>CM037777.1:98238048-98288048 GCA_021229015.1 Solen grandis
CTTAAAATATGTCAACCCTTTCATGAACTATCATCTGGACACAGTATATTTTGCAAATTCAGGGTCATAGTCAGTTAATAATTGGTTGTTTATAACTTAAATTGAACTTGACCTAAACGTGTAGCAATTTGTTTTTTAATCTGTCAACCATTTCATGACCTATAGTCCAGACCATATTTTTGGCAAATTCTAAGTTGAAAAGCCGCCATAACTCCGTTAAAGATTGGTTGATTGTAACCTTGGTGTTATTAAAACATGGTTTCCAAATTTCATTTCAATTTGTCGATCATTTCATGAGTTATCGTCCCAATCAGACCGAAAAGCTCACTCCTATTATATATATCCCAAAACTTTGTCGACATATACCGTGTTAGAAAATATTCTCACATTAAAACTCTCAGCATAGTCTCACCACAATTTGGATATTCATTTACTGCACTAGATACTATGTCATCTAGATAGTCCTCTGATATGTCAGAAAATTCAATGCTACTTAGACCGTACATTCTCATTCTTCGACACATGGTACTTTCAGATATACAAAACATTTTGCTTATGTCCACACAGCTGAAGCCAATTTCTAGAAAATATTCAATTGTCTCTTTTGGTATATCATTTTGTTGTTTTCTTAATGTTGGCTGAAGTCCCACATACTTTAGACATTCAGTACGCAGCTGAACTATCTTTCTATCGTCTGTTAAGCCTAAGCATTCAGTCATACTTTGAAAGCTTACAAACAATATCTGTGCTTATCTTTTGCTCAACAAATTTAGGTTGAAAATCATGAAGTCCCAATTTTTTGAAGGATTTCAGAAATGTTCATACTGTTGTATCAGGCCGCAGACTGGATACTTTTTCTTTGAAGTTCTTCACCTGAAAATAAGTAATTCTTAAATACATGCTATGCAAATGTTTCCAATCAACACAAAAACATTTAAACTTAAAGTGATGTCAAATTACAGGACATTTGGACCTGTATTTTATAAAGTCCAAACTGATATGAAATTTAAGATATTTGTCCCAAAACCTTAAAACAAGGGATTTAATAGATTGTTTTTAATTGAGCATTTCTAAACTAAATTTTCCAGCCTTTTAAACAGTTTGTGCATTTCAACCATACATTATACCCCTCCCTAACAAAGTTTGGGGCGTTGGGTGGTATAAAGGAGCCACCTTGTGGTCGGTCCATTGCATTTTCTTGTATGAAGCATAACTTGAAAACTACTGAATGGAATTCACTACAACAATGGTCAATCACAATGTGAGGAAGTACAATGTACAAGAACCACAAGTCTATCATGATTAATTACACAGTTGCCCTTTGTTAGTTTTCATTTTTTAGAGCAGAACTGAAAACTAATGAATGTAATTCAACTTTCTGTAATGGTCAAACACTATAAGAGGAAGGGCTCTCACCGATATTCTTTCAATGATAACTTCTTAAGTTGACAAAGCAGTCTTGCAGGGAGTAGTAATCACATTTAGTGATAGGTCTAGTTTCAGAATATTTTAATCATCTTATAAATTTGACTTTTAAGTTAAATAAATTACTCTAGGTGTCGTGTATGGCAGATGGCAGAAGTGTTTATTCTGGAGGAAATTCAGATAATAAGTATCTTCTGTCTAGTCCTTAAGGGCATTGCTACCTGTACGCACGTGCATTTACTTTACTTTTATCATTTATTCAGGTTTTTTCTTCTTTTTTTTCTTAGTTTTTGTTTTAGCCAATAAAAAATCAGAAAGAAAATTGTAAGAAAGTAAAGATAAATGAACAAGGCTTTGTCAGTATTGCCAGCAATACAGGAGTCCCCACCGGTCGCACTACATACCTCTGTGTCATGACAAACACATCTGTAAAAATTTATGAAAATTCATAGATATGGACGTTATAGAGCGGACATGAAGAGGAAGCCATGTATACCAAAGACAATTTCTAACAACTCGCTAGACCTTGATCTTTTAGAATCGCGCACAGGGTTTATGTGTGCAACACATCATTGTGTTATGAGGAACACTTCTGTAAAGTTTTATAAAAATCCATGAAAACTTGTGACCTTGACCTTTGAAGCACGCATATGATTGATGCGCACGACATACCCTTGTGTTATGAGGAACACTTCCGTAAAGTTTTATTGAAATCCATCAATAGATGTCCCAAGTTATGGAGCGGACACGAAAGCGGGACGGAATGACGGACGGACGGAAGGACGCGTGCAGACTAATGAATAAAAAATGATTGGAGAAAATAATTACCAAAAAAAAAAGAATCCTATAGTGGAGATGTATATGAGATTGAAGAGACCTTCTGAGTGGTTGAACTATTAAATTTTGCCTGAAAAAGGTACTGTAACGGATGTCTATAATAAACCAAATGCCACCAGTTTGGTTTACTCAGAATAAATATTTCGTTAGAATGAAAAAAAAGAAAGAAAGAAAATACCACCTAACCTCCAAGAGGTTATTTTTTAACTTCCCAATCGGATAATTATTTCTATTAATTTTGAATCTGATTTTATACATTTAATAATCAAAACTTTCTTAAAGAGTTAATTTGTTACAAAGACTTACAAATGTCAATGTATACATTGTTTTTCATGAAATTTGTGAGGAAAAAAAATCAATTGAAAATATATCTGCATTTTAAAAAGCCAGATTTCTGAGACTGAGTCTAAAATATAGACTTAAGAGATTGATTAATAAGAGCCATTGATATCACTTCTATATAAGGTCCACTGTGTTCAAAAGCTGAACTACATACATTTTGCCAATTTCAAGGGGCACAATCCAGTCATGCAGTGGCTTACTTTGCTTATTTTCAAAAGAAACCAAGGGCTGATAATATTTACCTAAATTGTAAGTTTAGTAAATATCAAATCATTAATGAAGGCTCTATTGTGTACACATATTCGCCTATTTCAATGGGCATAGTCCAAGCATGCATTCGCAAATCAAGCTAGGTTTCAAAAGGATGCGAGATATGGTGAATATATAACTACTGTATATAATTGTTCATCAGATAAATTGATTCTGTTGTGTACAAAATCTCAATTAAGGCAAAGGCAAATAATGTGGCTCCTGGAAAAATACAGGCTAGGTATGTAGGAGAACATTTTATATTAGAAAATCATTTCATTACGTACACAGTAGTTTGTATACCGCATCCATTTCGTCCCAATTTTACCAAGATATGATAAGAGTCGGGACTCAAAATAGGGTTTATCTGGGAACTGGAAATGATACGCCTTATAGAAATTTTCGTTTTCAAAAAGGGCCAACATCTTAAGAATATCTAATTATTGTTTAGGCCCAAGTGTATTCACAAGCTCCGTAACAACAATTTTGATGAGTAATATCTCAGAATTCATAGAAATTACTTCGATAAATTTTGGGCTGATTTTTCCCGGTATCAAGGTGACTCGAAACACTAGTGACACACATTCTTACTTCACACATATCCTTCTTTTAATATACCGGCTCGGAAAGGAGTTAGTCTAAAGCTATAGACATGCATGAAATGTTCAATGCCATGAATTCAGACTTACCTGATAAGCGCAATTCAATCAACGGGAAATTTCTGTGTTTGCATTCAACACGCCGTTTAAAACTGTCTTATTGCACTAGAATTACTCGTACGAAACATCCGGATTCGTTACAATTCGACAATATTCGGTATTGTTCGGAAATATTCTAACCATCTCATCATAACGACGAAACTACAATACTACCGCATAAAATGCTAGAAGCACCGCATATAAGGAAATCGCATGTACAACATATAATGTGAGATCTACAGCGTATATAAACGAAAGTACAACATATAATGTGATTTATACTGCATATAAGGAAACAAGCACCACACATAACGGGCACGGTGACTCATGTAATGTAAAAAGCACCACATATACCGTTTTATCTACTACACACAATAACAAATCTACTGTATATTTTGGTCTTTGTACCACACACCACACAAAAACAGTACCACCATATATAAGAATAGTTCTACTACATATGACCAAGAATGTACAGCATATAAAGAAACTAGTACCACACATAATGAAATTTCTACTGCACATAATGAAATATCTACCACATATAATGAAATATCTACTGCATATAATACAATATCTACCGCAAATAATGAAATATCTACCGCATATAAGCAAACAAGTCATAATAAGACGGTCATGGCGTTCCATTGTTACGGCCATGAAATTATATCGATCACCGCGGGCAAAACTGCGTTTTCCCATAGTCAGACAAATCGTGAGTAAATTTTAATTAAGGGATGAATTCCAGATTTTATTGATACAATATACCATTTTAAACACGAAGTTGTACATACATATATAAGTTTACTGTATAGGTAATTACAATAAATGCTAATATAAAAGAAATATCAGTAAGCTTCATTGATTTTATAAAGATAGACCTCTCATAAAATGATCTCTAATGAACGTAATTAAGAGTGATTTCGTGGAAACGTGGTTGCAGGCACCGAGCGCGAGTCTGTTATTATGGTATCGATTGGTGACGTCATAGCGTGCTCGCGCCTCGATTCCTGCGAGAAACCACTTGCTATACTACTAATATTGTTTTAATTAACCATTTTAATCTGTGATTGTCCATGTTAAACTCAAGTTTTGCTATTATAATTCTATGAAGTACGCTTTATTTATCTCAATGAGATATTGAACCAGAATTGGTCAGATGTAATGTGTAATTGTGGTCAAAGAGATGCACTTGGAATTGTAATTTGCCAAAACGCTCTGATTGCTCCAATATATCGTCTGCGTAATTTATAACCACCAACCTCATTATTCCGACAATCATATTTAGAGCTGTTTTTCCCAAAGTTACTCTGTTAAGTTACTCGCTTATCAGGTAACCACATTTTTAAGACAAATACAAAGGAATGTCAAATTTTATATTGAGATTTCATTGTATCAATGTTGAAATCAATCCAGTCCAACCGATTGAGGCAGATAATAGTCCCCTTTGTTAACATATCTATCCATTGGACTGCCAGGCCGTATTTGTCCATTCCAATGGACGACGACACCACCGGCAAACCACGCCACCATCAAGCCGAATGATCCCCCGGTCATAATCGTGTGGTTACACCTGGCCAATAATACAAAATCTTCCTCAGCAGACCCCAGGTCACTGTAAAACACATTGGCTCCCTTTATGTGCTCCTTACACCATTTCATGTCATCACTTGCAACAACGAAGCTCACCGTTTTCTTCCGAAACTTGGTCTTGAAATACGTCATAGCTTTCTCTATATATGACACGTTGGGAACATTATAACCCCGAGTTTTATATTTAGTTTGAAGTCTGTCGCCACGGCGAACATGTATTGCAATAGTAGTGTTGCTACTTGATAGATTCCTTATAGCAAAATACCTACTTGTTTTCTCCATCAAAGACTGTCGAAATATGAGCGTTTCCCGCAAGTATTTCGAGTTATTCTGAAAATATTTCCAACTCTGGAATAATCCACCCAATGTCCAGTTATATCTAGGCTCAAGGCGCTCAATTTTTGGATTGTAGGACTTCCCATATCCATTTGAAATTCGACTTTGGCTAATATTCATAACTGGTATCCAACTTAAATTGAAAAGCCGTCCCAGCATGTTACTCATTCCCTGAGATATAACCGGTGTATAACACATCGTTTTGGCCATGGACAGAAGCGTCATAAATTCGAAGAGATTATTTCCCGTTCTCCCTATATCGGTAACCGTCATAAAATGGGTCCTTTTGAATATGTTAGTACATGTAGTTGAACAGTTCGGCGAAGAATCTGATGCAATAACTGGTCCTGACATCAAGGTCCTTGAAACTGGCATCTTGATGGCGATATTCAACATCAGTTTAACACCGATTAATATTATGATATGACAGGATATAAAAACGAGCACGAAATCTGGAAAAAAGAAAACATAAGCGAATGAAGCTATCCCCTCTATCCTTAGGGATACATTGTTATCTTTTGGAAGAGCAACCAAGTCAATATTCTATTTCGCTTGTTACTTATTCTGCTGTTGTTAAATACAAATTAATTTCAAATGTAACCATTTCCCTGCTATTGATGCTGTTAAGCTGTGTATAAATTCTTTTTTTAAAATTGTGGAACTTTATAAGTGTATTTCTGATTATTGACTTTTTAGACAATCAATTCGTTTGATGCGTTGTCTTGACTCGCAATCCGTTAGATCTGCAATGCATTCCGTTTACTGCAAACCGCCTATCGCATTCTGCTTACCACATTCCGCTTGTTGTTATTCGATTGTGAAACTAAAATGCTGGTTTATAAACGATGTAATTGTACTTTTTCCTGGCCCTTTCTGGAGAGCTTTAGATTCCAAAGCCTATTTGCACGTCTTGCGTATTAATATTCCAAAGAGATACGTGTCAAATTTTATTAATTCTATTTGAAATGTGCAACATGCACATGTATAAAACACGTGTTTCGAAAAAAGAGTGTTTTTATTCACCACCATCTTTTTCTCTCTGTTTCTCTCCCCCCCCCCTCTCTCTCTCTCTCTCTCTCTCTCTCTCTCTGTCAATAGGAGCGTGTGTGTGTGTGTGCTTATAGAGAAAGGTAAAATCTAAATAAGGCATCTCCCTCCCTCCCTCCCCCTCTCTCTCTCTCTCTCTCTCTCTGTCTCTCCCTCTCTGAATTGGAAAATACGGAACATAAGACATTTTTGTTGAAACATTTGAAACGCTTACTTAGATCTGAATTCAATATCCAAAAATTAAATGATGTTTATTATAATTTTGCTGTAAAAATGGAAGTGTCCTACTGCCACAGTCTGTAACATTTATTAGCTTCTTTAAAAATATACCATTATACTAAGTCCTAATTAGGAGATATATACACCCAGATCAACCTGTTAGTGAACTGACGTCCATACAATCAGTATAACACAGTTCAACCAGCAAGTAAACTGACATCTATGTCATCAGTATAAACCAAGATCAAACTGCATGTTAACTAATGTCTACGCAACAAGTATTAACCTAGATCAACCAGCATGTAAACAAACGTTTATACAGCAAGTATTAACCTAGATCAACCTGCATGTTAACCGTGGTTTGCTTGCAGTTAATATGTTATATACTGGTTAATCTGGGTTTATATTGATTGCATAGGTCAGTTAATCGGTATGATGATTTGGTTTTATACAATGCACTAGACGACCAGTTTAAATCAAGATCAGACTGCAAGTAATCTGATCAATGCAATTAGCATAAAACAAGATAAGCCCGCAAGTAAACTAATTTCTGCAATTAATATATACCCAGATTGATTAGCCTGAAAGTAAACCGATCTATGACCAGAACAAGATGCACGTAAACATACCTATGCAAACCAGTATAATCCCAGATCAGTCTGAAAGTAAACTAGCATTTCACATATCAGTATGATGAAGTTAGAATGTCAGATGCAAGAAATGATATTTGCCAAGATTCTGTTCCATAGAAAATAATTGTTTGATCGTTCATCACAATTTTATTTTCTTCAATGTCAATCAGTTGCGATGAACGCAGTGCTTATCTTTTCCAGTGTATCTTTAACCCTTATAGAAGGTTGAAGGTTTTCTTATATGCGATATATGATACCATGATTCGACATACATGAAGTAAATGGACGAGCTTATTTTAGTGCGACACCGTTTGAAGCAGCTCGTTCACAGATGACCGGTAGAAATTTAAAACAATACCTACTCTTTTTCGTTAATGTTGGTGAAGTATTTCTATCCTGACAAACACGGCAAGTGAAGGTTATATAACACGGGAAAACGCAACCGGTTAAATATAGAACAGGGTATCCCTAAAGCAGATGCTTGCGATACTACGTGATATGATTCTCAACATGGCGCGTCTTCACCAGTCCAGGGTAGCGATTCTCTCTCTCTCTTTCTCCTTCTCTCTCTCTCAGATGGCAAGCTAATATGGGACCCATATGGGCTGTATCTGGATATGCCCATATGGGTTTAACTATGTTGGTTCCATATATAGTAATTATATAGTAATTGTTTCCCATACTCTCTCTCTCTCTCTCTCTCTCTCTCTCCCTTTCTCTGTTTCATGTCTTATACACCATTTAGTGAGAGTTATTGAAATGTTAAGAACTGTGTCATTTGTATATTTACATATTTCCAAAATTAATATTATTTTGTTAATACAAATCATGATTATTAAGTTTCAGTTATATTTCTCTAATTTTGTGTTTCTTCAGTACGTTTACTATCTTGATGTTACTCCGCCTACTGCGGCGTGATTGACATATCTGTTTATTCTGTATTATCTTTTAATATCTGTTGATTCTAGTTTTAATTTCCGTCCTGTGCAGCAGTCTGTCAGGACAACCTTTACATATTTGATTATACTTAATACCGTATATTAACAATTTGTTGGATATCTGTCTTGAATTATAATGCTTAAACAACATTGAAACTTTACGTGTCTTATTATATACACTCTACAAGTGTAACCACGGGAGACAACATTTCGGCTCCCTTGCTCGGCGCTCAGCATATAAGGATAGTTGCAGGACTGGTTGGCCCGGTATCAGGATAATGTGACTAGGTGTGGTATCATGCCACATGTTTACAACGTAATACTGCAGTGTGGCAGTACTATATCTGTCTCAAGTCTCCAAATGACTGAAATACTGTCGGTGGGACATTAAACCTAACGAACAAACAAACAACATTTCAAACTACCGGAGCAAAATCTGCTGTTTTCACCGGCGGATTACTAGTATGCTTTACCTGTAGCTTTATACCTTAAACTGTTATAATGATTTGTTTTTTCTATAATTAAATTTGGAATAAATGAATGTATTTATGTGTTTATATGATGCGTTAATTAAGTATTTCTTCAACCATACTTTCTTTTTTTCACCATTTTGTCTCAATCATGTGATAGGGATACATCTTTTGTTGAAATCATTGATACGTGTAATAAAATCGCCAGGATATTATGGTTTGTTTAGTGTGTATGCAATCAACACATTGCTTAATTAATCGTGGTATATCTGATCCCAGCCAATACCGGGATGGACAAAACTTCTTTGTTGGAAGATACAAAAATAGATTCGAATTTCGGCTTTCTAAGAGGAAGGACCTCTATTTAGGGTTTCCTAATGATTTTTAAAACTTAATTCACTGTGATTTCACGGACATCTATGTGGATAAACATCATTGATCATATTATCATTATTTAATACTTCTGTGTTTTTCACGACCTTTAAATGTAACTTGTTATAATTGTTTGTATTGTGAAAGTTCCTACAATTCCTCGACATTAAACCTAACTAGATTCAGTGGTGTCCATGGTCGGACATTCAACAGTTAAACAACAAATAAACATTTACTTCATCACCATAATATTTCAAGCCGGTAAACAAACGTGTGATCCATTCTAATAAATATCATTGGCTTCATTTTCGAAATTACCAAAATACTTTCGTGACTGTAACAATTTTATAGATCCTTAAAACTTACACTTCCTTTCTATCATTCCTCCCATTTTTTCCCGTCCGTTCTGATGCCTGGCGTTGTTCATACCTGAAAGAGCAAAATCAGCTTAATAAGCAAAACAACCTAATCTGTCCAACAACGATTTATTCTGCTGTAACTGGAGTTATGATTTTTCTTTTGAACCGCTATGCCATGCTTAGCGCCGAAAAGCAAAAATGGCTCAAAGTACAAAAATTACTCATATTTGGTTAAACAATTTTATTATACAAAACCGGGGCTGATGTCCTTCAACAGTCGTAACTACTCGGCCTTATCTGTCGGTGGTAGGATGGGAGAATGGTCCTTCAATTCGCAAATAAACCAGTTCACTCCAAAATTAGACCTAGACCTGTGTAATTCAACGAGCACTTCCCAAACTATTGAACGCCATATCTGTCTTATGTTCGGCATTGGTGTTTAGATGAGTCTGTGTCCTTGTTGTTTGGTTGACATATCAGCACATAAGGTCCATATTACATTACTTATGGTTCTAATATCATTATCTTCGGTTATGATATCATTTTAATGAGTTGTATTATCATTATAATGGGTTTATTTATCATTTTGCTGGATTCTTATAGAATTATGATGGATCGTAGTAGCATAATGATGGATCCTTATAACATTTCTTCTTTTTTTACATAGACATAGTTTTTATTTAGATTTGATCTATATAGATCTTCATCTCATACAAAGTATAAACATAATACGAAACTATGACAGAGGTACAGAAAAGAGCAAATATGTAAGTGAAAAAAAATTAAAGAAAAAATAATATATATATATATATTGAAAATCAGACACCCTTAAGAACCTCAAGAATAATTGTAATAAACATATTTTACTGAAGTTGGTGGAGCTGTCATTTACTGACAACAAACATTTTAACTTAATATGGAGGATGAACACAAAATCGTATTAAGGCATACACATAAGTATACAAAAAAGTTTAAAGAGAAATATAACTATTTAAAATCGATACAATTGAACACTTATAACATTTATTTTTTATTTTTGATATTTCTTACTTTCCTTTTTTCACGAAGCAACACTAAGGTGTTTACATCTCTGATTTTTTATGTTATTAAATATGGACCTACAAAATGTATCTCAAGAAAATAAAATATAATAATCTTTTTCACATACATCTTATACTTCTTAAGCAAAATTCTGCCACTCTGAAAATGCAAACGAAGTAACAGAAAATAACATATAAAGTACAAAGAAATAAACAAAATTTAGATTATCGATGTAATAGTATATAATGGACTGTAGAAGAGCAAAAGCTTAAAAAATGTATTTACCCAGATTTCGAATGACATTAACGTTTCTTGACTGGATTATTTCTATAATTTTTTGTACACTTGGTCTCACAAAATAGTATTTATATATATATATATATATATATATATATATATATATATATATATATATATATTCGTTATAATGCTAGACTATTTATATATAAATATGATTGAAACAAAAATCATTTTTTAATTGAGGAGGCCCTATGTACTTATCAAACTTAATTTTTATCTGCAATATTCCTACAGTCAACTCTTATTCTACAGTAATTCTTTGCAGTTGTGTTACTGGCTGGTCAATAAACCCCTATAACAATGTGTTCATGAATATTGCCATAAGTGTTTAAAATAAAACAAGCAATGTTATAGAAGAAACAATGCCATCTTTGTGCAATGTTTAACCTTGCCACATGAATAATTGTGTAAATCCGAATTTTAGATTTGTTTATTTCAACAAATATGTGGATTCAGCCATGCGTGAGTCATCAGGTGATTCATTTTTTTAAACGTACATAATGCTAACAACACAGGAAGCAGTCTATACTACATTAATTCACATCTCTAACACCAGATTTTTTTCCTATTAGTAGAAAAGAATATTATTGCTGATGAAGATCTGACTTTTTTTTCTCGCTTTTGACAGAAATTGTATTTGTCTATGGTAGCATAATTTCATCGAAGGCTTATGTATTTCATGCATTAATAATATTTAATATAAAATATTCATATATTAAATAATCTCTCTCTCTCTCTCTCTCCTAAATGTAAAGCATTGTAACAATTATATAAGCATAGCAGTTTTCCAATATATCACGTGCTACCCTTGTTTTATGAATATTGTATAAGTTGTACTGCTAATGTTTCCCACATATGTGTGACTAATGCAATATATATAAATAAAAACTGCTGTAAGTATTTTATGTCTACATCAATTTCAATGGGATATAGCACATGCGAAGCGGAATATTGTACACTGTGGGAACGCACTTTGGAGTCCAATGCACATTTGGGGTCAGAAATGGACCTCAAAGCGCGTTGCATTGTTGCATCACAAAATCGGATAGCAGCAAATCCAATGCACTTTGAGGTAAGATGTTTGAAAATATGCTCAAGAGATAACATGCATTTGAATGAAAGAAAGTAGTTTCCACGACTTTTTTTGCCAGACATATCAGTTAGTTTGCTAATACAAAATGAGTTAAGGATTGCTATGGGAGGTAATGATGGGACTTCTATTTAATATGACATCAATAAACAAACATTTGGTTCTCGTTCAGCACCTCGATGTTATTTTTTAGACAAAATTGCTATATATATATTGGTAAGTAAACTATCTCTGAATCTGGCCGTAACTATGCACATCACCATCATCATCGTCATCATCATCATGTTCTTCTTCTTCTTCATCATCCTCATCATCATACTGAAGAAATGTTTTTATCTCTTGTCAAACAAAGACTAAAATACCATTTTATTCGTGAATTTAGGCGGAGATTGAGTGATTGAGGGGTAATTTTATAAACATATTTATGATTTTAGCCAATTTTATATACAATATTAATATTAATAAGTTTAGATTTAGTTTGACTAATTCATTGATTGTTAGAAATTGAAGATGAGCTGGTAATATACCTTCCCTTGTAGCCTATGCAACAAGTTAGGAGATTAATGTCATTTGTATTTGAATGTATTTTGTATGACGAAATACACCATTGTATGTTGAAATGAATATAGCTGTTTAAGAATGAAAAAAACATAATACAGTTTGGAATCTATACGTCTGTATTTAATGATTTTATAATACGAGATTCCTAGTAATTGAATTATAAATATGTTTTCTTAAATGATACTATAGATATTTTATCTCTAATATAAACATGATTCTCTAAATAAATATCGCCTTTTCCAGATATGGCAATTATTGATATAAATGAGATTGTGACAGATGTGTTAGTGTGGCTAAATCAGCGGATGTATATATCATACGTGTCCAAGTGTTTCCCTAATTTTCGTTTTGTTAGTGTATGTAGTAAGATTTTTTTATATCATACATATATTTTTTTAATAACGGTATGTTTCCCAAAATTTCGCTCTCGTTTATATATACCATGGGATACTCCTTTGTCGTACATTAAACCTAACTGAATTTATTTTAAGTAGATTTATTCTGTATTGATTATTTCCATTCAATATCAAATCATAAATGCATATTTTGTAGATATGTTGCAAATTCATATATGCGTTGTATTTAATATACATTTACTAGTATATAGTGTAAGTTCATTTGTCATCATATTGTAAAATTAGGATATGACCTTCTGATATATTCAAAATAAATAACTTGAAAATCATCATCATCATCATCATCATCGTTATCATCACCAACATCATCATCAGCAACAGCTTCATAATCATTATCACAACTGTTACGGCCAAGGTGATAAAGTGGCGCAACAAAGAAAAGCCAGCAACAAACCAGTTAACCAAATATATTTTAATTATTAACAAATTACAATATGAATATCACAACATACAGTGTCTTACAATTATTATAACAAATTATTTTGATCCTTGTCTAATTTATAAAGTTTAAATTCAACCTGAACAGTCCAAAAGATGTGCCCTTCTTCCAAAAGTATATCCGAAATTAACCCTAAACTATTAAATGGCCCATACTTGATGACTTGATGCAAACAAATCTCCAAAAACAAGTCTGATGATCCCTCAAACTCTAGAAACAAACATACTACACTCAAAAAAGAATGTTCTAAAGAGTAAACATGTTACATAAGACTTCTAGAATTTTCCACAGAAAGAAAATTCAAGTAAACAAATATACCAGTAAAACAAGTTATTTTTAGAATAGGGATCTCCTAATAGAACACTCTAGAACAAAACTAGTAAACAAGTTATTCTTAGAATAGGGATTTCCTTCTCTTCTACTATGTTGTGTATACATAACTAGGTTAGGTATAATATGTTACACAACCACCAGCGTTTTTCTAGCTCCACTGGCTGAAGAAGATATTCGGGTCATTTCCGCTAGAGGTCATCAATATGTTCGAAAAGAAAGGTGACATGCTGAATCCATACGGGCACTACTGCTGAAAAAATAAAGACCCTACATTGAAGAGTTAGGGGGACTGCTTGTTGATGAATTTGATTATAATTTAAAACAATCTGAGACATGAACACTCTGCAGTACACTGCCACATAAACATCCACAAATGTTTCACATAAGAGTTTCAACCCATTGTAGCGAATCATATTCCAATTTATATTGTCATCTTATTTTCCCGACTAGAATATGTACCGGAAACACGAAATCAACACCGTATTTACCTTCTTTGGCAAAGGTAGATTCAGCAAAAAGTTAACTTTTGAAAACTTAATTCTGGGCCAGGCTTGCAATGTTCATGGTGTCAAACAGACAAAATAACGTAATTCAACTCTTGTTTTGCATATGCGAATCTCATAACTGCATACTTAGCTAGTGCTGGTTACCGAGTTCCTTGAGCCGTATATCCCATATACACCAATAAGAGGCAGTAGGCAAGTAAAGATACACTGTACTGACAATTAAAGTAAATTATGGATCAAGGACTCATGCCTTAAGTAAATGTAATTGTGAACGGTGGGGTAATATATCCATTTCAGATGAACATTTTTTTTTATTGAAATCATTGTTAAATGCATTTTTTTTATCTTGATAAATAGTGACATTAAAATCTGCAGAGGATATTTTTTTGAAATGCGAAGTTAAAATTAAATCTGTTTAAGAATACTCTTACAGAGTGGGCCATGACAAATGCTTTAGGTCAATACTACATGTTTAATTTATATGCTTTTATTTTGTTCAATTAAACACTTTTGAAAATAACATGAAAAACATTGGAAAAGGTATCATAACTGTATATGAATCAATGAATGTTATATATTTATCTATGATTTAATGATTTGTTTATTAGTTTTCGCATTTGGTCTATACCATGTACTTGAATTTTGTGACTAAGTCTTTGATAGTCAAACTCATATGCGCATTTCCATCTTTCCATTATTATGAAAATACAGTACTTCCCTCTGTTCTCTATTCTTTACCTATATCTATGCAAGTTCTCTCCGTTCATTCTTTCTAGTGTCTTTATTTTTATTTTGTGTTGTAATAATCTAAAACAAATCATGTTGCTGTATATTTATATATAAAATTAATTTCAAACATATACATTGCTACGTTACCGGATGAAATTGCTTCAACTATATTTTCTTGAATTTCTTACTCTCTTTGTATAAAGCGATCAGGTGATTTTTGTTTTGTCCTGGAAATAAGATAATGTGTCCTATGGTTATATTACCTTTTTTTAAGAATGAAAATGTTCCTGTCAATAGATAAAGAATATGCACTTTTCCTTGGAAAGGTATTGACTCAATCCCAAAATCAAAAGTCTGTAGTTTATAGAATAGCTTAAGTTAACGGGTGGTTTATCACGGCTTTTGCGCCTTCGAATCTTCCATGTTCAGACGTAACGCTTGCATGTTGATAATGAACTCTGAATGTGTCCATATTTAAATCAGGGTTGCCACAGAGCTGAAGAAATAAAATTCCCTGACTATTCCCTGACTTTTCCCTGACTCAGCCCTACTTTTCACTGACCAATACAACCACAATTTTTCGGCCTCCTCCTCCCCTTCAGCCGTCCAATCCTCCCATCTACATTTTTATTGTTTTAGAATAATAACCTTAACAAATTTCAAATAAATCAGAATTCCTTTTCATTGTTATATTAGTCAGTGATAATAGTGCAGATACTATTAAATGATTTTTTTACAAGGTAGTAATACTTCAGTCAATCTTACACATTAAGCAACATGTACATGTAAGCTATGGACACTATATCAACATAAATGGTCACAAAAGCATTTAAAATCATCATGATTATACATGTACATACAGTCATGTCATACACCTCTAATGTTAAAACATTTAACTCAACAAAAATAACTCTGATAAACAGTGTGCACAATAAAATCTCAGTGAGTTGACTTAACCTATCAGTCTAACATCCCAAACCTTTTAAGGTTTCATGCTTAGGAATGTTTTTATATTAAAATTATTAAATAATCAATGTTTGAAAGTAATACTTATAAATACTGTTTGAAGACTGCCATAGCCACTGAAAAATTCAAAACATCAACTCAGACTTTCATTTTCCCTGACTTTTCCCTGACTTTTCTAAAATGTATTTTTTCACTGACCATTTTTCAAAATTCCCTGACAATTCACTGACCTTGAAAAAAAATCATTTTTCCCTGACTTTTCAAGGTATGTGGCAACCCTGTAAATATCTAAATGTTTGGATTACACCTACAACCAAATTCTCTTTTAAAACCCATCCGATGTCCGTTATATATTAAGTCGAGGATAGAAACATAAATGCGCTCAATCATATCAGACATAGGGTTAATATACTCTTAGTTGCTTATATTGACAATCAATTTTCAATCCCTGGTAAATTCCATTAAGCCATGTATGTGTATCGAAATCGAGGCCTGTAACTGATTATTCGGGAACATTACAAAGTTTAGTTTTAGAAATAAAGCAGCATTGCCAAATTCTATACAAGCCCCAAATCATTTGAAAACGAAAAAAGACATAGCATAGTAATACCTTTTTTTGCCAGTGATGTTTAATAAATATATGAAAACGTAAAGTGGTATTAATTTAATATATATATATATATATATATATATATATATATATATATATGGCAAAAAGGTAGGCACTAGCATCATATTTTGTAAACCGAATAACCCGATTTCCCAAGAATCTTCATTGAATTTTCTCAGAAACCTTTGTTGCCAGTTAATACTTATAATATCTCAGCTTTTTTTCCTTTGCATTTTAAGCTTAAATACAAATATTTTAGAAGTATATTATTTAGTGAGTTTCGATTTACCAAAAAAAGTTTAGCGTCATAGTAAGTGAGTTTCGAGTCAGAAGAAAGGTGAGCTACAAAAAGTGTGTTTTGAGTCAGAATAAGTGAGTTTCGAGGCAGAAAAAAAAATGAGTTTCGATTTTCAAATATAAGTGAGTCAGAGAATATCAGTTTTCAGTTGCAAGAGGCAAGTTTCGAGTAAAAATAAAACTTGTGTTTCGAGAAAGAAAAAAGTTTTTAAATAAGGGTATACACTTGTGATGAATAAAAATGATCTGAAGACGACAATTATAATGCTTTTTTTTTAAATTGTATCGGCATTAATTTTTAACTGTAGTTAGAATTAGAGGTGTAACAATAAGTCGACTTATCGATTTATCGCGATCTATGCAGCCCCGATGGTAATAAATCGATACCAAACTCATCCATCGATAACTATCGCGATAGTTCAGTCAACAATCGATAGTTTTATTGTAATATTCGTTGAAAATGTTTGTTGACATGCCATGATTGCGTAATAGTCACGGGACGCTTACTTTGCGCACTTAAACATTTTTACAAGCGCCCAGGCGACACAGCATCAATTACAAGCCAGAGGGGGATAGGGTATTACTCGAATGCGATATCAATGTCCCGTAGTGAAAAAAATGGCGGGTCGCGGAAAAGCAGACGACGACTTCGTCATAGTGGCTAATAAAAAAGCCAAATCAAAAGTGTGGGGGAGTTTCGGCTTTATTCAAAGAGGCGAAGTGATGGACGAACACCGGGTCGGCTGCAAAATATGCCGGACAGTACTTAAATACAGTGGGAACACGACAAATTTGCAGGTTTGTTAGTTTCCGTGCCCCTGACTTTTTAGCCTACTGTCGGAAATAAACTGCGCTTTTGTTACTTTCAGTTTCTTATTAACACTGGAATAAATTTCGGACCTTGTATAAATAAAGCATAAAATGCTTTGTAGACCACATCCTGTTTATTTTATGCCAAATAACATCAATATATTTATTTTCGGTCTAGGTGGTTTCAATTTGGTCCGCGCGCTTACTATAAATAGCATGTCACGTTCGCAAAATGTGTTGTCTGAACTTATTTCATTTATTCAAAACAGATAAATATGGATTTTATTTCTCTAATGTGTACCATTTGGCATAAAATTAACTTTATAGATCTCATACCAGATAGATATTAAAATTAAAGTAATAAGAAGAAGAAAAAAAACTAACTAGATTCTGTTCATTCTAATATTTTGATTACTGCAAGGAAACAGAAGCAGTAAGTGAATGATTCAGTATGCTACAGTTACGTATATAGAACTACTATCTATTTGTAATATGATGGGTTAGTCATACATATGAAATAATTTCAATACTTTTAAGTAAATAACAAATTTAATATTTCACTTTTTATATAGGCTAGATCTAGATCTATAGTTTAAATATGTTTGAATATAGATCTGATCTGTTCACTGACTGCAATTGCTTCATTTCAGGATCATCTTAGAAGAAAGCACCCAAATGTTTCCTTCGATGTTCAAGTTCCGGCTTCAGTGGCAGAAAAGAAGATCGTGAACTTCTTCGGTGCCAAACTGTCATCATCTTCAAAAAGGGCTCAAGACATCAGCAGTTCAATTCTTAAATTTATTGTAAAAGATCTTCGACCATTCTCTGTTGTTGAGAATTCTGGGTTTAAGAACTTAATGAAAACGTTGGAGCCTAGATACACCATCCCATCCCGACAGTTTTTCTCTGACATCGCTTTGCCTAAGTTATATGGAGAAGTCCGAGAAGTTGTAAGGGCAGATCTTCAGTCAGCCGTCTCGGTTGCACTCACTTCGGATGGATGGACAAGCTGTGCTACACAATCGTATGTAACAGTAACTAGCAGCCACATCGATGATGACTGGAATATCAAGCCCTATGTTTTACAGGTGCATAGTTCTAACTAAATTGCAGCAATATGAAATATAAGAGTATATATTAGCAATTAAAATTTTGGACAGTTTAACACAATTAAATCCTTGTAAAATAAAATACCTTGTTGATAATATTTTTTTAAGTACAGTATATAATAAATAAAAAGTATAAAGGGCTATATGGAGACCACACACACACATAAATATATTGCATTGCAAGCCTGGATTTATTGAGCCTGTTGATGAGGGCTTCTTTAAAGTGCAAGACCGCTCATGACCTAGCACCAGCTTGAGCGCAAAGTTTGAAAAATTAGGTTTAGTGTAAACTTAAAAAGTGTTATTGCACTCTCCAAAAAATTGACAATACAAATAAGTTATAATAATTAATTAAAAGCATAAAACATATAAATATATTTTTTCATTTCATTTTGGAAAAAGAAAATCATTAAAAAAAATATATAGGAAAATGCACATTAATAAATTAAAATAAAATTCTGTTTGTTTTAGACCAGAGCTATGCCAGAAGCCCATACAGGGGTAAACATCGCTAAAGTGTTAACAGAAGCTGTAAAGGCCTGGAACTTACCAGAAGACCCCCCAATTGTGACCGACAATGCATCAAACATGGTTGTGGCAGCAAGGGAAGGTGGATTTTCTATACATATTGGGTGTTTTGCCCACACGCTAAACCTCGCATGTGGCAAAGCATTGAAAGTTAATCGTGCAGCGAAACTCCTGGGTCGAATGAGGAGGATTGTTGGATATTTTCACAGAAGCCCTTTTGCAGCAGGTATTCTTAAGGACAAGCAGTTACTTCTTGGCATACCAACTCACAAGCTGATGATAGATTGTCAGACACGCTGGAATTCTTCGGTGGATATGGTAGCACGTTTTCTCGAACAGCAGCCAGCCGTGTATGCCGCTTTAACCTCCCGCGAGTTGAGGGCAAGGGAAAATGACCTTACCTCCTTAAGTGACACAGATGTGTCTGATGCAGAGGACTTAGTCTCCGTCTTGCAGATCCTCAAGACAGCTACCGTTGCTATGTGTGAAGAGTCCAGCCCTACTCTTAGCATTATTTTGCCAATACAATACCAGCTGGTAAACATCGCAATGGCAACTTCTGAAGATGACTCCGAAATGATAAAGCAAGTGAAAGTTGCTGTTTCAGGTGACCTTGGTGGCCGCTATATCAATCAGAAACGAATCTTAAGTCTGGCATCCCTCATTGACCCAAGGTTTAAGAATGTGCCATTTCTATCAGAGGCAGAGAGACTTGACACATATAAGGAATTACTTGCTGCTGCCCTTCAGCAGACAACTGTGGTTGTTAAACGTGAGCCAGATCATACAACAACAGACGATCTGCCTGCCTTGCCTTCCATGCCAAACCAAGACAAATCTTTGGTGGACATTGAACCTACACCAAGTACACAGGCAAAGCTGGAGCCTGCTGAGAACACATCTGCAAAACCCTCTGCTATGTCCAGCCTGCTTGGAGATGTATATGTAGTTAAAGTTGAAAAGGCCCTGAACCCCCAACAGAGAGTAGAGGAAGAAATAAGAAAATACATGGAGGAACCATCAATTCTCACTTCGGGAAACCCATTGATGTGGTGGAAAAACAACTGCAGTAGATTTCCTACCCTTGCTCGTGTAGCCAAAAAGTATTTAGGCATTCCAGCTACTTCCGTTCCATCCGAACGAGTGTTTTCTACTGCAGGAGACATTGTTACTGCACAGCGTTCTGCATTGAAATCTACACATGTTGATGAACTCATATTTTTGAAAAAGAACATGAAAGACTAGGCTTTGATACAGAAACACTAGTGCAGTCATTGTATATTGTATGGCTGTGGTTGACATGTGTCTTGTTCTTGATCTTTAAAAAAAATATGA
Source organism: Solen grandis (assembly GCA_021229015.1). Classification (NCBI taxonomy): domain Eukaryota; kingdom Metazoa; phylum Mollusca; class Bivalvia; order Adapedonta; family Solenidae; genus Solen; species Solen grandis. The sequence goes on from CM037777.1 coordinate 98,258,636, forward strand.
CACTAAAAGTTTGAATAGTTTTACCAGTTGACTCTAGTTGGCTCCTTCGTGCTAATTAAGGTGCTAAGTTTTTATTCTTTATACATTTTCAAAATAGATCTATATGAAAGTTTTTTTGTTTTGTTTTTTTGCTGTACTGTGAAAATGCTGATTTAAATGTAATAAAACATTTACAGTCATGTAATGTAAGTACTACAACATGGTCACTGTCTTTTGTCAACATTAACAACCGACTTTAATCACAAACGTAAGTTTAATATTCTTGCATAAATGCATTAGATAATAATTATAGTGATAATAAAATACATATTTGCTTAAAGCTGATATAAGTGTATATTCTGAAACCATGAATCTGTAATGCTTGATGTTTCAAATTTCTGAATAATCCCCCAAGACTGAAGCATTATATATATAAACTATCGCAATGGTATCGTGATAGTAGTTGATTATTACAATAGTATCGCAATAGTGATTTCAACTATCGTGATACTATCGTGATAGTCTTTTCAGTGGCAATAGTCACCTCTAGTTAGAATAACATTTATTTTGTAGGAGGCCTCCGGACATTTTTAATATGTTTTATTTTTTCAAAGAAAATGCTTTATTCTTGAACTGGGTACATGTACCATGCGTGATTTGCTTATAATAACATAATGATGTGTGCAATCCCAATATTGCACTGAAAATCGTCAAAATATCAGCGTGGAAACCCGATATTGACATGTCGCATGCGGCCACCCTGATCGGTAAATTTCTTTTTAATCTCATAAATTATCAATATATTTATTTTCATATTACTTTTTTCAGACCGACCATTTACAGGCCAGGGATCAGGTGCTTCGCCCTCGTCATAAGATAACAAGCACACTGAACTCCAAAGTGTGGGGAATTACACAACATATAATTTGTCTCATAGATTATGTTGAGTTTAACATCCCACCGACAGTTTTTCAGTCATTTGGAGACGATGTCTACTTGAGACAGATGCAGTGCTATCACACTGCAATATCACGCATGATGTAAGGATAAAGTCAGAGAAAACACACATTTATGACTGGTAATTTGATGACTTTTTCCTGTAAATTATAGCTTTTTCCATTTTGCATAATGATAGATCTGTTATCGGCTCACGTCATTCTTTGACGTTTATTTGTGTATTTTTTTAATCATGCGATGTAAACCTTAAAGTTTCGGAAAATAGCGTACAGTTTCACCCCTGTTAACTTTAATCCATGATGGTTTATTCAATGTCACATTCGGGTATAGCCGATACCACAGGATTGCAAGAGCAGACTGCTCGTATCTGTGACATCTTCCTGCATACTTTACGCTTAATTCATTTGTAATTTTTGAGCAGCCGAAGATAGCGCCGTGAGGGTTAATGCATTGCTCAAGTAAGGGCACACGACAACCACTGTCTTAAAACCGTTCGACTTTCATAAGAATTATTAACAGCAATAAATCCGGCCATACGATCTTGTTTCTCCAGGTAGCAGGACGGCGATTCTGAGAAGTAACTGAATGTTTTATTCATAGTTCGCTGCACAAGGGATCCTTTTGGAGAAGGGGGTGTAAACCACACAATCATTTCTTTATGTTCCTTCATCCATTTCAGTGCAGCGTCAACTTTTGTGGAGAATTTCCGAGATTCGAACCGTATTGAGGCGTCCAGCCACAGGACATGGCCATAGCTTGAAAATCCGATCTGAAAAAACAAATTACCGAGTCTAACAAGTGTAGTTAATACCGTAACAATACATGGCGGATGTTTTTTTTAATAGGGTAGAAGAACATAGGGAATTAAAATATATTTTGCGAAAATCAGGTCGCCAATTGATTGCATTATGTATTTTTCAACGAATAGGTAAGTGACAACTAATTTAATGAATACATATCCGAGAGATTTTGAAATAGTTTTAGCGTCCGAGTTACCTAATACTTTTTATTCTTTAAGGTCACGTCTTCTTAAAAGACATCACGTTGTATAAAATACTAAATGCGGATTGTTGTTAATAATTAGCATCTGAATGACGTTAAACACAACATTAAGCAATACACAGCTGAATCTGTATTAGCGGCCATTTGTATTAAGCGGTCAATCTGTATTTAGCGGTCAGTTTTAATATCATCAAACTAGCATTTTGTTTTATGTTTAACCTTCATTTAGCGACCATCTCTGTTAAGCGGTCACTTTCTATTGTTCTCTTAAATGACCGCTTAAGACAGGTTTGACAACTATTTCTGGGCTGTTTAGGTATAGTTTGAGTTTAACACCCCACCGATAGCATTTCATTCATGTCTCATTGCCATATCATGCCTAAACTGCCACATTCGCACTGTCATGGTGCATGGATACATGGACTCCTCCCCCTATTAATAGTTTGACTTTTTTTTATTCATACCTAGGTCAAATGCTCATAAACAGCATCACAAACAAATAGAATAAAGTAGGTCAACCGTCACCATTTCTTTACACCGACACTTGTTGGATAAGCCAGGTGATGTGACAGTTTAGGAACCATTCAGAGTCAACAAGTCATCGAACTACGCCCATAAGCATAAGCTGAGTGCAAAGCAATGGGTACGTAAGAGTTTTATTTGAATACTATGGTATGTCGCGGTTTGTGATCAAGTCCATGATCAATCCTGTCGTAACTGAGCAGAACTCATAAAGATCTGGCCCCATTTTCTCGAACATATTAAACTTTAGGACGGTCTCAGGTTCAAATTTGAGTATCCTACTCAAATCCCTACTGAAACTAATGGACAAAGTTTGAATATAAGTATGGAAATCTTACTCAAGTATTATTTATATTTTCAAACACGATGCTTGGTCACCGTAAATGGTCATTGACCGAGCTCTACTTTAATTAGTAGCTCTATGGTTTAGAGATTTATCAATTCCGATTTTTTACTATAACTACTTACGTTTATTGCGATTGGTTTAAACGCATAAGTGTGGAGATTTCTCACGTGGCTTGGCACTTCGTCAAATGGAAAATCAATCACTGTACAACGACAGTGCTTTTCGAGCTGAAACAAGTAAGAAACATGTAAATAGGCTTTTCAATAGATCAAAAGAATTATAACAGCTTAACTGGACCTATATTTTTCATAGAAACAGGTTTTTATATGTGTTATCTGGTCCACTCAGTTCTTGACAATATTATGGTATGGAAGCCGTAACAACCGACATTATAAGTTAGTTAACACCTCACCGAACCTATGTTAAAAGTATCTGGATAACAAATATAATAAATATCAATAGACTACATGCGTTTATTTTGGACATTTTTGAAAAAAAAATGACTACAGCGTTATTTAATTAAAAAACGCTGACTAACCTGTTCGCGAGAGGTAGCATTAAGGCCAAGGTCGAAGTACACCAACTTCATGTGTGGAAATACTGGCTTCACCACCTCATGCAGGTTTTTAATTAAAGCCTGGGACTCCATATAATGGGAGTCGTCTGCCCCTGTCAGCAAGACTGGTAAATCCGGACTATCTGAAGGTGGTGGTCTATTAAGCCCAATACGCTCCAGTTGGTCAACAGACACGTTAAATTTTAAATTGCTGATTTTTTCTAAAGCCTCCTCGTGGGTGAAGCTACAGGCGAATTTGTCAACTACCCTTGGGGATTTACTTCGTTGATGGACTTCATCACCAAAAGACCCGACCTTGAAAGTAGCTGAACATATATTAAAAAATGTTTGAATAAATAATCAAATATAATGGTCAAAATACCTCACATTCATCCAGAGAAAGTATATTAATGCTACAGTCCTTGACATTTCATCTTTATTTTCGAAAGCTGTATAGACTTCACCAACAAGATGAGGGAGAGAAAAAATATTTTTTTCTGATCATCTGTGAAGGATCCACTCTAATACTGAACAATCGATAAGCATATGACTTTAAAATCGAGGGCAACAAACCTTCTTCTGTGACTTTACTTAAATATGCAATTTCCGCTTGCGCCAAAATAAGTTATCGCCATACCTTAAGAATTATTGCAACAACTTAAATTACTATATTGATTAATAAACATGTCAATCCTCACCTACAGAACTACATTACATACCTCCATATCTTGATGTCACCAATGTTACCTCTATAACTATCACTGTTATGGCCAACACCGCGAGCACGGCATAAAGATGGCGCATATTTTTAGCCATGTTCTGTCCGTCCTGTAAAGAGACACTTTAAGTAGCAAATGTCAATTCCATATTAAAGTTCTCGCCTTTTAAATATTTTTATCTCAAAATTAAATAATCAAAAAATAAATTGATACTCAAAATGTCCATGTTTGTTTACTGTGTTTAACGTCCCACCGTCAATAGTTCAGTCACTTGGAGACAATTTCTACTTAGGAGAGATATAGTGCTGCCACACTGTATTATCACGTCGTACACATGTGGCATGTTATCACATCCAGTCACTTTATCCTGGTATCGGGCCAACCAGTCTTTGAACTAGCCTTACATGCTGTGCGCCAAGCAAGGGAGCTATACCAGTACCACTTTGTTTTACGATTTTCGTAGGTAGAGACGTGGGATCGAACTCACGACCGCCCGCTCCAGAGGCGGACGCACTTACAACTCGGCCACCGGGGACGTTGGAATTCGAAGTGAATTTCATGCAAATGGCAGCATAAGATATGTTGATTTGATTTCTAATGAGGCGATTTGTTATGTTACATCAAAGTTACTTTCTAAATCGATATTGAGATGTGACACTAGCAAAATCACATGTCACCCAAGCAGGGTCAATAAAGCCCGTGTAGTAATCAGGCAAAGAACCATATTTAAAGCTGACATATAAAAGATATTGGCCTTTTGAATGATATTAAGGAAAATCAAGGCAAAACTCTAAAAAAACATATATATACGAGGTCTGAAATGTAGCAGAACCATTGCAGGGACTTGGCCTTAATACAAGTTTTCTTCTTCTACATATATAAATAACTTAATTTCCAAATTAAAAGTAAATATGTATGCCTTCCTCTTGATGACCATAATTATACAGCAATACAGGCCCTTTCAAATTTTTACCCTTGCTTCCAACAAGTTTTCGACCGCAGTTTTCTAGATTCAAGACGTTTAAATATTTCTAAACAATGTAAATTCATGTGTTCGAGTATGAAGAATAAAGATGCTACACTGGCTATAATAAGTTGATACATTTTTTTAGATCCCTGGACAAAACCCAATATAATATTATATAATGCCTAATTTCGTTTAGGTGTTATTTTTATGGGTAATATCTTTTGACTTTTTGCTGATAAATAGAAAAACGTAGAAATAAAATACGTAGAAATTAACATACTGTAGAAAAAAATATTCGCATGTTAAAACCCGTCTCTCTCCCTCTCTCTCTCTCGCCCCCCCCCCCCCCCCCCCCCCTCCCCCAACCTTAACTCCTGGATCTGGCTCTTTGTATGTTTTAAAATCGTTTTGTCAATCAATCTATTAAAATTCGAAATGCAGGAGTTGATTTTATAGATGTCAGAACATTAATAGAAAATTGTCGTTATTGTATTCGATCAGTGCACTACACCCTCAATAATTTAAAAAATGATCCGTATGCCTGATATTTAGGATCAAAGCCCCGGTAACTTAGATGTGCATTAATCTTTTATTATAACATGGCAAACCTTAAATTTTCTATTGTATAAAAAATGCTATGCCTTGGTTGTTACTATTTTGTGACCTCATTTAACAAGAAAGAGAAATCCTTAATTTTGGGAGAAAAAAATGTTCAGAAGATTGACACATACTCTCATTTCGATGAATGAATGATATATATATATATATATACACTACATAAATAGGATTTATAAAGTACATTTACATTTTTACATTTTAAACAATTTATTAAGAAATAATACTCAAATAAATAAGAAAAACCCCTCTATCTTTCTAATTCAGAATTACATATAAATGATATTATATTCTTGCAATGTCAACACAATCAATTTACTGCGAGATGTTAACCAAAACATGCAAATATCTAGTTTTAGTCCTAAATTTATGCAAGAAGAAGACAATACAAGATACACGATTTCATTTTTTTTTTCAATATTGTTTTAGTGAATGATGCAAACTCAATATTGCACTCAGTGATTTACAGTTGTCATAAATATTACTAACACATGTTTATTTGAAAATGTTGGGCATATATATAATTTCTGCGAATACATGTGTATATATATTTCGCCCCGCAATTCTGTAAATGCAGTGTGTGATTTCTGGCTTAATTTATTGGTTGTGTTTAATTATGATCAGAAATATAGGTTAAGTTCAAAGTAAGATATAGCAAGTATATCCCACAGAATTTTAAGAAATGACATTTTTGCAACAGTATTTACTTCATGTCCTCTCACGTGTGGCTACGACCTATTTGTTCTTTCGTAGACGACGCAAATTGACACTCAATTAAATGAATATCCGGGAGACAGATGCAAGGTTTAGCAGATGACACGCTTCACCAGAAGCAACCATAGCTGGCAAAGTTAATGCCAAAAAATCGAGAAACTTATAAAACAGCAGTTGACAATACCAATAGTATTTACATATCACCTCATGTGCATTTATCCAAATTTAATTAAACTTTAACACAAACATTAATGACACACATTAAGCATTAAAATGTATACAATTTGATTTTTCCCAAAGATAATATAAAGCGAAATCTGGCATTTTTTTTTATATTTAAAGGGGCCTAACCCCTGACCTAAACAGAGCTCAGCTTTAATCGAACTCAATCGAGACATTATGGTCATAAGCATTGTCATAAAGTTTGAAGATGATTGCTCAAAAGATGAAGATGCTAGAGTGTAAACAAAGTGAAATCTGGCATTTTGTTTATATCAAAAGGGGCTTAACTCCTGACTTAATTGACCAATCTCAGCCATTCTCAAACACAATTGAGACATGATAGTCATTAACATTGTCATAAAGTTTGAAGATGATTGCTCAAAAGATGAAGATGCTAGAGTGTAAACAAAGTGAAATCTGGCATTTTGTTATATTAAAAGGGGCTTAACTCCTGACCTAATTGACCGATCTCAGCCATATTCAAACTCAATTGAGATATTATAGTCATAAGCACTGCCATAAAGTTTTAAGATGATTGCTTAAAAGATGCAGATGCTAGAGTGTAAACAAAGTGAAATCTTGCATTTTTTTTAATATTAAAAGGGTCATAACTCTTGACTTAATTGACGGATCTTAGCCATAATCGAACTCAATCGAGACCTTATAGTCTTAAGCATTGCAATAAAGTTTGAAGATGATTGCTCAAAAGATGCAGATGCTAGAGTGTAAACGTGAAACATGGCATTTTTTGAATATTAAAAGGGTCATAACTCCTGACTTAATTGACGGATCTCAGCCATAATCGAACTCAATCGAGACATTATGGTCATAAACATTGTCTTAAAATTTGTTGACGCCGCACGATGCACGACGGACGCTCACAGGATCACAAAAAATGAATAAGTCCACAAAGTGTAACTTTCATCAAAATATTCGAACACACTTGTTTGTTCATACCACTACACAGTTCTATCACTATATTTCGCTTCGTTTTAACTATAAAACCTGCTTGGAAATTTAATAATGTATCTGATAACGTGTCCACTTTGCAAAAACACTGACCTTGAGAGGTCTGTATCGGGAGTAACAGGTCACCACAGAGTTTTACGTGAACCCCATAACTGATTTATTTTCATTCTCAACATAATATATATATATATATATATATATATATATATATATATATATATATAATATATATATATATAAAGAAGGAATCATACGTTGAAAAAAAGTGAAGAACTCAGTTCAAACAATTAATTAACAAAGCATATTACCAAACATTAATATACATGTAGCTGAAGAAAGAGAGAGAGAGAGAGAGAGTCCTCGTCTTTAATCAAGCACTGTATATTTTGTAAATTTCGGTTGTTAGAAGAACGATTGATATTGCCGGATGTACCTCATTCATGACGCGCCAGACTTACAGTATAAGACATAGGAGCCGAAGTTTCGTTTGTCTCCTCCCCAGTTCCACGAAAAAGAGAATCTTGATTAGACATGTTGTTTGTTTTACACGTCCAGAAATATAAGCATGACATCCAGCACTTGTCTTATCTTTTTAATTATATAGCAAACTATCTTCGTACACTATGCTTTCTTTCATTCGATACATGCATTATTCAACACAATTTTGCAAAATGTGAAACTATTGGAAACCGATTTACAACTAATTTATTCCGTTACTCTCCTTACATAGCTAACAAATGAAGTGAAATGAAATAGGCAGCGTGTTTATCCGACGTTGGGCCAACAAATGAATTTCATTTACATGCTGAGCATCAGACAAGTGCGATTCACCAGTGTCAGATGCCCATGTGGCCGGGCAGGTGAAGTTAATGACTAAATGCCACCAAGGCTCTCAAGGCCGTTGGTTCGAATCCAGGCAGAGTCAAGTGATTTTATGGTTGGCCTTTTGTTCTATTCGGGTGCTTTTGTGTGCTTGGGGTCTTCTTGTACACGTAAACGCTGGAAGTCGCTATATGATTGAAATACGGATGCCGCGAGGTAAACTCAAATATAGTTACAAAACATATGAACACAGAACTAGAGAGACTATTTGTATTATGTACAGGACCTTACCAGTCTCATTGTTCTTTTCATACAGCTAGGAAATGACAGGTTGATGTTTCTCTTGCATATACTTTATCAGTTGGTTTAAACACAGATTTGGGTGAATATTTTTACCCTCCCCCTTATAGTATCTGCATATGAAAACGTGAACTTAAAAAAGGAGTTTGTAATAACTGTTATTGAGTGAGTCTTTCAAAAAGACATGTGTCGCACATATCGTCGACACTGAGTGATAGTAATAATTAGAAATTCATTGGGTCATGTCAAGGTTATGGGCTCCAAATTTGCATTTTGTGGCACTCATAACTCCAAAGGCTTTATATTTTTCTAGATTGATGAGACTTCCGAGACACATTCATTTTCATGTATAGTTGTGTTTGTTTGGATTTTAGACGGCGGGTACACGCTGTCTTTAGTAGCTGGAGATCCAAAACAGGCCTTGCTGACCTTGCTGATTTGCATATTTTCCTCAGCAAATAAAACTGTACATCTCCAAGCTTAGTGCTTAAGATTGTACATGTATCACCTCGAGATGAGATGTATTCCATATTCACTCAAAACATTTTCTTTATTTCATGTTTACTGCTGCTACATATCCATGTACATACCCTTTATATGTAAAAAGGTAGTCCTGGCAGATCTACATCACCTACATTGTGAGATATAGATATAATCTCACTGATAAAACACAGCATTTCAACAATAAGTATTAAATAAAAACACCAATGTTAGTCTTACGTGTAATTCAAACACAAACAGACGTAACAAAAATAATTACAAATTCATTATATTAGGTGCTTACATACGACAGATCTAGATGCACGTTTGTTCTCAGAGCGTTATAAGTGAGAGTCATGGGTGTAAAGGCTAATTATGAGTACATGTATTCAATAATTAATTCCTTGAATCTCCACATAAAATGGGTATATTTCCAACAAAAAGAAAACCTCAAAACCAGTCAGATTGTTCTCATGGCCATGCAAATATCCAAAGTCCCCCGACAGATCCTCCGCGGTATGAAAACCTACCTACACTTTTAGTGAATCCATGCTACGCCCCTGTTAAAATACTACTAGAATGTGATTTTTGTAACTTCAAAAATTGGCAAATATACGTGTATATTGTTTAACATGAGGGATCTTAAAATTTGGGTTGTCCTTAAACATACAACGTTAAATAAATGAAAATAAGAAAACTATGTAATAAGGAAATAATGGTAAATCAACTCGGTATCATCAATTCGCAACATTTCGGACTCCATCCTGACAGAAATAAGCCGAATGAACCACATAGTTGAGAACAACATCACAGCATACTACCTGTACCTGTCAGCATATTAAAGAACAAGATATAATACTAATCAACCGATCACAATGTCAAATGGACATAACAGAAGGACAACGGCACCATACAGCAAGTCAAGTGGAGATAACAGAAGTACAACTGCACCGCACAGCAAGTTAAGTGGAGATAACAGGACAACTGCACCGCACAGTAAGCCAAATGGACATCACAGAAGTACAACTGCACCGCACAGTAAGCCAAATGGACATCACAGAAGTACAACTGCACCGCACAGCAAGTCAAGTGAACATCATAGAGTGGAAAATGCACCACACAAAGTGGACATAACAGAATGACATCTGCATCTCACAACAAGTTAAGTGGACATCACAGAAAGACAACTGCACCACACCTTAAGTCAAGTGGACATTACAGAAGGACAACTGCATCACCCAAAATGGCAAATCAACCCTACATGATGATATTACAACCCCATATAATGACTTAACAACCACGCATGATGTCCTTATAACCTAACACAATGACATTACAACTCCATATGATAATATTACATTCTTACATGATGATATTTCAACCCCATGTGATGATATAACAACCCAACAAGATGACATTACAACCTCCTATGATGATATTATAAACTCACATTATGACATAATAACCCAACAAGATGACATTACAACCTCACATGATAATATTACAATCCCACATTATGACATAACCCCACATGATGATAAAACGATCCCTCAAAATGCTATATGGACCCTTCTAAACATCAATATCGAGCATAAGACAGCTGTGGCGTTCCATAATAATGTATACATCAGCTTCGCTAGCACTGAAGAAAATGCATTGCCTGTTATGAGTGAAAGCAGGTTCCTGCACTGGATTATTATAAAACAAACAGACAACTAGTTCAACTGAGTCACTAGCAACTACAGTTGCAGAAAAGCGTGTGTATGACCTTTGCCTCTATTACTTCAATCACTACTGAAACGCTGGGTTTAGAATTATGGCTATTTCATGTTAATCCCGCCGCCGTCTCTCATCGCATTGAGCGCTTCGACTGTTTTAGATTTTATCGAGGTATATGAAAAGGCCACTGACTTCGTAAAAATTCTAAAACCACACTGGACACATTTCGAATTGCGACAATGACATTGAAGATGACCTTACCGGACTGAAAGTTAAGGTAAGAGATGTTAATGAAATCAAAAGTATGGTCATATATGTATTCATTTGTACAGGTTACTAAAGCAATCATATAAAGGGACTAAATCAGAATGACAAGCATTTGTTAACATTGTGGAAAAGGAGAGCCCGTTGCTCAATATATGATTCATCTTAAAATCCAACCACAAACTGCACAGTTATTATGCATAGAAGATACATTTTACATATTTTTGAAAACTTTAACTTTGAAAAATGATCTTAACCTTTAAGTATCCACTCGTTCATTTATGTGACATCATAATGAATATGTATTCCAATTAATAGTAAAATTGGAAAACCCATTACTAAGCTACAACCAAGCATCTCATAATTTCACTTTTTTGTTGAAAAATTTGACCTTTAATTATAACCTTGACATGTGGTACCCACAAGTTCATGTACCTAACACATTGTCAAATATGGACATGTATACATATCAATTTCTGTTAAAATCGGATAACTCACGACTAAAACACCACCCGGAAAATCAGAATTTAACATGTTTTTGACAATCGTGACCTTTATTTGTGACACTGACCTTGAAGAACCCATCAGTTCATTTTACTTGACATACTTACACACTTACACACCATAGCGAAAATTTTACCAATTTATGTTTAAGTCAGGTTACTCATGAGTAACCCATGACTAAACTACCACCCGGAAAATCAGAATTTTACATATTTTTGACGATTATGACCTTTAATAATGACCTTAACATTGATGTATCCACAGGTTCATGTACCTAACACACTGCCACACCATATGGAACATATATACCATTTCTTGTTAAAATTGAATATCTTATGACTAAACTTACACCCGGGAAATCAGAATTTTATATATTTTTGACCAAGCACTAGCCTGATTAATGAATTAAGAATATGTGAAATAACATCGTGCCTCAAGTCACCAAACAGTGGTTGCTATGGATACCATTTGTTCTTCTAAAGTATTGAATATTTATTCACCTAGCTGATAATGAGAGAGATAATAAGTTGTTATACTTTTATACGAGTTTTCATGTGATTTGATGAAGAAATGAATTCTTGAGAGAAGAATTCCGCGCATTTTCCAATCAGCCTTCATATATATTTTATTTAATGCTTTTCGGCGGATTATAAGGAACTGATTTAAAAATGGTAATTCACTGCTGGAACTTGAACCCGACCCTACGTTATGAAAAATGATGATCGGAGTGTCATTTGTGCTGGGTTTTACGCCGGAAATGACGTCAGGCACGCGAGGTGATACCGCCAATTTTGACAAATATTGTGAATAACACAGCTAATTTCTGGCCTTAAAAGCATTAAATTAAAAGAAAAAAAAGGTTTGTTTTAGTGTGGGATTGATTAATAATTTCTCTCAGTGAACATAAAAAGTGAAATTTTCACGAATGGAGAAGCATGCACTACTTTTATACGAATATTAGCGCAACAATTTACTATGTTTTGACTGAATGCATCATTGAAACATTGAAACTGTTCAAATTTTACTGTTTAACGAGAGTCTAAAGAAGTTGCATGCAAATTTAAATTCTGATAAATGCACATGAGCACATAAAAACTTCTAGATACCTATGCATGTAATTGTTTACTGTTGTAACAAATATTTGGTCATTTACTTGCATTCTTACACCCATGCATCTATCTCCTAGAAATACATTAATCGAGCACATAAGTCTTCTAATGTAAAAAAGTACAGTGATAATAGTCACTATTAAACGAATTAGCTGATCAGCGAAAAACAAAATACAGTTTATATAGGTACACTATGAGAAGACATGAAATAAACACTGTTGTATAATATTGAGTGATATTCATTTACATTGTACGTGAAATGTTTGTCATATCTTATATTGGAATTGAGTACATAATCGAATGATACTCAAACATTACATAGGTAGTTATACCGAATAAGGGGGTGAATTCTTTATTATTCTGAAAATAATTTACTAATCACACAGTCATTTCAATAATGGCTTGTTTATCTATCATAATATATTTTCTTTCTACGGAACCTCGTTCACGTCTTTTGATAAGAAGGGTATTTAAAAACCCTTTTACATGCGGATTTAAATGATCCAAGATGACTTTTACGATATCATAATTATTCACGAACAATGGGGGGGTGGGGGGGTCATATATTTATAGGTAAAAATTACGGGCCGATATATATTCAGCGCGCAAGTTTAAACTGGACTGTGAGTGGTCGATATAAAGGGAGATCATTGCTACGAGTGCATATATATGGTTTCCATGTGATACCTAAATGTTTCAATTTTGTACTTGATGGATTGTATACTGTAAACACTGCATAAAAATCGGGTCGAGAAAAGTGGTGTGATATAAACACCCCACTTTTTTCACCACCCCACAAAAAGGGTTTCATATTGGAAATCATCCCACATCTGTGTAATCTCTTGGTAAATATAGTATCTCTTAGTAAATATGGGGTGTTGGTAAAAAACCTAATTAGGTGGCGCAAACATCATACCATTATATTTTAAAAAATATTAATACAAAAATACTTTATATTCTTCCTAAAATTTAGATATATAGGACAAAGAGGAAGGAAATGAAATTCATCTTCTATATCCCGATTGTTACAGAACATATATATACGGTCTTTGCATTCAGTTCTTCTAGCACCATAACAACCATTCGCAATAATAATCTATGAGCAGCAATACGTAAACGTGACAGAGCTGTTCTATGTTTTCGCGGAAGCACGTCTAAGTATTTTTCAAACACTAAATATGATTTAAATGTTTTATTAAGAAACATGCTATCTTTTTATCTAATACAATTGAACCATAACTGTTTAAAAACATCAATGACCCGTTCTTTAAAGACACTATAAAAATTACTTAAGTTAGCATCTGACTGATTTTTAAAAACGTATAAAAATCCATAACGGTCAATAGGTCACCTAATGTGATACAACCAATTTTTCTCGCCCTTACAAAACTTTCGACCATATTTGCAAGTAACCTTTGAATAAGGAAATTATAACTTCGTAATACTTTGCACAAATACTTAATTATTCTTGTATGCCTATTGATATATAACACTGTAAATACACATTGAACAAGTAGACCCTAGGATACGTTTACAAAATTTTAAATGAACATGCTCAATATCATCGCATTTATTAAAACCTCAAGTCTCACCTACGTAATTCAAAGTTGCACCACCGAAAGCATCGAATAATTGACACTGCACGGAAGAATGTTAGGTTTATTTTGCTAATTTTATTTAGTAACACATTCATTGCCTTAATACCCTTACCCGAAACTGTTTCTTGGTTAGCTGAATTAACTACCATTAAATTTGAAAACTGTGCCCATATAAATGAAACAATCAACAACTTCGAGCTACGAATTTTCGGACAACCAATGCTCAACGGGCTGCAAAATACAACGTTTACGGAAGACCATAACCATAGTTTTATCAGTATTTACTTTTAAACCCCATTTGTCGCAATAAGCTTTTAGTAAATCAGGCCCTTTATTAAATCAGTAGGACTATTTCCGAAAATTACAATATCGTCCGCCAACAACATAATTATTAATAAGATATCGTCAATTATTTATTAAACATAATTTGTAGTCAACAACTAAAATCGTCTTGTAATCATTTATGAAGAGGGAAAATAGAACAGGGGAGAGAATCTGGCATTGCTTCAAGCCAACAAGTTAGTCTGGTTCCCGGCGTACTATGCTACGTAATAGTCCTATAACATAGTGACAGGGGCAGGTAATCCAGGCTAGCCAACAAGTCTGAATACGAGTTGCATCCCTTTACATACGATTTAACTGAAATGTACATACTATTTTTTACTTTAAGCAATTTCCAATTTATGCACATTTTATTTAACTTCTACCATGATTTTTTTCAAATCTATAAAGCAACAATAATGCTTATGGTTTTCTTTTAAAACCCTATGTATGTTACAGTTCAAAATAAATATAGCGTCAACAGTAGACCTCCCCGAACGAAACCCACATTGTGCGTCACTTAAAATGTCATGTTTGTTTATCCAAGTATTGATTCTTTTATTCAGCACCCCAGTAAAAAATTGAAAAAAAAGAACTAAAGCATTTTTAACAATTTCCAAAAATCTTTTGGTCTAGCATGCCTCAAAGTCTTTATCTCACGACATCTTTTATATTTATAAGACTTTTTTTTCTTCTTATCAATCATTTGAATATTGATTTTTTCATCACACAATTCAGATCTGTTTGAACTATCTTTCATCCTGTTAAATTTATCATTCGCATTTAATTATGACGTACGCGTTTCTCGACACTCGTTATCAAACCACTCCCCATTTTTACATAATACCATACATTATTATAAACAACTTATGATATACAACCCACTTGTTAACATTACAAGCTAACATTATGATACCACTTGTTAACATTAAAACCATAATTATTTAAACAACTTATAATATATACCCCCCATAATATACATTACAACCCTCAATAACATTACAACTCCCCAGGATAATATTACAACTCCTCAGGATAATATTACAACTCTCAGGATAATATTACAACTCCTCAGGATAACATTACAACTCCTCAGGATAACATTACAACTCACACATATAACAATTCAACTCCGCAAGGTAACATTACAACTCCTCATGAGCAACATTCCAGCCTCACATTATGACATACAACCCCACATGATAACATTACAACTCCTCATGGCAACATTCCAGTCCCACATTATGACATACAACCCCACATGATAACATTACAACTCCTCATGACAACATTCCAGCCTCACATTATGACATACAACCCCACATGATAACATTACAACTCCTCATGGCAACATTCCAGTCCTCACATTATGACATACAACCCCACATGATAACATTACAACTCCTCATAACAACATTCCAGCCTCACATTATGACATACAAACCCACATGATAACATTACAACTCCTCATAACAACATTCCAGCCTCACATTATGACATACAACCCCACATGATAACATTACAATTACACACCACAGAATTCTTCAACAACAACCCATATTAACAACAACCACAGATAATTTAACCTCATGAACATTACCCACATAACATACAACCCAACGATAATATTCAACCTTATGAACATCACCCACAGATGAATTAAACCCATAAATAAAACCATAAATTTAACCCATTAACATACAACCCCTGATACATTCAACATGATAATTCACCATTTGAATTAAACCCACATGATATTACAACCCACATATGATATAAATCAGTTTACAATAGAACAACCAAAAACTTCACACTTATAATAAACCTCACTCATCAAACCAATTATGAATACACCCCACATTAATAATAAACTATCCATACAATCCAAATGAGATTACTCCACATTATGATAACCCCAGATGACATTACACCAAATAATACAACCATACAAATAGCCACATATCATACAACCCCAATGATAACATTACCACTCTCATGCAATCACCCATTAGACATACAACCCACATGATAACATACAATCTCATAACATTCCAGCCCAATTATGCATACAACCCACATGATAACATTACAACTCCTCATGCAAATTCAGTCCCAATTATGACATACAACCCACATGATAACTTACAACCCTCATGCAACATTCCAGTCCCATATTATGACATACAACCCACATGATAACATTACAACTCTCATGACAACATCAGTCCCATATTATGACATACAACCCACATGATAACATTCAACCCTCATGGCAAATTCCAGCCCAATTATGACATACAACCCCACATGATAATTACAACTCCTCATGCAACATTCAGCCCATTATGACATACAACCCACATGATAACATACAACTCTCATCAACATTCCGCCCAATTATGAATACAACCCCACATGATAACATTACAACTCCTCATGCAACATTCCAGCCCACATTATGACATACAACCCACATGATAACTTTACAACTCCCATGCAATTCCGCCACATTATGACATACAACCCCAATGATAAATTACAACTCCTCATACACATTCCAGCCTACATTTGACATACAACCCCACATGATAACATACAACTCCTCATAACAACATTCCGCCACTTATGACATACAACCCACATGATAACTTACAACTCTCATAACAACATTCCAGCCACATTATGACATACAACCCCACATGATAACATTACAACTCCTCATGGCAACATTCCAGCCTCACATTATGACATACAACCCAATGATAACTTACACTCCTCATACAACATTCCAGTCCAATTATGACATACAACCCAATGATAACATTACAACTCCTCATCAACATTCCAGCCTCACATTATGACATACAACCCCACATGATAACATTACAACTCCTCATGGCAACATTCCAGTCCCATATTATGACATACAACCCCACATGATAACATTACAACTCCTCATAGCAACATTCCAGCCTCACATTATGACATACAACCCACATGATAACATTACAACTCCTCATAACAATTCCGTCCCAATTATGACATACAACCCCACATGATACATTACAATCTCATGCAACATTCCAGCCACATTATGACATACAACCCCACATGATAACATACAATCCTCTAACAACATTCCAGCCCCATTATGACATACAACCCACATGATAACATTACAACTCCTCATGGCAACATTCCAGTCCCACATTATGACATACAACCCCACATGATAACATTACAACTCCTCATAGCAACATTCCAGCCTCACATTATGACATACAACCCCACATGATAACATTACAACTCCTCATAACAACATTCCAGCCTCACATTATGACATACAACCCCACATGATAACATTACAACTCTCATGACAACATTCCAGCCCACATTATGACATACAAAATACAACCCCACATGATAACATTACAACTCCTCATAGCAACATTCCAGCCTCACATTATGACATTTCAACCCACATGATAACATTACAACTCCTCATAACAACAATTCCAGTCCAATTATGACATACAACCCCACATGATAACATTACAACTCCTCATGGCAACATTCCAGCCTCACATTATGACATACAACCCCACATGATAACATTACAACTCCTCATGGCAACATTCCAGTCCCACATTATGACATACAACCCCACATGATAACATTACAAACTCCTCATACAACATTCGCTAACATCCTATGACATTACAACCCCAATGATAACATTACAACTCCCATGACAACATTCCAGATACCATTTAACTTATTACACAACCACATGATAACATTACAACTCCTCATGCAACATTCCAGTCCACTTATATGACATACAACCCCATTGATAACATTACAACTCCTCATGACAACATTCCACCTCACATTATGACATAAACCCCATGATAACATTACAACTCCCATGGAACATTCCAGTCCACATTATGACATTACAACCCCACATGATAACATTACAACTCCTCATGAAACATTCCATCCATTATGCATAACACCACATGATAACATTACAACTCCTCATAACAACATTCAGCCTCATTATGACATACAACCCCACATGATAACATTACAACTCTCATAACAACATTCAGCCTCACATTATGACATTACAAACCCACATGATAACATTACAACTCCTCATAAAACATTCCAGTCCCTATACTTATGATACATTACAACACCCTCATTGATAAACATTACAACTCCTCATATACAACATTCAGCCTCACATTATGACATACAACCCAATGATAACATTACAACTCATCATGACAACATTCCAGTCTCATTATGACATTACAACCCCACATGATAACATTACAACTCCTCATGCAACATTCCAGTCCTCATATATGACATTACAACCCACATGATAACATTACAACTCCTCATGATACAACATTCTACCAGTCCCATATTATGACATTACAACCCACATGATAACATTTACACATCCTCATTGATACACATTACCAGCCTCACATTAATAACATTACAACCCACAATACAACCATGATAACATTACAACTCCTCATAACAACATTCCAGTCCCATATTATGACATACAACCCCACATGATAACATTACAACTCCTCATGACAACATTCCAGTCCCACATTATGACATACAACCCCACATGATAACATTACAACTCCTCATGGCAACATTCCAGTCCCATATTATGACATACAACCCCACATGATAACATTACAACTCCTCATGGCAACATTCCAGTCCCATATTATGACATACAACCCCTCATGTTAATATTACAACTCCACATGATAACATTACAACACTTCATGATAACATGACAACCCTCATAATAACATAACAACGTCTCATGATAACATTACAACTCACATGATAACATTTCAACACCTCATGATAACATTACAACTCCACATGAAAGCATTACAACTCCTCATGATAACATTACAACTCCACATGATAACATTACAACTCCTCATGATAACATTACAACTCCACATGATAACATTACACCTCTTCGTGATAACATTATAACTCCTCATGATAACATTACAACTCCTAATGATAGCATTACAACTCCTCATGATAACATTACAACCAAACATGATAACATTACAACTCCTCATGATAACTTTACAACTCCTCATGATAATATTACAACTCCTAATGATAACATTACACCTCTTCGTGATAACATTATAACTCCTCATGATAGCATTACAACTCCTCATGTTAACATTACAACTCCTCATGATAGCATTACAAGTCACATGATAGCATTACAACTCCTCATGATTACATTTCACCTCTTCGTGATAGCAATACAACTCCTCATGATAACTTTACAACTCCTCATGATAACATTACAACCAACATGATAACTTTAAAACTCCACATGATAACATTACATCTCCTCATGGAAACATTACAACTCCTCATGGAAACATTACAACTCCACATGATAACATTACAACTCCTCATGTTAACATTACAACTCCTCATGGAAACATTACAACTCCTCATGATAACTTTACAACTCCTCATGGCGACCTCGTTAGCCACTAGTCGGTGGAGGATTTCTTGCACGAACGGGTCGTCTTGGATACCCTGGGTGGTGACGAACGACTGAAATTGGTCGGCGGAAACGCCCTGGTCCAAAAAAGCCCTCAGCACGTGCTCCATTTCGCGGTTATTCGGCGATTTAAAATCTAGCCAATTTACCCAGTTCCCGGGATTACGGATTCGAAGTATTCCTGGTTGAGATGAATGTCTCTCGGGAAACAGGATCGGGGTCTATTTCTGTAAGCGTGGGAGGTTGTGAGGCGCGCGGGCGCACGCGATACTTGTAATAATAGTATTAATAATAAAAACAATAAAAAGAAGATAACAGATAAAATGATATCAGTTAAGTAACTACCGTGATGAAAATCATACTTATTAATAATCTACCGTGTTAGAAAGACACCATGTCGTAATTAAAAGGAATATAAATGTAATAACATGATTTTATATCATTGCTAATGATAAAATGAGCCAGTCATTTTAAAAAAGATAAAAAAATAACAGAACAGATAGAGCGTATCAGATATTTTTAGTGACATCGTTGTAAAATATGCGAAATAAATAAATTGACATTATTTGATGTTTCAATTATACTACTTTGATAGCATATTAAATATTTTAAATACCTTTTACAGTTCTCTCTGCGAAATTATTCCTTGGGTAGAAATCAACGCTTCGTTGGATGACACGGGAATCTGTCGCTGTCTCTGACTTGATACTTACAAGTATTATACAGTAATTAAATTATATATTTTTTCGTGGTTTTTTTATGTAAATTACCTCCCTCAGACTGCGCCTCTACCTTGTTTTGAATAACTCTCTCGAGGCTGAATGAGATATCGAATATTTGATAGTATTGATTGACTTGCAACATCAATACACTCCGCTCGATATCCTCGGGGTCAAATATTTATGAAGTGTAAATCCTTATATCAATATTAGCTTCGACTTCTTCCCCTGACCAGCTTTGTGTCAATACCTGATAATTTTCTAAATAATCGAAAAGAAAATCGCTCCCCGAGTTCAAATGTGTGTAAATGTGCAATACTGAACGATTTTAATAGTACCAAAACGTTCAAACACCCCGTTTCTATCCGTCATTACACGTGATAATTTTTATATCACTGTAAAATTGAGAAAAAATGTTTTTATTCACGCTGATTTACTACGAGAATGCGAGCTGGGTGTGACAATAATATTAAGACTAAGGTCGAAGTTGATGTAACTAGAATGTATATGATTTTTTTTCAATATTGAGTATAATCGTATTAATTCAAATCTGTATCATATATCAGGTGTCTCAATATCCATCTTGACAAAACTTAAAATAATGATAGTACAAATTTTGTTTTTGGCAAGTTTTAAAATTCCCAAACTACTCTTTATTTGAACTTATCAAAAGGAATTTATTCTCTCATTAAACCACTTTGTTACATCTTTCGTATTGCCGTGTGTATGTTTAAGTATTGAATAAAGAGAATGTTCTGTAAAAAGAAATTGCGATATCAAATCATTTATTCTTGAGACTATTTTCACAAGAGAAAAATAACGTACGCTCGAAGGGGATATAATGCACCTGGGAAAATAAAGATATTTTGTTCAAATAATATATAAAAAACTACAATATTACTAAAGTTTGGGCATATTTTACCTCGTTTCTCAACAGAGCGATATAAACGATGTTTTCTCCGGGGCAGAAACTGGCTGAATGACGCTCCGCTCTTGATAGACGCTAATATTTTATATCGATTAATCGATCTAATTGGTGGATAACGAATAACATTGTAATTAACCAAATTGATTGGTTGATTTAAATTCTGACCGTTAGAAGTCAGTTATAGGCTCGGCGAACTTCGTAAGGATAAATATAATCCCCTCTATTGTTTGACGCAACAATGCTGTATAAATACAGGCGCGGTATTGGACTCGTGAGAAAGCGTGGAAATAGAATGTGTTTAAAATTCCGATAAACTAATGATAGTATGATGTATTTAACTTTTCTTTAATTTATGTTTTTCATTTTACTCACGTAGTTCCGCCTTATTTACTAGAATTCCAAAATAATACCTACGAATAATGTTGCCGAGAGAGAGAAAAAACGAAAGTAAGAAATATAATTAGCGACAATGCGTATACACAAGAAAGGAAATATTACGAGAAAGATTAAGAATCAAAGCGCTGAAAGCGCTGAAAGAACAGGGTTTTTTAAGATGAAAGTTTTTGTCTGGTGTACAATTTTTGTTTGGTTATAGTAAATTCATGTAGGTTATCTAACTTTGCTGATGTAGCATTTTTGAGATCCGTTTACGTTTGCTAGAGCGCAAACAACCTGGGCTGATTTGTTTGTTTGATGGTTTTAAACATATAACATCCTATTTTGGGATATCAAAAACTGACCGCTAAATGCAGGTTGACCGCTTAATACAGGTACAACTGTACAGCGATACCAACCGACAGCATTTCAGTCAACTGCTTCAGCAGGATACCACACGCAGTTACAATCTGACACTTGGCCAATATATTCTAGACCTACCCCTATTATACTTAGTGCCATGCAAGGGAGGTATATCAGTTCCATTTTTAAAAACTTCGGTATGTGGCAAAATGTGAATAAACCAATGACGTGCTTCAGAACTACTAGGCAATCAGAGATGGTCTGGTTTTTGGAGGTCGTCTGCTCGAGATGGATAATGTGTTGTCGCACTGCAGTTTCTTACTGTACACATGTGGTGTGATATCACACCCAGTAACATTATCCTCTCACTGGACCAAGCAATCTTAGTGGACAATCTAACCCCGCGGCCAGCATGAACGGTAGGCTAAATACAATGGGAGAAATATATTTGAAGATCAAGCGCAACGTGTTGTAAACAATGGTCTCTGATAGTTACACAAACCCATTGTGCTCTTGTGAATGGAGCTATTGTTAAACCAGCAGCACGTGATGATAAAAATTCAAGGAATTATTACCTGTAATGTAAGAAACAGTGGACAAACAAACATTTTGTATCATTTTAATGTTTGTGTAGTGAACATAATAAGAATATCAAACAAAAGATAACATTTTGCACTAACCTTGCAATAGTTTCTACGAATGACACAGTGCATCAGTATATGAATTTAATAAACATGAAATATTGCTTGAAATAATGCTTGAAATATGAAAAAATATTAAAAATGATCTAATTTAGAATGTTTGACAGTTTTGTAAATCTAATGCCCATATTTTTGTCAGAAATAAGTGGATTAAAACCAAACTCGACCTTCATCTGTAAATGGTATGAATGAAAAGGACTTGTCAACATAACGTTGCATAAAGCATGATTAGGATGGCGTTTACTAACCTCACTAAAATACATGTTGATTAAATGGCATTACGTAATTCTTCAAGTAACTGAGCTAAAATTTACCGTAATAATGGTTTGCAGTAGTATGATCAAAATGCATAAAACAAAAAACAAACAACAATAACAACAAAACACATTAAATTACTACTTGCAACTTTTCTATATTCAAAATAAATGTATACAAAAGAAAAAAAACAAAAGCACCGCTAGGTGGAGGCAAAAGACATAGAAAAGGTTAAGTTTCATGTTAATACCTTCTATATTTTTTGAGTTACAGCCTAGACAGAAATGAAGTATGAAAATTTACAAAGGGCAATAACTCAAATATGCACATGAAAGTTATGGTTGTTGGTCACTGCACCCCCCACCCCTTGATGAGATCTATCCACATATGAAGTTTTATGTTGATACCTTTTATACTAAAAGTTTAAAGTACCGGTAATATAAATAGGCACATGCATATATATTTCTGAAATAAGTGTATCTCTTTATAAGAAGCCATTACTAATGAGTGAAATAATCTGTAAGAATGCTGATGTCTGAAGTGGGTCTGATATGAATATAGAACATTTACATACAGGCACAAAAGATCAAAAGAACTTGTTACATGCATTTGGCACAAGATCAAACTGAAAGAACTTTTTAAAATCAAAATATTTACATGCATTTGGCACAATGCATTTGGCACAAAAGATCAAGTTTAAACTAGAACCGCAAGCGGTATCATGGTTTTCGCTTTTAACCTAATCAACTTGAACACAAAAGGTTTTTTAACCCTCTCATTAGCACATTTTTTTTCTTCTTTTTTTTTGCAATGTTAGAACATTCAAACTCTTCTAGCGCAAATATTTTCCCATAACCTATCCTTTGAAATCCATCACATTCTGTGGTGCTGTCAACAAGGAACAAAATGCTGAAAACCGCATTTCAATTAGACTTTAACGTTTTGAGTTATAGGCAAAAGAGTGATTTTAAGCAAAGCGCCCTCTAGCGGCAAAATGAGAAAAAAAATTGATAAAAATTTTACAATTAGGTACCTAGAAATTCAGCAAATAGTTCAAACAAGTATATAAGTCGCATTAATCGAACATTCATTTTCTTTTATATTACAATTTTAAGCATAAAAACTGAATAACAATTATTCCAAAAAAGGATCAAACTTTGGATTGTCGTAAAATGAAAAGATCAAGTCCGATCTTCAAAAACTAAACATTATACGGAACAACTATTTAGAACTAAAACTTTTGTTCATATACTCTCAATGAAATATTTTTAGATTTGGAGCACTTTGGGGACGAATAAAAACACAATTATCATAATATGACCTTGACTTTTTCAATTTTTTCTTAACTTTTGAATTGTGAGGCCCTTTCAAACATAACAATACATATCGTGTGAAAATTTCATGAAGAATGAACAGAAAATAAGGTCAGGAGCGACAAAAAAACATGTTTTTGAAATTTTAATTTTTCCTAAAGTTTAGTGAAGTTTGACCGTTTCTAGAGGACAATCCATGCATTTCTTAAATTCGCCATCCCATATATTTTGTGCGTATATGTCTCAAAAACTCGCTCAAAAAGTTTCAGCTACTCATACCTAGAAACTATCATATTTTAATAGGCTATCAACAAGGAGCATAATTCAATTAACCGCATTTGGATAAGGCTTCAACTTTTTGAGTTATAAGCAAAAGAATGATTTCAAGAAAAGCGTCCCCTAGTGGCAAAATGAGAAAGAAAATTGATTAAAATTTTCCTGTTAGGTACCTAGCATAGCAGCAAATAGTTCAATCAAGTATACTAGTCGCACAAGTCAAACTTTTTATTCTTATGTATCAGAATTTGAAGCATAAAACCTGATTTACAATTATTCCAAAAAAGGATCAAACTTTGGACTGCCGTATAATGACCAAAAACTAAACATCACTGGATAGAGCTTTTGAAGAACTAAAACTTTTGTTCATATACT
Source organism: Solen grandis (assembly GCA_021229015.1). Classification (NCBI taxonomy): domain Eukaryota; kingdom Metazoa; phylum Mollusca; class Bivalvia; order Adapedonta; family Solenidae; genus Solen; species Solen grandis. The sequence goes on from CM037777.1 coordinate 98,284,213, forward strand.
CTCAATGAAATATTTTTAGTTTTGGAGCTATTTGTCACGAGTAAAAACACAATAATCGTAATATGACCTTGACCTTTTCAATTCTTTTTTATTTTTTTGAATTGTGAGGCCCTTTCAAACATAACAATACATATCGTGTGAATATTTCATGAAGAATGAACAGAAAATAAAGTCAGGAGCGACAAAAACATGTTTTTGAAATTTTAATTTTTCCTAAAATTTAGTGAAGTTTGACCGTTTCTAGAGGACAAACCACGCATTTCCTTAATTCGCCACCCCATATATTTTGTGTGTATATGTCTTTCAAATGTTATGCCAGAGACGGAATTCTTCTATCTGATCTCTAACAAAAACGGATAGGTTTTTCGAAGACCTACCCTCATTTGCACAGTTTTTTTTTTTTTTTTTTTTTTTTTTTGCTTTTGTTTTTTTGCAAGGTTCGAACATTCAACCTTCCGTACCTCAAAAGCTTTCATCCACACGGACCCTCGAATCCTATCATATGATATTAGGCTATCAACAGGGAACAGAATGCAAAACACCGCATTTGAATCGGACTTCAACTTTTTGAGTTATAAGCAAAAGAATGATTTCAAGAAAAGCGCCCCCTAGCGGCAAAATGAGAAAGAAAATTGATTAAAATTTTACTGTTAGGTACCTTGCAAAGCAACAAATAGATCAATCAAGTATACTAACGTTAGTCGCACAAGTCAAACTTTTTATTCTTATGTATCAGAATTTGAAGCAAAAAACCTGATTTACAATTATTCCAAAAAAAGGATCAAACTTTGGACTGCCGTATAATGACCAAATCAAGTCCGATCTTCAAAAACTAAACATCACTGGAAAGAGCTCTTGAAGAACTAAAACTTTTGTTCATATACTCTCAATGAAATATTTTTAGATTTGGAGCACTTTGGGGACGAATAAAAACACAATTATCATAATATGAGCTTGACTTTTTCAAAAAATTTTTTAACTTTTGAATTGTGAGGCCCTTTCAGACATAACAATACTTAACTTGTGAAAATTTCATGAAGAATGAACAGAAAATAAAGTCAGGGGCGACAAAAAAAACATGTTTTTGAAATTTTAATTTTTCCTAAAATTTATCGAAGTTTGACCTTTTCTAGAGGACAAACCATGCATTTCTTAAATTCGCCATCCCATATATTTTGTGCGTATATGTCTTGCAAATCATTTGCAGCAAACAGAATTCTTCTATCTGATCTCTAACAAAAATGGATAGGTTTTTCGTAGACCTGCCCTCATCTGCACAGTTTTTTACGAGATTCGAACTTTCAACCTTCCGTTACTAGCTCAAAAAGTTTCAGCCAATCATACCTAGAAACTATCATATTTTAATAGGCTATCAACAAGGAGCATAATTCAATTAACCGCATTTGGATCAGGCTTCAACTTTTTGAGTTATAAGCAAAAGAATGATTTCAAGAAAAGCGCCCCCTAGTGGCAAAATGAGAAAGAAAATTGATTAAAATTTTACTGTTAGGTACCTAGCATAGCAGCAAATAGTTCAATCAAGTATACTAGTCGCACAAGTCAAACTTTTTATTCTTATGTATCAGAATTTGAAGCATAAAACCTGATTTTACAATTATTCAAAAAAAGGATCAAGGTTTGGACTGCCGTATAATGACCAAATCAAGTCCGATCTTCAAAAACTAAACATCACTGGAAAGAGCTCTTGAAGAACTAAAACTTTTGTTCATATACTCTTAATGAAATATTTTTAGTTTTGGAGTTTGGCCAAAAAAAAAAATGACCTTGACCTTTTCAATTCTTTTTTATTTTTTGAATTGTGAGGCCCTTTTAAACATAACAATACATATCGTGTGAAAATGTCATGAAGAATGAACAGAAAATAAAGTCAGGAGCGACAAAAACATGTTTTTGAAATTTTAATTTTTCCTAAAATTTAGTGAAGTTTGACCGTTTCTAGAGGACAAACCACGCATTTCCTTAATTCGCCACCCCATATATTTTGTGTGTATACGTCTTTCAAATGTTATGCAAGAGACGGAATTCTTCTATCTGATCTCTACCAAAACCGGATAGATTTTTCGTAGACCTACCCTCATTTGCACAGTTTTTTTTTGTTGTTTTTTTTGGTTTTTTTGCGAGGTTCGAACATTCAACCTTCCGTAGCTCAAAAGCTTTTAGCCACACGGACCCTCGAATCCTATCATATGTTATTAGGCTATCAACAGGGAACAGAATGCAAAAAACCGCATTCGAATCGGACTTCAACTTTTTGAGTTATAAGCAAAAGAATGATTTCAAGAAAAGCGCCCCCTAGCGGCAAAATGAGAAAGAAAAGTGATTAAAATTTTACTGTTAGGTACCTAGCTAAGCAGCAAATAGTTCAATCAAGTATACTAGTCGCACAAGTCAAACTTTTTATTCTTATGTATCAGAATTTGAAGCATAAAACCTGAGTTACAATTATTCCTAAAAAGGATCAAACTTTGGACTGCCGTATAATGACAAAATCAAGTCCGTACTTCAAAACCTAAGTATCACTGGAAAGAGCTTTTGAAGAACTAAAACTTTTGTTCATATACTCTCAATGAAATATTTTTAGTTTTGGAGCTATTTGTGGCCGAATAAAAACACAATAATCGTAATATGACCTTGACCTTTTCAATTCTTTTTTATTTTTTGAATTGTGAGGCCCTTTCAAACATAACAATACATATCATGTGAAAATTTCATGAAGAATGAACAGAAAATAAAGTCAGGAGCGACAAAAACATGTTTTTGAAATTTTAATTTTTCCTAAAATTTAGTGAAGTTTGACCGTTTCTAGAGGACAAACCACGCATTTCCTTAATTCGCCACCCCATATATTTTGTGTGTATACGTCTTTCAAATGTTATGCCAGAGACGGAATTATTCTATCTGATCTCTACCGAAAACGGATAGGTTTTTCGTAGACCTACCCTCATTTGCACAGTTTTTGTTTTTTTTGCGAGGTTTGAACATTCAACCTTCCGTAGCTCAAAAGCTTTCAGCCACACGGACCCTCGAATCCTATCATATGTTATTAGGCTATCAACAGGACACAGAATGCAAAAAACCGCATTCGAATCGGACTTCAACTTTTTGAGTTATAAGCAAAAGAATGATTTCAAAAAAAGCGCCCCCTAGCGGCAAAATGAGAAGTAATTTAATAAAATTTTACTGTTAGGTACCTAGCATAGCAGCAAATAGTTCAATCAAGTATACTAGTCGCACAAGTCAAACATTTTATTCTTATGTATCAGAATTTGAAGCATAAAACCTGATTTACAATTATTCCAAAAAAGGATCAAACTTTGGACTGCCGTATAATGACCAAAACAAGTTAGATCTTCAAAACCTAAGTATCACTGGAAAGAGCTCTTGAAGAACTAAAACTTTTGTTCATATACTCTCAATGAAATATGTTTAGTTTTGGAGCTATTTGTGGCCGAATAAAAACACAATAATCGTAATATGACCTTGACCTTTTCATTCATTTTTAAAAATTTTAATTGTAAGACCCTTTCAAACATAACAATACATAAATTGTGAAAATATCATGAAGAATGAACTAAAAATAAAGTCCAGAGCGACAAAAAACATGGTTTTGAAAATTTAATTTTTCCTAAAATTTAGTGAAGTTTGACCGTTTCTAGAGGACAAACCATTCATTTCTTAAATTCGCCACCCCATATATTTTGTGCGTATATGTCTTGCAAATCATTTGCAGCAAACAGAACTCTTCTATCTGATCTCTAACAAAAATGGATAGGTTTTTCGTAGACCTACCCTCATTTGCGCAGTTTTTTGCGAGG
>CM037777.1:98288148-98323148 GCA_021229015.1 Solen grandis
TTTGGCAGGGTTATATTGAAACCTCCACTTGCACGCATAACGGTGACATATGTCTAAAAGAGTTTGGAGGCCACGCATTGATAGAGATAACAATAACATATCATCGGCTACGGTCGGAGCACATATACTATATCCATTTATACATAAACCGGCCTGTGTATGAACAAGTTGTTGTATTAACTCATTAATGAAGCACAAGTAGAGAAATGGTGACCATCGCGAGCCTTGACGGGTAGACTGAAGTACAGGGAACCAGTCCGATTTACGACCCCTATACAATACACAGCTGGTCATTCCAGTGTGCATATTCACAATCGCATGCCATAGGCGACCTGTTATTCCCATGTAGTGAAGCTTGTAGAAAAGACCATTATGCCATACCCTATCAAACGCTTGACGAGCATCCAGGAAGCATGCATATAACTTACTGTTGCTCTCTTTACAATAGTGTATACACTCTTGTAATAGAAAGCTTGTCATATTACAACCCATTCCATCCTGAAATCCGCCCTGTAGAGGATGAATAGGGATATTTATATGTTCTTTTAACCGTAATAAAAGCATGCTCTCATACAATTTGAGAAGACACGAAGAAAGAGTTATAGCTCGGTAACTCTTCGGATCATCTTTACGTTTATTACCCCCCTTGAATAAGGTAACTCAACTGATTAGGTACATAAGACTGTGATAACATACTATTAAATAACAAAAGTATATATTCATATAGTACAGGTCCTCCATTAATTATATGCTCATTATAAATGGAGTCTAAACCACACATTTTACCTGTGTTCAGACTCTTAATGCACCCCATTAATTCCTCAAATGCAAACGGAGGCTGGTCAGGGTCTACATTATTTTCAAATTTCCACTGATCAACTGTATCATCAACTACTTGACGAAAACCTTGATCATACAACTCATGATTTGTATCACTATATAGATTTGCAAAATAAGATCCCCACTCCTGAGTAATATCGTTAGCATCACGTACAACACGACCATTAAAGTTAAACTCACACACCGATGCTTGGGAAGTGACCTTTCTTTTGGCATTAAACAGCTTCCAAAACAAACCGCAATCAACAGATGCAGCCGCATCAATATCACGAAAAGCTTTATTATTATAATCACGAGCCGCGCTTCGGTGAAAACGTCTAAATTTTGTTTTGGCCTCCTTATACGAAATAAAAGTTACATGTGACCTATCACGTGGCCTACCTGCTGCTAGCCACTCACCGCGCTTGTGACGCATCCACTCATGAAGGCCCTTTAAGATCTGACCCCAATATGGTTTTAGGTATGAACGATAGAATGAGCGTGGAAGAGTAGTATCCGACGCATATTTAATAGACTCGACTATCTCGGTATAAAGACTATCAATACCATCATGAGATGTAACTGTCAAAACATGGCCTAGACGTGACTTGAGTCGACACATTAGAATATGTTGAAAATGAGACAACTCACTGGGTTTCACGTTAGCCCATTTGATTGGTGCGACACGTGCATGGAGCGGAAGATCACGTGTTATCTGTATTGACAAATTTACAATAACAGGACGATGTGTAGATACATTGACACAGTTATCTTCAACTATATGACACGACTGAACAAAATCAATACAGCTAGAAGGTAACAAAATGTGGTCAATTAATGATTCATTGCTTCCATCATATGATACAAATGTAGATTTTGCTCCTGTACATAGAGGCAATGTATCAACGGCAACAAGATGGTTATTGTGTATCATATCGTATAGGTCACTACTTCTCGTATCATTCGGCTTGATGAATGAACGACCTTGTAAATGACCGTTAAAATCCCCCATAACAATGACACGCCCCCTAGTGGAGTATGAGCAAACAATATCCTGTATATGCTTAAGATGATCCCTATACAATTGAATACTATAATTAGAACTTGGGGCATATATTTGAAATATATATATGTAGTAATCATCAGAAACTTTCAATTGTATACCAATTAAACGATCGTGATCGACATGTAAAAGACTGATCTGATCATTTAAGCTTGAATGCCAGAGCAGTGCGACTCCACCCTTTGCTCTACTTCTGGAAGAACAATACATATCGGTACACTGGCCAACCCCATTATATGATGGGTGAATACTATTAATAAAATCTACATTTGATTTTGTCAACCAATGTTCTGACACACCGCAAATACTAATTTTGTGGGTATTGAGCATCTGGCTGAGGTAAAACGCGCTTGACATAATGCCTGTTGCATTCCATGTACATAGATTCAAAGATGACAGTACTACCATTACGTATATGATAAAATAACTATTAAACAGGTACATTGGTTGATGTGTAAAGTTACTTGTAAACATGATCTACTTAAGTCAAAGACATAACTCAGATCAACAAAATGAAGACACAACCTAGTCATAATCCTGATCACCATAAACAACATTTGTATGATCACGTGACTGCTTGTTATATTGACCCCGTGACTGTCTATGTTTCGGTGGTCGATTTAGCCAGGGTCTACATATTACACCAGGTGGCCAAAATCCCTCACTTGCAATTAAACTGGCCGCATATTCATCCACATTTACCCGTATCACGGCAGTATCTCGATATTTCGATCTGAAAATACGCACATGTTTCAAAAATACGTTATTCTGCCTCGCTATTGAAAATATGACATCCTCTGTCACAGAGTTCAAAAATCCACCTACAAAAAATCTCTTGGTTTGCTTTCTCACATACTGTGTAAAATCATCATAAGAACTTTCTGCATTTTTGTTTAGCATCTGCATATCTACGTCACGCTTCACTGGTTGTGTTTCTACAATGGGTGGGTGTGAGTGGAGTGAGTTCGGATCCTCGTGGTTTTCAGTTACGCCATATATTCTACGTGGTATTGGCGTACACACTGGCGGATCTACATTTGACGTTTTCTCACTTGTCACCCCCCTTTTCACCACTGAACTGTAACCGTCGTTACCCGGGGGCTTTATTACCCTCACAAACCGCGTGTATCCATCGATAGTAGTTCTGTATAGTGTTCCTTGGTTACCATGGCTAATATGGTTATTAGCTGCTTCCCCATCACTGGTACCCTGGTTACAATGAATTCCCTCCGACTCCCCATTGATGTAATCTGTATCCCTTTGGACGCCTGTATGGTTCGAGACTCGATCATCAACTGCAGCCTTTGTATCTTGGCTTCTAGGTTCCATGACTGGTTCCTTGTCACTATCGTCCTGGTTGCTATGGATTTTCTCCGACCTGCACTCGATCTGTTCTGTAACAGGACCCGACTCTTTCTCACGCAACTGTTTCAAGACCTGAGATTCGAGTTTAAGTACCCTCTTTTCTAGATGTTTAGTGTTAATTGCAATTTTCTCACGGGTCTCATTCAAACGACGCTCCGTGTCATCCTTTTCTGAGATAAATTCAGCCCTAAGCACTTTCAGATCATTCCTGACACTAAAATTGCCTGTGCACCTATCATCGCATATCCTCTCAATAGAAAGTTTATTCACATCAATCTCATACTGAAGATCTCTCAGATATGTGTTCGTTTCATTCTTAAACGTAGAAAGTTCATTCTTGATACATTTCACATCTTTCGCTAAGTTTTCCTCAAGGACAGTTTTCTCCTGTTTCATCGACAAAATATCAGACTGTACTTGCGCGATAACATGCTTTAAGTTATCCAGTTCGGAAACTTGATCGCGATTTGTTTGCGATCCGGATATACACGGACGGTTGTTATCATCTTTAACCGCTATCTGTGCCGAGTTGATAATCGTTTTGAGATCTTCATAAGGAGACCCATCAAGAACTGAGATCAATATATACACGTCTTGTGCTAACTTATGTGACACTGTATCTCCACTATTTGTAGATTTACGTTTTTTCAACTGACAAGTTTTCTTATAGGGATAACTTTCAATCGATTTAAGTGTATTGAAAATTGTAATTCTAAGTTCTTCAAGTGTGATTTCTCTATGAACGCTGAGATTCTGAGTAAAAGTGCCGGTCGAGCTCTGGGAAGTATGATTTTTAAATTAAGCAATGTAAAAGATATTGGTTTTAATACATATGACAAACTGTATAAAAGTTGTATCGTGCCTATATTAGATTATTGTTCCAGTGTATTGGGATACAAACGCTATCAGCCTTGTGAAAACTTACAACACCGTGCCATACGGTACTTTTTAGGCGTGCATCGTTTCGCACCTATTGCCGCTATCACTGGCGACGTCGGTTGGCTCCCATGTCAATACCGCCATTGGACAAACATCGTACGGTATTGGAATAGACTTGTATCAATGAGTCAGAACAAGATCACGAAGTGTATATTTGACCTGGATTATACTATGTGCTATAATATTTGGTGTTCAGATATCAAATCTATTTTTCTCACTCTTAATATGCAGGATTGTTTTGATAATAAACTACAGGTATATATTCATTCAGTGAAACGTCGAATTACTGACTATTACACTGGTCTTTGGAAAAACACTGTCAATAATTGCGCCAAATTACGCACTTACAAAAATGAATTTGTCCAGGAAAAATATGTTTTGCTAAACATTTCAAAGCCTGAAAGGTCTATTGTTTCACAATTTCGCTGCGGCATTTTACCGCTTAGAATTGAGACTGGTCGTTATGTAAACGAACGGGTAGAGGATCGTTTGTGTTTATTTTGTAAAAACGGTGATATTGAAACAGAGACTCATTTTATACTTGAATGTGATAGATTTAAACATATAAGAGATTATATTTTCAAAGATTTTATATGTACTCCTTCATTTATTTGGAAATCTGTTGCTGAGAAGAAAGCCTTCCTTTTAGACGAACATACAAGAAAAACTGCCAAGTTTCTTGTGTGTGCATTTTGACTTTAGACATAGGCTACTTTATGCATAAACAGAAATTTTGAAATATTTTCATGTATGTATCAATTCAATTTCAAAAACCAGTGTCCATCTTATCTTTCATATTTACATGTGATATTTTCTGTTGAATTTATTATGATTGTATGTCCCAACAGTGACTTATAGGCCCATGGGGCCGGGTGTTTGAATTGCTTTTTTTTCCATCAATATGTATATTGTATAACACATGTCACTTTAATAAAACATTTACTTACTTACTTTACTTACTTATATCTGTTTGGAAAAACACCATTAAACAATTTTCAGATCAATTAAAGACAGATACGTTTGGCGAACCTGATGGTTAACCGACCGATACATTCCAGAATCGACCAAAGGTCGGTACGACGTTTGTCACCCGTTCGGGCACGTGGGTTTACTCTGGGTACTCCGGCTTCCTTTTACTGCGAGGGTCACCATCATAAGCTACGAGCAAAATTTGTTGTAAAGTATTATGATGACGTCATTTTAAACATCCACTCTTAGATATATTAGACAGAAATATATAGTTTAAACTTATTTCATTTTAATGGGTGGGCCATAAGTTCTAGCAACATTAGTTAACCCCCTCCCCCTACTTACAAAATCACGTGTTATAATCAATTATGTATTACCCAAATCCTGAATCAAATTCATCTTCACAGGTAAACGTCTCATTTCAATTGCGTCATAGTGCTAATGGAATATAATTCAGTATTAAGTGCGTGAAATGCTCTGATATGCCTGAAAAGACCTAAAAGTATCCCATCATCTAGCCAACAGCTAAAAAGAAAATGTTATGCATCCTCCATTTACAATTAGGATTTGTACATAAATGATTATTAAAAAGATCATTATTCAGATTGCTACAATTATTTCTAAGTCGAGCATGTAGGACTGCCAAATGCCTCATACCATATAGAAAATAACTGTGTTCTTGTTACTATTATATGAACTAAAATATCCAGCTGATTTTACAATTAATGATAATTTGTTCCACAATTCCATGATTTTCTCATAAGTTCTGTTCTACAGTACATTTTAGTAAACTCATGCTGATTTCTTAAAAAAAAGTCTGTCCTTTTATTTACTATAGGTGGAAACAGATCAAGAATGTAAGAAGGAACCATATCATTAATCACTTTATACATAAATAAACATTTCAGTAATTCCCTCCTTTATTTTAAACTTCCCCACCAACATTCCTGATAAAGATTTTTAATTTTTTTAAAAAAATTGAGTCGTGTTCTGTACACCTTCCCAAATAATTGATGCATATTCCAGTAGAGGACGTACACATGAAAATAAATTTGATTTATCTTTTCTTCCAATGAAAATTTCTAATTTCCTAATAAATCCAATAACTTTTGAAGCTGAAGGTACTATACTATCAATATGAGTATTCAATAACCAATACTATTAACGGTGACACCTAGATGCCTATGATTATCAATAAAATGTAATTATGTATTATTTAGATATAATTTAGGTAATACTTCATGCTGTCTAGGATTAAAAGACAGAACTTCAGTGTTACTTGGGTTAAACATTACTAACCAGGACTCCGCCCATTTCGACATAACTGCTAAATCATGATAAATTATACTTTCAATATATTGAATAGAGGAAGTAAAGATACAGATATAGATGAGAGCTGTCATCTGCATATTATCTAGTTAAACTTAGTTAATTATCTGCAATATTATTAACATAGATGATCGGAAGAAATAAATAAAAACACTACTAATTCTAGTTTGATTGAAGTCTTTGTTTCCTGCCAAATAAAACCGGCAAATGTATGTCACATTGTACGTGAAAATCTTTCGTAAACGCTCACTTCGGGGAAATCAGTTAATTATAGAAGCAGGTGCTTGCGGTACCACGTGATGCATTCCACAATGTTGCGTCTACACTAGTTCCGGGTACCGAATTGGAAAGTTCATTCCCAAGGGTAAGCGCATGCGCGAAGATTGAATGTAAACAGTCATTTGACGGAACAAGAAAATAGTAATTCTTGATATGGGTTTTAAAATTCTAAATATAGGTTCAATGCCGCTCGTAATGCTATTGCCTGTGACGGAGAAACCGCCCATTTTTCTTACAATCACGGAATCCTGCATTGGGTGACAATGCGCCTGTATATGGGTATTGTTACACATAATACACACAGACAGTTAAAATCAAATTCTTAGTCAACGATCACTTGCTTGATGACATTTAATACATTATGTCCATGCTAACAATGGCTGAGGAAGACCTCTAAATGTGTCAGTGTAACTGAGACCGTATTATTCTCTCATAACTTATAAATGTTATCCTGAATAAAGATAATAAAATATAGATATACCACCCATTAACAAAATATGTTTGAACAAGTTTTTTTCGAGTTACCGGTAATTCACTTAGGATGTCATTTTCCAAAGATGAACAGATACCAGATGTATTTGAAGAACAAATACAAAAAAAAAAAAAAAAAAAAAAAAAAAGAATTATCTTTTAAAGAGATTTGCGGCGTTGATAGGATTGATAGGAATTAAAGAATGATAATGTAAAACGTTATAAAATGTTAAATGATGTACAAATTATTATCAGTGAAATATTTTATCCTAGTCAATACAAGCATAGATAAAATTTCAGTATGGTAGCTTCCCCTCCACCGCAATCGGCGGAGTTAACATAATTATAATATAGAGCACATCGTTTTTCGGGGAAACAGTCTAGATTATATTGCAGGTATTTTTAACATTCGGCCCGAAAAAGTCTCAATGTGCATCACAGAGATGTAATAACCTAACAATCATCAAAGAAACAGTAATTCAGTCTGGATACTAAAGTAAAATTTCATGAATATTAAATATATGTTCTTTTAACTTCTTAAAGCTAGTTATCATTTCGACAAACAATGATGCGTTAACTTTTTTCTGTGGGGATAGGAATAGATGTATCTAAATAAATATATATGTACCGGTCCCGTGGGCCGAGTGATTAGAGCGTCCGCCCATGAATCAGGAGGTCGTGGGTTCGATCATCGGCCGGGACATACCAAAGTCGTAAAAATGGTACTGGACTATGCGTGTGGTAATATGATCGAGTTTGAATGTATATACAGATATATCCTAATCGAGCATGAATATCATAAGATACTCGACATGTATTACGTACAGGATAGATAACTATATGATATTATCAGATACTCGACATGTACTACATCAATCATATAGCCACGTCCAGCTAATTACAGGTTGTGGAATATGGAGGCTATTCGTTGCCAAAAATCCAGCCTTCTAATCATGACAATTTATACTTCGGTTCAACTAAACAGATTTGTAAAAGTATAAACGTTTATCCGAGAGGTACATATTGTGCTCGTATTGTGCGTTTTGATTATCTCGATTTATATAATTTAGTAACATGCAGCTAAGATAAAATGCAAATAATATTTATAATTTTTTCAAACTCAAATTTACGAAATGTACAACGACATACACGACACGTTTTAAGCCGTACATCACGACGTTCGAGAATGAAGCCGCATCAGATAACACTCTCAGGTTTACAACTGCATACTTGACTTTTACATTTCTACGCGATTAACATTTATAGACGATTTTGCAACTTCCATATATGGCAGTATCACGGAAGTAGGCGAAGATTTAAAGGCGGAGCCAAATTTCACGAGCGGAAAATAAAGAGAGGTAACTCTTACACCATGATAAATCGGTAAGTACAGAAAGATTTCGTATTTACCTGAGTCTGAAAATGATACTTTGTAGATAAAATGTTATGTAGATCTATGAAAGTAAGTGATATAGTAATTAAATGTTACTTAATATTACTGGGAAAGGCAGCAGCCAGAATTTGGCCTGTAAAAATTATTGTATAGATCTATCTGTTGCAAATCTTCCATCTGTTTTGACTTGAAAATTGGACAATAGTAAAGCAGCAACTTGACTGAACCTTAAATATCAATTTGACTTATTCCTTCTATAAATATATTTGTTTTGCATAAAAAATCTTGATTTATAGTCAAGCAGGAATTTTTACTGTCTGGAAAAAAACCCATTAAGAGTTGGATTAAGACACAGACAGTTGATGGCATGTAACTTTTGTGTATTTTCTTAAGGAAATTAATCAATCTGCAGGTATGTATATGAACAAACACAGAGATTCAAAATAATATTGGAAGTCAGACACTTTTTTTGCATTTAAAACATTAATATACTAGGTGACAAGCAAAGGATCAATCTTTATTAAAGCAGAAGATATCTTATATCTTTATAGAACATCTCCTGATTAAAGACATAATGAATACTTCAACTTGAACTTTATATTGCCAGTAGTCAATATTGACTACTTAAGGCACCTTAATTTTGGATGTGTTCTTGAATTGTTATTCAAAAAATTGAGTCCGGTACAACTCAGCTCTGTTTGTTAAAATTATGCTTTGTTTTTCTGAAAATTGTGAATAAAAAAATCGACTTTTTTTATGAAAGTGGCATTGAGCGCGAATTCACAACACCAGTAATGGCAGTGGCTAGATATTTAATTTTGAAAAAATCTCAATTGTGGTGAAGTGGGTTCTCATATCATGTGGCTTTGGTGGCTCGACCTAAAAAAAACATCAAAGTTAAAATCCTGGCCAGGGATATAAAAATCTAAATATAAATTTACGCCATGCTGCGCTTATATTGCTGGCTTTACAATGTAAGTGGGGTACGTTTCAAAAACTAATCTTTTTTATATCTTCTGATGTTTATTCAATACCTGCATACAATGGCACTCATGCAACTGAAACACATGATGCTTAGTAAATAATTGTGATACTGTTTAATTCTCATAATGCATTTACCTTGAATGTGTCTACACGCTGCAACACTTCCCTTATTCGTACATGGGAGATAACTGCGTTGAGATTTGCCAGTCGTTGTCGGAAAATACTAAAAGTGAGCGGACACTTACGTTTATTTACGATGATGTAGTGGCGGGGAAATGGGCGGAGCTTATTTATCAACATTGCAAACGTGTAAACCTGGATTAAGCTGAGCCGAATCATGATGGTCGGACAATGTAAAGTTGGGAGCGTTAAAGTAAGAAGGCGTTTTGTAGTTTATCAAAATGCATTTTGTTGAAATACGTATTTACAATGTTGCATCGGCAAATTCAGTCCAAGAATGTATCTCTGGAGTTTAAATACTAAGAAATTCAAATGAATTGTGTATTTTGTCGGAAAATAAACTGTTCAACTCAGATCAACAAGGCTGGATTTTTGGCAACGAATAGCCTCCATAGTGGAAGACCCCGAGTACACAGAGGTACCCAGGTAGAACCACCGACCTACCGCAAGCCAGCTGGAAAGCTTCCTCACATGAAAAATCAGAAGTCCCTTCCGGGATTCGAACCCACAGCGGTGAGGGGCTGAGAGATTTGTAGTCCACGACTGTAACCGCTCGGCCACGGTGGCCCCTTCTTTGATGCAGATACAGTTGTTTAATCAAAATACTTCTCTTAGATGCACATTGGGACTAATTTCGAGCTGAGCGTTAAAACTATCTGCAGTATATAATTATCAGTTTCACCGTTATACGAGTAGTTCGCTTCATCATTATATTAATAATTTCTCTGCGATTGCGATGGAATTACATAACCGTTCTACATCTTTACATCCAATCTCCACGCAGTTATCTCCCCTTCATTCTTCGGCATAGATCTCTGCCACCACGAGTGGCTTCTTATATATATATATATATATATATATATATATATATATTTTTTTTTTTTTTTTTTCAAATTCTTTTTATTTTACAGCGGTGGCAAATAAAAAAAAATGATAACAAATAAAAATATAAAAAATGAAAATAACCGTTAAGTTATTTTTTGTTTTTATTTTACAGCGAGTGGCATTTTCCTAAGTATATTTTCTTAAATAAACATCAATTATCGCCTTAGGGTAAAAATAATCTGTTTAGAAAATAACTTTTTCTGTGCATAAAGATCTATAAATAATAGATGTTCGCCATTTTGTAAGCCCACCATCATCAGGTGACATTTGTGACGGCATTGACGACATCTTTTTGCTAAGTGAGCGTGCAAGGGAGATCACTGTGTGGAGTTTGCTTTACCCCCCCCCCCCCCTTATTATCTTATTTTAAGATATGTCTTGTTTAGCATATAAAAGGTAATTTTTTATTGCCTATATGTATGAGAAACAAAATGATCCCCGCATTTATGATACTGAAATCAAATTTAGAATATGTATATAACATTGACAAAGTAATAAAATTAATATAGCACTACAATATTATGCAAGTAATGCAACAATAGATAAAAAACAAACTATAATTAAATCAAAATATATGCACATATACTTTCATAACATGATTTATATGTATTTATATGTGTGTACGAGTATGTATTTGAAGATTGTAAAGTGAACTACAGGGTACGACCTGTTGTCTCTATGTTGGGGATCATAAATGTTATAAAACAGTATTTTCTGGCTCGTTAAAATTTTTTTTACTTATTATAAGAAAAAAAACTCTCTGGGTAACTTATAGTTACCAATATGACAGCGGCTGTGCCTGAAAAACGCCATATAAATATTTGTTGATCCACTTATAACAGCAGCTTTGTTAGTTTTGTGTGACGTAATCACTCACAACTATAGTACCTACATTCTGAGGGTCCGTTTTTCTCCATTTAAAACCGAATGACCTCTCAATTTTGTATGAATGACCAAACGATTAAACAGAATTCTACAATACAGATATGATGATATTCAGCCAAAATAGTGAATTTTGAGTAAAAAAAAATAATACGGGACACAATAATTGTATGAAGTATGAGAGCACAGAAAAACTATTTTCGCACAAGGCCAATAACCCCGCTTTAACGTTGCGTTAACATGGTCATTAGATGAACGCACCATTAGTTTCAACAGACTGATAACAATTAGCACAATGCCACTCACTCTTACTCCTATATTTCTATAGCCTTCAATGAACAGTCGTTTATTATTTTAATACACAACAGAACATATGTTTATTTTAAGACTTAAGCATATTAGCTATCATACAAAAATAAATATATAAATGCAAAACATAATATAAATTAAATTTTTCTATAACTTTATTTGAATGCATGTTTACAATAAGTAAACTTTTTTAATAATAAGGTGTTGTTGTGTTAATTAATAACAGTAACAAATAGGATGACCGTTCTATAGTTGTTTTTAATTCTTTAAATAAATACAACGATGTACAGCTTCTTACACCAATTTCCCATTGACTGTAATACATATCTTTTATTCTATGTGTTAGTTTTCGAACGAACATGTTAAGGATGACAGATTCTGGATACATCGTTAAAACCCGCGTCTTGTAAAATATCCCTAATTCTTGATGACCAATTACTAATATTACCGTTTGCCTCTATTTCTCGTCTATGGAGATGTACAATGGTATTTAATAAAGCATTCTCACTTTTGGTACCAAATAATTTCAACCAATATTTAACTATTCTTACGTAACGCGATATATATATATAGGAAATCTCCCCAACTCTGCATAGAGGGAAACGTATTCGTGGATTGTTTCACATATAAATACCCATTTGCAGAACTTCTTATGAACTATCTCGAGACAATCTGCTTTTAAATAGCCCCAAATTTCGCATCCATAGTTAAG
This sequence comes from Solen grandis, assembly GCA_021229015.1. Lineage (NCBI taxonomy): Eukaryota > Metazoa > Mollusca > Bivalvia > Adapedonta > Solenidae > Solen > Solen grandis. The sequence continues at coordinate 98,300,728 of CM037777.1, forward strand.
GATTGATAAAACATAGGAATCAAATAAATTGAATACAATATTAACTGGTATTTCAGGACCTCTAATAACACTAAACAACGAATTCATTGCTCTCAGGGCTTTATCCCTGAGTGTCCTAGTTGCTGGTACGAAAGACCCCCCACTAGATAGTACCAGTCCTATAGGCTAAGTAATTAAATTGTGTAACAACTTCTATCTCTGTGCCATCATATGTCCATCTTTAATTTTGGTTTAAGCGGTCACCTTTTCTAAATACCAAGACTTTTGTTTTTTTCTGTATTTACATGTAAACTCCATTTTGAGCAGTAATCTTTTAATCCGTTCAGTAAAACCTGTAATCCATCTGCGGTCTCTGAGCACAATATCGCGTCATCAGCAAATAACAACATGTATATGGATAATTCATCTAATGGTACGTCTGCATCTTGATTGTTGCGTAAAGATGCTTCTATATCATTCAGGTACAATGGGAAAAACATCGGCGAGGTTATCTCCCCTTGAAACAATCCATTATCACTTTTAAAGAACTCCGACAGTGTATTTACATGTTTCACGGCTAATTTTACTTCTCTATATATCGCCCTAATAACTAACAATAGTTTGCCACCGATACCGTAATGTATTAAACCACAGAGAATTACGGTCAATATAGTCGTACGCCTTACAAAGGTCAACACAGCAGGTAAATTGTTTTTGTTCATTAATTGTCGTTCTATAAGCGAATTTAAAACAAAACTGCTATTCACTGTACTTAAGTTTTGCTTAAAGCCGAATTGTGCATCTGCAATTACTTGGTTGTTTTTTGTCCATTTCTTAAGCCTTTCATTTACAATAACAGTGAAAAGTTTACAAAAACAGCTTGTTATTGTTATGCCGCGATAGTTGTTTGGATCGTATAACGGTAAAATAATACCGGTCGACCAGCTCTTTGGAATGTCTCATTGTTCAAAATATAGTTAATAAGGTTTCGAGTGACATGGCGAGTATATCAATACATTCTTTAAAGTATTCATAAATGATGCAGTCTGTAGAACACGGCTTATTATTTCCTAGTCGTTTGGTAGCTGAAATTATTTCATCTATTGTTATTGGTATGTCTAATTCTGAAAATATAGCATCGGTATCACTTCGCTTATCAAAATTATTCAAGAAATTATTTATTTCAAATGAATTATTATCCCCCACTTCAATATGTGTAGCTAGACTTTTAAAATGCTCGTAAAAGGTTTCGTTTGATACATTATCGCTTGACGGATTAACTTTAGCGCGCTTAAACTGTTTCCATAAATTACGTGGTTTATTTTTCCTCATTTCGTTCATTTTCTTACCAAACTCTCTGTTATATTTTTTTGTTTGTTTTTTGTTCTCTACAATAATATTTATAATCTTTCCTTGCATCAAATAACGCCTTTCTATTTTCGTCACTTTTAAAACTATTATACCGATTAACCGCCGTTTTAACCGTATTGCGAGTCATTTCTAAAATTATCTCTAAATCTGCTGTTCCATTTGTATGTGATATTAGTATCACTATCTACATTTTCAGGTATTTCATGTGTTTTTTTGACACTGAAAGAAATAGGTACATGATCCGAAAATTCATTAAATTCGTGAACTGTAAACCTTGTCAATGAGTCAAAATTACTTCGCCATGTCATTACGTAATCAACAACACTCTGTCCGTTATAGGTCATGCATGTGACTTTTTCTATATCGCGGTCATCAAATAACCGCCCGCTAACAATTTGCATACCCGTTGATTTACATAAATTAAGCAAACATTAACTAAATCTATTTGACTTATTGTCCTGCGACACGCGTGGCCACAGTTCATCTGTAACCATATCGTCATCACGCCCAAGGCAACCGTCATTTATAATAAAGTTCGCTTTTCTACCGGTTCTTGAGTTCATATCACCTAATAATCCAATATTTTATATAACTTATAACATATTCAATTTATCTTAATAAATCAATATTGGTAATATTATGGTAGGGTGAACTTTCTGGCGCAATATATGATATACCAATATAACTATGTTTTTCGGGTTTCCAAAATGTTTTATCGAGTTTTAACCAGATTAAAAAATCGATATCGTTTTTTACCAACTTAACACCTTTTCTTATTGCGTCTTTAATGTAAATGATAATTTCAAGACTTGCACGTTTTGCCTTTTTGTGTCTATACTTTCGATTAGAGTGAATAGGGTTGCTATATCCCTTTTAACTATTACACTGTTTTTGCTTGTCTACGTTTCAAATAAACAAATTATGTCACATTTAGTAATTAAATCTATAAAATACCGGCTTGATTGTTTTTCCTGGGTCAGTCCTTCTATCTTCCAATGTAAGACACTCATAGCACTCTCATATCTCTCCTACGCACCTTGTATAGCACCTTGTTAATGTTTGTCGACTCGGATAAACGCGTCCTTTCCTTATTCTTTCGCCTTTTTCATGATTGCTATAAGTTGTCTCCTTCTGTCCATCATTTCACGCGGAAACTGCTCACTTATACCATACAGTCGAACTTCAGTGACTCGAACAGGCTGGGGGAACAGCAATTAGTTCTTGTCATCCGTTGTTCGACCCAACCGTGGTTATAATAATGTACATACATGTATTAAAAAGATTATTATTTATTATTAGGCCTTCTTTTAGCACTGATCGATTAAAGTAAATACTCGTATTTGTTATTTTTCTTATTCTAACATCGGCAAAATAATATTTAAGGTATCATTAAATAAAATAAACTTATCTTTGTCATTCTTTTTAATCATTAAATAAAATATAAAAACATAAAGCAGCAGCTGACAAAATGAATTATGAAAGCACAAACCTCAACAATGATATTTATTTCGTTCACGTACATATACACATACGTCGGCCAACGTGCAAGTCATAACATTTTCTGCATACTGTTTACTTTTTTTATTTTTCAGAAAAAAAATATTGTGAATTATCCACAAATATAGCACAGTCAGACAACATAAATATCAGTTCAAATGACACAAGTAGCATTTAGCAAATAACTTTAATAAGAATAATTATTAAATGCCAATTAATAAATGCCAGTGCCAATCTCAAAATATGTGAAAAACACATTGCACAGCAGGTTGCAATTAAATCGCCAGCGAACATCACATGTAGGGTGTTAATTGGTTCGACCGAAACGTATGAAATAGCACTTGGGGCCGGAAATTAAGTTCGAGAGTTCCAGTCATCAGTGTTCGACTCATCCCAGGTCGAACAATAAAGAGTAAAGAAGTTTTGCCGGGACCTTGAAATGTGTTCGAGTAAAGTATGGTGTTCCAGTTTTCAGTGTTCGAGTCACCGAAGTTCGACTGTATAAGTTTAATATTTGGAAAAACTAAGTTACCCTGAATATTTTACAACTTGTCAAACCCTCTTCCACTTGAGACACACATAACTTCAGTGCCTTCAGCGCTTTGATTTAACCTATATTATGGTTTAAAATCTAGGACTTAAAGTTGGACATGGTTCGATGTTTTCATTATGGCAATGAATTATTAATCTTCAAGACCATAACTGTTGCCAAGAAGTACTCATCAAACAGGCGACTTATCTAACAATGAATTCGAACCTTACAGGGTCTCTCCTAACTGTCAACACGTATTTGTTTTCCCGTTATGGAAATGAATATTTGATTTTCTGATATCTGATAGGGTCTTTAGGTTTTTCGAAATATATAATCGCTGAGATCACCGAAGGAGCAGGTCAAGTGAAGGAATGGTTTGCATTTGATTACAGGTAATTTAGCATTTCTTACGTCCTCATATACTGATGCATCATTATTTAAAATTGTATAATGACCACAGGGCAAATATATTAGGTTTGTTTTTGATGATTTATTTATTTCAGTAGGACACCTATTTTACCATGTACACATTACATCGATCTATTTGGCAAGATTAAGTGTTTCACGAATTTAGGGTGACTTCTGAGTCGGAAATATAATATATTGAGGCAATTCAAACTTCTATCATTCTGTATTGTCTGTGAAATATATCCAAAGTACTCGTAAATATAAAGGTAGTGTTTTCCTTTTGACAGTACCTTCACTCTCTATTGGATTTTGACAATGGCTTTTTCGTATGAGTTGATGCTTCAAAGAATGCTCGTAAGTACAACAGTTCCTACTTAATTTGTTTGTTTTAGCTCACCTGAGCACAAAGTGCTCAAGGTGAGCTTTTGTGATCAACCTGCCTCCGTCGTCCGTCGTCAACAATTTACTTTAAACGACATCTCCTCTGAAATCGCTAAGCAGAATTTGTTTAAATTTGGCAGAGATGTTCCTTGGGTGAACCTTCACAAAGTTGCTAAAAAAACTTGATCCATGTGGGACTCTTGTTGCCATGGAAACAGAAAGAAAAAAATATGAAAAAATTAAAAATAATCTCCTTCAAAACTATTGGCCAGATTACTACTAACTATTACCCAGCCTTGGGTAACGCTCTACCAAGATTGTTATTATTATTTCGATCGGGAAAACAACATGGCCGCCAGGGCCGGGGATAATTTGCTTTATATGTATATAGTGAAATCTTTAACGACATCTCCTCTGAAACCGCTCGACAGAATTTGATTTAATTTGGCAGGAATGATCCTTGGGTGAAGCTTCACAAAAGTTGCTAAGATTATTCCGAACCGTAAAAAAAACATGGCAGCCAGGGGCGGGGATAATTTCCTTATATGTACATAGTGAAATCTCTAAATGACCTCTCCTCTGAAACCGCTGGACAGATTTTGATTTAAGTTGACAGGGATGATCCATTTGTGAAGCTTCACAAAAGATGCTAAAATGATTCCGATCCGTAAAAAAACATGGCTGCCAAGGGCGGGGCTAATTTGCCCTTATATGTATATAGTCGAATCTTGAAGCGAAATCTTCTCTGAATTAATTTAATTATATTTGGTAGGGATAACCCTTGGATAAACCTTCACAAAGGTTGCTAAAATTATTCCGATCCGTAAAAAACATGTCCGCCAGGGGCGTGGCTAATTTGCCTTATATGTATCAGTGGAATCTTAAAACGACATCTCCTCTGAAACCGCATGACAGAATTTGATTAAATTTGGCAGGGATGATCCTTTTGTGAAGCTTCACAACAGTTGGTAAAATTATTCCGGTCCGTAAAAAAACATGGCCGTCAGGGGCGGGGCTAATTTGCCTTAAATGTGTATAGTAAAATCTTTAAACGACATCTCCTCTGGAACTGCTGAATGGAATTTGATTTAATTTGGCATCTATGATCCTTGGGTGAAGTTTCACAAAAGTTCCTAAAATTATTCCGTTCCCTAAAAAATATTGCTGCAAGGGGCAGGACTTACTTGCCTTATATGTATATATTGAAAACTTAAAATTACCTCTCCTCTTAAACTGCTGGACAGAATCTTGTAAAACTTTGTAAGGATTATCTCCTTCAAAACTACTGGCCAGATTTCAAAATGTTTTAATACAGACTAATGTTTCTTGGATAACCCTATACTCTGGTGAGCGATTTAGGGCCATCATGGCACTCATGTTAATAAGAAGTGTCAAACATAGGTAACATTTTGGTATCCCGGTATAAGCGGTCCTTATCAAATTTCGAGAAGTGTATTTTTCTTAGCTTGGTTTGGCAATGTGATCGTTATGCTGAATCTATAAATCTCCTTTAACCTAATGTTAAACCTATTTTTTATGTCTGTCGGGTAATCTGATGCAGTAACTGGCCATTGACAAATTCATTCTCTCTATATCTTTGCCTGCAATGGAATGGATTTTAATGAAACTTCACATATGTTTTAAGAAAATTTCTAAGATATGGATTATGGACTGATTTTCGGGAAAACTCAAAGAAAAAACATATTGCGAGAATCACACACGCAATTCATCTTTCTTTCCTAGGACGAAACATCCATATCCTAATTTTGTTGGTTGCAAAAATATAAGCACATACACTTATTTCTTTATTTTATCTGTTTATCCTTTTTCGTCTTTGCTCGAAATATGTCTTCTTTTTCGCTTAACCAGAATTTCTTGTTATCAGATAATAACCGAACACATTTTTTGTCTTTTAAACAGGATATGCCAAGGCTGAATGTAGTCAAAAGTACATAGATCTCATTCGGGTATGTCCTTTCTCAGGAAGCGGTGTGCAACATTAACTGTCGCTATGGTGATGTCAGTGCTCGTGTACATCTTATTAGTTGGGTACAGTCGCACCTGCTCAAGTGGCGCCTCGACACGGCTCGTTTCAGACTTAGTAAGTATTTAAAAATAGCGATGCTGTCAGTTGCTTAACACTTAAGGTAGAACAACTCTAAGGACACTATTCGAGACATTAATATATATATATATACATATATTCTGAATCTGTAATGTATCAGTAATACAAATAGACAATTTTAAGAAAATGCACCGTCCTTTAAGAAAGTTATTGTTTTTTTGCATTACCCTACCACCATTCCGTATTTTATGAAAAAAACTAAAACGCATAAGCAACTCAAAAATGGATTAAATTTAATATTTTGTCAATATTTTAGACAAATTTGTATACCAAAACATGTGTGTTAAGAAACATTTGTTTAAATCATTTATCGAACCTTGAGCATTAAATAATTTTGCTAATATAAAGTCATACAGTATGAAAAAGTGCTCATCTTTTTTGCACGAGATGACTTTCTGTAACTTAAGTTTTCAACTCAGTTTGTGTTCACTACACCTGGGGCAACATTTGTTATTTTACAAAACATAGTTTTGACCACTAAGCAATAGGCAAAGTATCAAACCATTTTACCGTTCAAATATAAAGTCTTCGAATTTGAAAGTTTTAGTCTGGACTAAAATTAACAAAAAATGATAATTTGCCTCCTGTCCCTTTTCATTGTACAAACAGTGTGTGTGTGTGTGTGTGTGTGTGTGTGTGTTTGACAATATTAACTTATGAACTAAAATATGTATGCACCATAAGAAACAGAGCCAGACGGTAGATCAGTAGATCCTGTAGGTTTTCGATTTCTGACTTTTCTAGACGACGAGAGTTGACATATTAGACCGGAAGTGATATTTATTGATATTTTCCTTGATGATTGTGTTACTTATGTGTCCATTATTTACGGTATAAGATTTCCCTTTTGCGAAGAAACAGAATTAAATTTTGAAGAAAAAAAAACAAAAAAAACCACCAAAAAAACCACTCCGATTTTAACCGATATCTTAGAATATCTGCCGGTCTGTTGTATGGAAAAATACCGACATCAAACGATTTGTAAGTCATCGGTATTAGAGTTATTCAATCTTAAATGGTTACTGGCTGGATAAAGAACGCTGCGCTTCGATTCACATATAAATTAAAATCAGTTTTGATTTTGATTGTCTATATAGTGATTCAAAGACTTTTGACAAAAGTTTGGCAACTTGTCAAATTTTTACAAAAGCACGCAGCAATGTGTCCAAAGTTGTGAAAGTAGAGTGCCATGGCTAACACACTGTTCACATGTTCAATAGGTTTACTTTTTTCCAGAAATGTTCATATCATATTATACCATGTCATAACAAACAATACCATACATGCTGAAAGTGTCCATGACTTTCTCTTGTCCATAACAACCTATTTTTATTTTTTCCATGAAGTGCGATCTTTACAACCGAAACGCGGTCAGCGGTTCTATGTGTGAGATCCTGTGCTCCAGCGGGGATATATCTTTCAGCAGGTGTGCTAACGACAGAAATCACAAGGGTGTCATCATTCTGGAATATTCTGGTCGTGACCTGATATTGCCACGCGGCAAAGTTGTCATGAAAACATCACATACTGCCGAAACTTACCTCTCAGATGTTGCGTCATTTTTCAGATATCCAAATGAATCTCTTAGGTCAATGTTATATCGAACCAAAAGATACATTAATACCCAAATGGACACTTATTTCGCACTAAATTCTTCAAGAAATTTGGACACTTTTCAGTACTGGCCTCGAGGATTTTCAGAAGCAAGACCGACCGCCTCAGATATCCACAGTATATATACCTTATCCACACAGTTACAGTATTTATCCATTTTTGCTATGAACAACGACAAAATCAGGACTCTGGTGTACGGGTCTTGTGGGTACGCCTACTTTGTAGAATACACACCCTCTCTGAATCTTAACCAGTTCGTTTTGTTCCAAGGAACGGCAGCTGAACTTTTCAGCAGGCAGACTCTTGTTGGGCACCAGTCGTGGAGGGATCGCGCTGCAATAGCTTTACAGCTTATCCGGATGTTGGAACGACTGGACCATCTTTTTAACAGAAGTGTCCACGTCTGTGACCTCAATGCAAGAAATGTCGGGGTGAGAGCAGACGGCACACCGGTGTTATTAGACACGGACTTTGTGAGGTTTGAAGGAGCTTTCCCCGATATTCGCAATCGCCCCTGTGTTGTGGATGATGATTGTAAATTCCTGAACTGTCACATGTATTGCGATGTCGATAAGAAAACATGCACGAACAGGAGAAAGAACAATAATTTTCAGGTCAGTTTTAACCTTTTGATCTCCTATATTTTATTCCAAATCTTCCTTATCGCCATCAACATCACCATTGTCATTATAATGATTCATACACTCATATTTATCTCATTTAAGTGAAGGTCACGTTCGATTTCGGGCAAAATCCATAAACTTCCGACACAGTTATGGCCCCTTTTCGGTTTAGAACTTGCAAAATACACATTGTCCGCGCTATAACTCCTGAACGGGTTGAGATACGTAAATAATTTTTGTACACATTTTTATCCGGAAAAAAATGAAGGCCAATTTGAATTTTGGGCAAAAACCGTAAATTTTCTATACAGTTACGGTCTCTTTTAGACTTAGAATTTGCAAAACAAAACCACCTTGTCTGTTTGATAACTCCCAACAGGTTGACATACTTAAAAGATATCTAGTTCACATGTTTATCTTAATAAAGTGAAAGCCAAGTTCGATTTTGGACAAAATCCGTAACTTTTCGACACAGTTATGGCCCCTTTTCGAAATAGAATTTGCTCCACCCCCCCCCCCCCAAAAAAAAAAACAAACAAACTTTGTCCACGCGATAACTCCCAAATTGGTTAATAATAAGTTATCTTTTGTCACATGTTCAACCCAATAAAATAAAGTCAAGTTCAATTTTGAGTAAATCCTTTTTTCCCCTTGACAAAAAATACATTGTCTGTGCGATAATTCCAAAACGGATTGACATATTTAAATTATTATTGATAATCATAGTTATCCTAAAATTCGTATCTTTTCGACACAGATATGATCCCTTTTAGACTTACAATTTGCAAAAGAAAAACCTTGTCCGCGAGATAACTCCAAAATGGGTTCATATTTGGTACACCTGTTTATCCCAATAAAATGAAAGTCAAGTTTAATTTTGGGCAAAATCCATAAATTTTTAAAAGTTATGGGCCCCCATTCGACAAAGAATTTGCAAAAACAACAACAACAACAACAACAAAAAAAAAAAAAAAAAAAAAAAAAACTTGTCCGCGCGATCATTCCCAAAAGGATGAAATTTGGGTACACATGTTTATCCCAATAAAATACATGTGTATATACTATAAAAATCCCATATTACAATTTTTTAACTGAAAACTTACGTGTATATCTTAATAATTATGAGACGCATCTCATAACATTTATTTTTCTATGAACAGGTGTTATGCCAACAAATTTTTATCAGCAAAATTGAACGTTTTGGACTTCTCCGGTTTCCCCCGGCGGGTATCTCAGAGTCACTCCGGCGCGTACTTCACAACTGTGCCTATCCTCATACACGTGGTGGGAAAGAACTTTCAAAAGGAGCGATTGATACAATAAAACGCTTACTTGCCAAATATGGAAGTGAATGATAAATGATTTATGTATGAGTGCTCAACGGTATAACCCTTTCCCTCATAGAGGACACCATGAAAAGACCTATGCGAACTGCATAAAACCAGATCAGCCTGCGAGTAACTCGCAGGCTGATCAGGTTTTATGCTGTTCGCTGCTCCTTAGTGGTCTGGAAATGAGGATTTTGTAATTAAATTTGGTAAGGTTTAACTGTGGATTTCTGCAGATCAGGCTTTATGTGGTACCTACTGAGAGCGTCAAAATGAGTTTATATGAGGGAAAGGGATAAGGTTTAAAAATTTCGAAAGTACTGCTCATTATATCTGTCTACTTGTCATTCAGCATAAGGATAATGTGTCATCACCACTTTCATCACCATCATCATTATCATTCTCATATATATAACATGAAAAAATCTGATCCATGGCTGCGACATATCTCTAAAATCTCCCCCGTGTTTGGTACTCAACATGCTGTGTAGAGTTCGGAATTGGTAAGTTCAGTGTCAGGATAATGTGACTAGGTATTTTATCAGTTCATTCCAAACTGTCACACTTTCTTACATTAATATGTCCCACATTTTAGCATCTTGCTGTGTTTACAAATAAATGATGAATGATTATTACTTGTTTACGAGTTATGTAGTTATAGAAAAACAACAGGATAATGATCTGTATGTTTATATAACAAGACACGCATGTAAATACACATAATGAAAGTTTTTTGTTTATAGTGTTGTCCAATATTTCTGAATGCATGAAAAAGAGTACTTATCCTTCATTATACAGACATAGTTCAGTGTCAGGATAATGTAACTAGGTATTGTATCAGTACTTATCTTTCATTATACAGACATAGCTCAGTGTCAGGATAATGTAACTAGGTATTGCATCAGTACTTATCTTTCATTATACAGACATAGCTCAGTGTCAGGATAATGTAACTAGGTATTGCATCAGTACTTATCCTTCATTATACAACATAGCTCAGTGTCAGGATAATGTGAATAGGTATTGCATCAGTACTTATCCTTCTTTATACAGACATAGTTCAGTGTCAGGATAATGTAACTAGGTATTGCATCAGTACTTGCCCAACTGTCCCACTTCCTTATGTTCATATTTCCCGAGTGTATCTCATTTTAGCACCTTGTTGTGTTTGACTTGACTTGACTATTTGAGTTTACCGTCGCTTCGACAGTATTTCAGTCATATAGCGACGTCCAGCTAATTACAGATGGAGGAAGACCCCGAATACACGGAGGCATCCGGGTAGAACCACCGACCTACCGCAAGCCAGCGGGAAGGAGCACCTTGTTGTGTTTGTAAATAAATGATAAGTGAATATAACTGTTTACATTTGAATTATGTAGTTATATAAGAAGTAAATACACTGAGTACTTTAAACAAAATGATGATTTGTATGATAATATAACAAGACACGCATGTAATTACACATTATGAAAGATATTTGTTCAGAGTGTAATTCAATATTTTTAAATGGATAAAAAGACTGAACTTAGCAGTGTAAATGATAAACGTTGCAGTTAAGACATTTGTATTCACCGATTTACTTAAAGAAACATTAATTTATCAATTTCGTCGTCGTTAACGGAAGTTACTTCCACAAAGCAGAGTATCCAGAAGTTGAGACTGGTGAGATTATACTCAGAAAATGTTGTTGTTGTAGTTGTTGTATTGGGGTTTACCGTCGCTGCGATAGTATTTCAATCATATAGCGACGTCCAGCTAATTACAGGTGGAGGAAGACCCCGAGTACACAGAGGTACCCGGGTAGAACCACCGAAATACCGCAAGCCAGCTGGAAGGCTTCCTCACATGAAAAATCCGAAGTCCCTACCGGGATTCGAACCCACAGCGGCCTCAGAAAATGGTAACTTTCGAAAACTTAGAGATCTGTCGCTCTATCACGAGCCCCAAAACAAGAAGTAGAATTGGTATTGCTTGAAGCAATAGCGGATGCTGAAGTTGCGGATGTTTTCTAATTGCTGACGTTACTGGACACTGTGTTAAGGGAGATATAGCATGATCATTTTAGCATAAACATAATCAGTATGCTTGTTTCTAAATACATGTAGTTTCATTTGAATTCCCCCTCACAACGTTATGAAATGGAACATTGTTCAAGCTTTAGTCTGAAATGTCTTTATTGACTCTCTGGAGTCAATATAGACTGTACAAGTGCTTTTTTTTACGTGCTGCTAAATCTTACTACCTAAACAGATTCGTAAAAAATGGGCTCATAAAAATTTGCAGCGTCAAATCTATGAGTCAGATCTAATCACTATAGAATCTAACTAAGTCAACAAGAGTGAAATCCAGTCTAGATCTGCTGTGTATATATTTACACGGAAATCTGCCCACAAAATAGCGGTTGTATTGTGCGCACTCATGAATAGTTTGAGGTCAAAACATTGGTAAAAATTTTATTTCCCTTTTATAATGCGCACTAATTCTTCGTACAACGGAGAGGCCGCCAATTTGCTTAGCTGAGAAGGTTTGCGGATATATTCAGTTGAACTACAGGTAACTAAAGTTTTAATTGTTTCCACAAGTCAGTCATATGGTACGCAGATATCTGGAAAAAAAATGTTGAAGAGACATTCAACTACACAAATTTGCTGCTGAGATCTACATACACAGCTTTAAGATTCATATTTTTCATACATGAGTTTATAAAGTTGAATGTGTTTCCGTTGATTGTAGCTGATTACAGCATTCTGTATTTAAAAGTCGCAGTAACATCTTTTATTTTTTTACTTTTTATTTTGTTTCTTTGTTTAACCAACAATGGCTGCCACATGTGATTGTACAACTATTATATATATTTAAAAAAACAAAAAACTTAAGTAATATATTTTTAATGCTATGCATAAAACAGTTACACTCTGTTTTCAGTAGGGCACCGTGAGTTATCGTCTTAGGGGAGAAGAGTTTTTGTTTGTTTGTTTTTTTCACTGTGTAATGTCCGAGCCGAAGTTGAAAAGTCATTATACAGTAAAAAAAAATCTTCTCGTCTTCTCCCCTGTGACACGGTACCTGACTTTAAACAACTGAAAACAGAATGTCTTTAGAGATTTGATATATGAGTAACAATAAAAGACACTTGTTTGTTGAACTATGTCGGTGAATATCAACAATAAATATCAGGTTTGAAAATTTGATATTTAACATTCAAGTGATTTGTAGCATTATCATGTGAAGATTGTATCTATTTTTTTATATGTACATAATTGTATAAATAGGCCATGAGATGATTTTTATAATACAATTAGCTTATTAATCAGCTAAATATTGAGAAGTTTTATACGAGATATACATATAGTATGTTCAAGAGAAAGATAAATGTCAGAAGAAGGAGATGCTGGCATGTTAGAACTTCTTCACATCGAAAAAAAAAAATCTGCAGACAATTTTCAGGGCTATTGTGCTTGCTTCGGACAGGAGTGTTTTCGTAAGGTTATATATATGAGACGTCATTTCCTGGGGATGAAGGTGAAGGAGCCACGTTCCTCTGAACCAGTATTTCCAGAATTACAAATTCCTCATAATTTTTCATCATCAGTAGGAGTTCCACCGCATTACATTCCTGCACCTTAACGACACCCTAACGACGTCAATATAGTCCGTCAACTTCAATATTTTTCAAACGGCGGCCATTTTGTTTATTTATGAAAGATTTTTCCCCGACTGGTCGTCAAAATAAACTATACACAATTGAGAAAATAAAACTACTTCGATCAGGGTGCTTTACACACGTTTCTCTACTTTTAGCCACTGTCATACGTCATTCTAAAATTTACAAGGTTATAAAATTGAATCGACAGAATGTGTATAAGAGGCGTTATAAAAGTTTACAAAAGAGATTTCGTATACAGAAAAAAAATAAGCCTTATATAATAGATATGTGATTACCATATTACTTTTAAGAGTATTTGTTTGAATTTGATTTTTTCTTTTTGGAAATTTTAACGTTTTGATCTTGCAGTATATAAGGCTTTGGGCATCTCTCTCTTTCTCTGAATAATGGCACAATATATTTTGAGTTGTTTATTGATATTCTAAGATTACATTTATGATATCACAAAATAATTTCAATATTCAGTGCTGCTATGAACGTCTGACTTCGAGATTAAAGCATACACCAGGTCATTGTCTGCTTTCCGCAATCTGAAAAGCAGTGATAATGATTATTAGGATGAATACGTTAAATTATGCTCACATCTTCAGTGCAAATATTTGACAGAAATATAAACTCAAACCCAACCAGCTTAATTCCAAATTCCAAAACTGCATGAGGTGGAATACCATCAAAACGTTATAATATTCTCATTTTTTTCTTTTCAAACACTATCGTTCACTAACAGTTTTTCTTTTCTCTCTATTCACCACAACTGTCACTGTAAGTGAAAGGTGTTTTTAATGACACTAACATGTTTTTACTGAAAAAGTAATACTGCTTGTTTTACCAATGCTATGTGTTGATCTTGTTTTACCAGTGCTAAGTACGGAAGCGTATTAGTGCCACATTGACACTTATTTTTTTTTTTAATTTTGACACTTTAATCTGTAAAATTTACAGATTAATGTGTAAATTTTACAGATTAATCTGTAAAATTCACACTTTTTTTCTGTAAATTTTACACTTTAATCTGTAAAATTCACATTTTTTTCTGTAAAATTTACACATTAATCTGTAAATTTTACAGATTAATCTTTAAAATTTACACTTTTTTCTGTAAAATTCACACTTTTTTCCCTGTAAAACTTGTTTCTTTCTTTCTTTCTTTCTTTCTTTCTTGTATATATTATACATATATGTTGAATGTATTTGTATTACTGGTTTTTAAAATGAAGGTATATATTATAGGCTTATGCTGTAGTTAAATAGTTAAGTATATGTTGTAGGTATATAATATTACCGGTATATTTGTAGGGCTGTAGGTACAGGTATATATTGTAGGTATATATTGTAGGTATATGTTGTGTGCACCGGTATATGTTGTAGGTATATGTTATAGGTTTGTATTTTGTAAATTCTGTAAAAGTAATATGAAATTTTGAGACTAAAATAGTGTATAATGCATAACTTGAATAATTTATTAATTAATGTAAAAACTACTTTTAAGCAAAAATAAATTTTATGTATATATGACAATTATGTAGAATTTTGTAGCTTAATTTGCCAAAAACAAAATCGGGTGGTTAGGAACAAATATTCTCAAAGTTACAGGTTTTTTATTCGTTTCACCTTATCTCCTCTTCTTAATTTTCTTTGGATGTTTTAGTAATACTAAAAGGTCGAAACCTATGTTATCCCCACTCTTTCTTGTATTTAGTCTGGTGTTTACTTTTTAGCTTATGCTGCTTTCATTACATGTCTTCTTCAATACATATCTATTTACCTACCCACTAAATATAACTGCAAAAAAAAAGAAAAAAGATGAGGATGCCCTTGTCACTTGTCATAAAACATCACCACTGGCAGAACTAAGCAAACTATTAATTCAACAGGAAAGAATTTGATCATTTACACGGCCCTTTTTATCACCGCAACATTTGAAACAAATGAAATAAAGAAACAAAGATGGAAAAAACAATGTCTAGATATTTTCACCTCTGGATGTGCTTTTTTATATTTTCGTCGTGCATATGTGCAACCTTATCTGCACGACCGTCGTGCCGATAGACACTGCCATTATTTAAACAGGCTAGTTTAATGTGTAAAATTTACAGATTAAAATGTAAAATTTACAGAAAAAAGTGTGAATTTTACAGATTAATGTGTGAATTTTACAGATTAATATGTAAAATTTTACAGAAAAAAGTGTGAATTTTACAGATTAATGTGTAAATTTTATAGAAAAAAGTGTGAATTTTACAGATTAATTTGTGAATTTTACAGATTAATATGTAAATTTTACAGATTAATGTGTGAATTTTACAGATTAATGTGTAAATTTTACAGAAAAAAGTGAGAATTTTACAGTTTAATCTGTAAAATTTACAGAAAAAAGTGTGAATTTTACAGAAAAAAGTGTGAATTTTACAGAAAAAAGTGTGAATTTTACAGATTAATGTGTGAATTTTACAGAAAAAAAAATTGAATTTTACAGATTAAAATGTAAAATTTACAGTTTAAACTGTAAAATTTACAGAAAAATGTGTGAATTTTACAGATTAATGTGTAAAATTTACAGAAAAAAGTGTGAATTTTACAGTTTAATCCATGAAATTTACAGAAAAAATGTGAATTTTACAGAAAAATGTGTGAATTTTACAGAAAAAAGTGTGAATTTTACAGATTAATGTGTGAATTTTACAGAAAAAAAAATTGAATTTTACAGATTAAAATGTAAAATTTACAGTTTAAACTGTAAAATTTACAGAAAAATGTGTGAATTTTACAGATTAATGTGTAAAATTTACAGAAAAAAGTGTGAATTTTACAGTTTAATCTGTAAAATTTACAGATTAATCTGTAAAATTTACAGATTAATGTGTAAATTTTACAGAAAAAAGTGTGAATTTTACAGATTAAAGTGTCAAAATTAAAAAAATAATAAGTGTCAATGTGGCACTAATACGCTTCCGTAGCTATGTGTTGATCTGAATTACTATTTCTGTCAAGCACAAACTACAATTTCACATAATAAGTAAATTTGTTGTCTTTTCCATTTCCAAAACAAAGAAAACTTAATACTGTAGAGGTAATAAATAAATGTGTGAATTACGATATTTGCAATTTACATGAAAATCATGAAAAAAATTTCCTACTTTGCATAAGCATTTTTGCCTCGCAACTTTTTTTTCCGGATCAACTTTTTGGTTTATTTTTATCCAAAGTTTAGTAAATATACATATGCATGCCTTATTTAAAGAACTAGCCTTGGTTTTTGTCCCCCCCCCCTTTTTTTTAGCTCACCTGAGCACTACGTGCTCATGGTGAGCTTTTGTGATCGCCTTTTGTCCGGCGTCCGTCGTCCGTTCGTCCGTGCGTCTTGCGTCAACTTTTCCTTTAAACAACTTCTCCTCCTAAACCACTGGGTGGATTTTGATAAAACCTCACAGGAATGTTCCTTATGGGGCCCTTTACCAAAGTTGTTAAAATTATTTTGATTGCTCAAAAATCTAGGTCACAGGCGCTAAAAATAGATTTTAAAAATGAAATTTAAAAAATCTTCTTCTCCGAAACCACAAGGCCTAGCCTTTTGATTTTTGGTATGTAGCATGATCTTATGACTTTCTACCAAGATTGTAAAAATTATGACCCTGGGGTCAAAATTGGCCCCGACCAGGAGTCACTTGATTTAACATAGGCTAATATAGGAAAAACTTAAAAAAATCTTCTTCTCCGAAACCACAAGGCCTAGCCTTTTGATTTTTAGTATGTAGCATGATCTTATGACTCTCTAACAAGATTGTTCAAATTATGACCCTGGGATTAAAATTGGCCCCTCCCCAGGGGTCACTTGATTTAACAAAGGCTAATATAGGAAAAAAACTTGAAAAATCTTCTTCTCAGAAACCACAAGGCATGGAGTTTAAATATTTGGTATGCAGCATGATCTTATGACTCTCTACCAAGTTTGTTCAAATCATGACCCTGGGGTCAAAATTGGCCCGGCCCCAGGGGTCACTTGATTATCAAAGGCTAATATAGGAAAAAAACTTGAAAAATCTTCTTCTCAGAAACCACAAGGCATGGAGTTAAGATATTTGGTGTGTAGCATTGTCTAGTGGATCTCTACCAAGTTTGTTCAAATCATGACCCTGGGGTCAAAATTGGCCCGGCCCCAGGGGTCACTTGATTATCATAGGCTAATAAAGAAAAACTTGAAAAATCTTCTTCTCAGAAATCACAATACCTTGGGTTTAGATATTTGGTGTGCAGCATTGTCTAGTAGATCACAACCAAGTTTGTTCAAATCATGGCCCTGGGATCACATTTGGCCCAACCACGGGGTCACCTGATTTTACATAGGCTGATATAGGAAAAACACTTGAAAAATCTTCTTCTCAGAAACCACAAGGCCTATACTTTAGATTTTTAATATGTAGCATGATCATATGACTCTCTACCAAGATTGTTCAAATTATGACCCTGGGGTCAAAATTGGCCCCGTCCGAGGGGTCACTTGATTTAATATAGGCTAATAGGAAAAAACTTGAAAAATCTTCTTCTCAGACACCACAAAGCATAGAGTTTAGATATTTGGTGTGTAGCATTGTCTAGTCGATTCTTACCAAGTTTGTTCAAATCATCACCCTCGGGTCAAAATTGGCTCTACCCCAGGGGTCACTTGATTTTACATAGCCTAATGATACCAGGTGAGCGATGCAGGGCCATCATGGCCCTCTTGTTATACTATAGACTTGTTCAGGGTGTTCTCAACACATCAATGTGCAGTGTTTCATTCAATTCCATGAAAAATGATGCATTTTTTTTTATCCTTTTCTTACCATCACATAACACTACTGTGTAACTAATTCATGGTTTTGTTCCACAAATATTGATTTGCACCTGAAACAAATAATGTATGATTATTTTGTTTTTAATTCATGCAAATATCCTATCAATTTTCCACTAGGTAAAACTTCTAGATTAGGAACAAGAAACCATGCATAAAAGAATTGTCAAATTTAATCCTCCAACTTACAATCTTTACACAGTCGTCTGCATGCGTATGATAATGACGGCGATTTAATGGTATGGAAGGCGTCTAAATAATAAGTTCAATCTCTCTTTTGATGAAAAAGTATATTTTAAAAACGGATGTCTATCAAATGAACTTTTCAACCACAAAGTTGTGACATTTTACCAGAATATCTTGTGTGATGAAAACCGCAGAACAATGACATTTGACTGTCCGTCCAAAAAATAAAAAATATCAATTAAACTCGTAATGTAATACAATTTATTGTAACGAACTAGTTTATGAAAACGTCCTTTACCTTTCTTTTCAAATCCTTTGATGACTTCGTTGATGATGAAGCAGGATTTTTTTATCCAAAAATGAACGCTGGCTTTCATCACAGCCTGAAAAACCTTTACTGTAGTACCGCTTCCGAGTTGTCACACGTAAGAGTAAAAGGTATCGTAATTACCGAAAAGGGGCTGAATTTCGGGAAATTCATTTAGAAACAAACCAAACACATTTTATTTTGATTTCTTAACATATTGTTTTTATTTTAGGCAATGAACAACAAATGATAGATAATTTATTTTGGTTTATCAAATGAAAGAAATATAAGAAATCAACTTCCAGTTTGATCTATAAAATACGGTGAGTTAATTTGAATACAATTTTCTAAAAATCTGTAATACAAATTTTCTTTATACTCTTATATTAAGTAGTTAAGGAAATATCGTACAAATAAACAAATTATAAAGGAACTTTGTATTACAAATGTTTAGCCTTTTGAATGAGAAAAGTGTGTATTTCACTAAAAACAAAAAAACAAAACAAATTTTCTTCAATAAAAGTACTATTTCTCCGAAATAAATGGATGTCAGTCGAAATAAATTTTTGCTGAAATTGAAAAAATCTATTCCTTTTAAATTTCAATATATTTCAGAACAAAAACATAATGAAGAGGGATTGAAATATCGATTTTACTGAGGTTATTAAAAGGGGGCTAAACCGGGTGTAGAATTAGTCGCGGCCTATTTCCTGAAAATCGGAGGTAGATTCGTGCAAAGGTGATAAGGTGTATGCACGTGAAGTGGTACTGCATAGGGGATTGACTTATTTGTAAGCGATGGTTAGCTGTTCTAAAGTTAAAAAGAGCCTTTGCTCCATAACCATTAAAGGAGGTAAGGTAGGTTATAAGAAAATGAATATTAGACCTTTATTTGTTTGTTGTAATCTTTTTTGAACTGGTCAGTCAATGTAAGTTTTATGTATGTAGACATTGTTTAAAAGAATATAAGAATCCACCGTGAGTATCTAAGTAGGATAGGGATATCTTACCCTCGGGGTCAGAAATTTCAGGCAGGGACGAGGCTCTGCAGAGTCCCTGCCTGAAATTTCTGATTCCGAGGGTGAGATATCCCAATCCTTTATGAAGTTACGAATAATGGATTTTTTTTTCTCCCTTGAACGATTATTACACGCAGACCGTCAGCCTCGATTTAACAAACATATAGCACTTCCAATTTTCTTTCTTTTTTTTGCACTTTTTTCTTGCCGCTTATCAAATTAACACAACAACAACATGAAAGAAATCGGCATTTTAAAGTTCACACGCAAGTATGTACCTAAATTCTGATGATCGTTCAACTGGTAATTACCATTTGCTTAAAATAACTTAGTTAAAAACACCTGTCCTTGACGGTACGTAATATTCCCCCCAAATATTAAGCCTTATTTCACATTCGTAATTGTAAATGATAATAAAGGGATAACTAACTAGATATATATGATATTTTCAAACATATATCTGTTCACATGAATTACAAGAATTTAGTTTTGTATCTTGATAAAATGTGTAACTTAGTCATCATTGTTTATTTACGTGACATGGAAGAAAGCTGATCACGTGACGTGGAAGATAGAGTTATCTTCTATGAGGAAAATCCCTATCTTCGTATGCTGAACATGGGAGAATATAAGAATCAACCATGAGTATTCATGTAGGATAGGGATATCTTACCCGAGGGTCAGAAATTTCAGGCAGGGACGAGGCTCTGCCGAGTACCTGCCTGAAATTTCTGATCCCGAGGGTGAGATATCCCAATCCTTCATGAATTTACGAATGATGGATATTTTTTCTCCCATGAACGATTATTACATGCCAAAGACCGTCTGCCTCGATTTAATAAACATATTGCGCTTTAATTTTTTTTTTTTTTTGCACTTTTTTTCTTGCCGCTTAACAAATTAACACAATAACAACATGAAAGAAATCGGTATTTTAAAGTTCACACGCAAGTATTTACCTAAATTCTGATGTTCGTTCAACTGGGAATTACCATTTCCTTAAAATAACTTAGTTCAAAAATACCAGTCCTTGACGGTACGTAATATTCCCCCCAAATATTAAGCCTTATTTCACATTCGTAATTGTAAATGATAATAAAGGGATAACTAACTAGATATATATAATATTTTCAAACATATATCTGTTCACATGAATAACAAGAAGTTAGTTTTGTATCTTGATAAAATGTGTAACTTAGTCATCATTGTTTATTTACGTGACATGGAAGAAAGCTGATCACGTGACATGGAAGACATTCAAACGGCGGCCATTTTGTTTATTTATGAAAGATTTTTCCCCGACTGGTCGTCAAAATAAACTATACACAATTGAGAAAATAAAACTACTTCGATCAGGGTGCTTTACACACGTTTCTCTACTTTTAGCCACTGTCATACGTCATTCTAAAAGTTACAAGGTTATAAAATTGAATCGACAGAATGTGTATAAGAGGCGTTATAAAAGTTTACAAAAGAGATTTCGAACAAAAAAAAATAAGCCTTATATAATAGATATGTGATTACCATATTACTTTTAAGAGTATTTGTTTGAATTTGATTTTTTCTTTTTGGAAATTTTAACGTTTTGATCTTGCAGTATATAAGGCTTTGGGCATCTCTCTCTTTCTCTGAATAATGGCACAATATATTTTGAGTTGTTTATTGATATTCTAAGATTACATTTATGATATCACAAAATAATTTCAATATTCAGTGCTGCTATGAACGTCTGACTTCGAGATTAAAGCATACACCAGGCCATTGTCTGCTTTCCGCAATCTGAAAAGCAGTGATAATGATTATTAGGATGAATACGTTAAATTATGCTCACATCTTCAGTGCAAATATTTGACAGAAATATAAACTCAAACCCAACCAGCTTAATTCCAAATTCCAAAACTGCATGAGGTGGAATACCATCAAAACGTTATAATATTCTCATTTTTTTCTTTTCAAACACTATCGTTCACTAACAGTTTTTCTTTTCTCTCTATTCACCACAACTGTCACTGTAAGGGAAAGGTGTTTTTAATGACACTAACATGTTTTTACTGAAAAAGTAATACTGCTTGTTTTACCAATGCTATGTGTTGATCTTGTTTTACCAGTGCTAAGTACGGAAGCGTATTAGTGCCACATTGACACTTATTTATTTTTTTTAATTTTGACACTTTAATCTGTAAAATTTACAGATTAATGTGTAAATTTTACAGATTAATCTGTAAAATTCACACTTTTTTTCTGTAAATTTTACACTTTAATCTGTAAAATTCACATTTTTTTCTGTAAAATTTACACATTAATCTGTAAATTTTACAGATTAATCTTTAAAATTCACACTTTTTTCTGTAAAATTTACATTTTAAACTGTAAATTTTACATTTTAATCTGTAAAATTCACACATTTTTCTGTAAAATTTACACATTAATCTGTAAAATTTACACTTTTTTGTAAATTATTTTTTCTTAATTGTTTTTCTTTTTCCGGTTCCTTTTTGTAGGTATATATTGTAAGTATATATTGAAGGTATATATTATAGGTTATTGTAG
>CM037777.1:98325648-98338148 GCA_021229015.1 Solen grandis
GTTCTCAACACATCAATGTGCAGTGTTTCATTCAATTCCATGAAAAATGATGCATTTTTTTTTATCCTTTTCTTACCATCACATAACACTACTGTGTAACTAATTCATGGTTTTGTTCCACAAATATTGATTTTGCACCTGAAACAAATAATGTATGATTATTTTGTTTTTAATTCATGCAAATATCCTATCAATTTTCCACTAGGTAAAACTTCTAGATTAGGAACAAGAAACCATGCATAAAAGAATTGTCAAATTTAATCCTCCAACTTACAATCTTTACACAGTCGTCTGCATGCGTATGATAATGACGGCGATTTAATGGTATGGAAGGCGTCTAAATAATAAGTTCAATCTCTCTTTTGATGAAAAAGTATATTTTAAAAACGGATGTCTATCAAATGAACTTTTCAACCACAAAGTTGTGACATTTTACCAGAATATCTTGTGTGATGAAAACCGCAGAACAATGACATTTGACTGTCCGTCCAAAAAATAAAAAATATCAATTAAACTCGTAATGTAATACAATTTATTGTAACGAACTAGTTTATGAAAACGTCCTTTACCTTTCTTTTCAAATCCTTTGATGACTTCGTTGATGATGAAGCAGGATTTTTTTATCCAAAAATGAACGCTGGCTTTCATCACAGCCTGAAAAACCTTTACTGTAGTACCGCTTCCGAGTTGTTACACGTAAGAGTAAAAGGTATCGTAATTACCGAAAAGGGGCTGAATTTCGGGAAATTCATTTAGAAACAAACCAAACACATTTTATTTTGATTTCTTAACATATTGTTTTTATTTTAGGCAATGAACAACAAATGATAGATAATTTATTTTGGTTTATCAAATGAAAGAAATATAAGAAATCAACTTCCAGTTTGATCTATAAAATACGGTGAGTTAATTTGAATACAATTTTCTAAAAATCTGTAATACAAATTTTCTTTATACTCTTATATTAAGTAGTTAAGGAAATATCGTACAAATAAACAAATTATAAAGGAACTTTGTATTACAAATGTTTAGCCTTTTGAATGAGAAAAGTGTGTATTTCACTAAAAACAAAAAACAAAACAAATTTTCTTCAATAAAAGTACTATTTCTCCGAAATAAATGGATGTCAGTCGAAATAAATGTTTGCTGAAATTGAAAAAATCTATTCCTTTTAAATTTCAATATATTTCAGAACAAAAACATAATGAAGAGGGGTTGAAATATCGATTTTACTGAGGTTATTAAAAAGGGGGCTAAACCGGGTGTAGAATTAGTCGCGGCCTATTTCCTGAAAATCGGAGGTAGATTCGTGCAAAGGTGATAAGGTGTATGCACGTGAAGTGGTTCCGTGGAACTCCTACTGCATAGGGGATTGACTTATTTGTAAGCGATGGTTAGCTGTTCTAAAGTTAAAAAGAGCCTTTGCTCCATAACCATTAAAGGAGGTAAGGTAGGTTATAAGAAAATGAATATTAGACCTTTATTTGTTTGTTGTAATCTTTTTTGAACTGGTCAGTCAATGTAAGTTTTATGTATGTAGATATTGTTTAAAAGAATATAAGAATCCACCGTGAGTATCTAAGTAGGATAGGGATATCTTACCCTCGGGGTCAGAAATTTCAGGCAGGGACGAGGCTCTGCAGAGTCCCTGCCTGAAATTTCTGATTCCGAGGGTGAGATATCCCAATCCTTTATGAAGTTACGAATAATGGATTTTTTTTTCTCCCTTGAACGATTATTACACGCAGACCGTCAGCCTCGATTTAACAAACATATAGCACTTCCATTTTTCTTTCTTTTTTTTTGCACTTTTTTTCTTGCCGCTTATCAAATTAACACAACAACAACATGAAAGAAATCGGCATTTTAAAGTTCACACGCAAGTATGTACCTAAATTCTGATGATCGTTCAACTGGGAATTACCATTTGCATAAAATAACTTAGTTAAAAACACCTGTCCTTGACGGTACGTAATATTCCCCCCAAATATTAAGCCTTATTTCACATTCGTAATTGTAAATGATAATAAAGGGATAACTAACTAGATATATATAATATTTTCAAACATATATCTGTTCACATGAATTACAAGAAGTTAGTTTTGTATCTTGATAAAATGTGTAACTTAGTCATCATTGTTTATTTACGTGACATGGAAGAAAGCTGATCACGTGACGTGGAAGATAGAGTTATCTTCTATGAGGAAAATCCCTATCTTCGTATGCTGAACATGGGAGAATATAAGAATCAACCATGAGTATTCATGTAGGATAGGGATATCTTACCCGAGGGTCAGAAATTTCAGGCAGGGACGAGGCTCTGCCGAGTACCTGCCTGAAATTTCTGATCCCGAGGGTGAGATATCCCAATCCTTCATGAATTTACGAATGATGGATATTTTTTCTCCCATGAACGATTATTACATGCCAAAGACCGTCTGCCTCGATTTAATAAACATATCGCGCTTTAATTTTTTTTTTTTTTTTTTTGCACTTTTTTTCTTGCCGCTTAACAAATTAACACAATAACAACATGAAAGAAATCGGTATTTTAAAGTTCACACGCAAGTATTTACCTAAATTCTGATGTTCGTTCAACTGGGAATTACCATTTCCTTAAAATAACTTAGTTCAAAAATACCAGTCCTTGACGGTACGTAATATTCCCCCCAAATATTAAGCCTTATTTCACATTCGTAATTGTAAATAACTAACTAGATATATATAATATTTTCAAACATATATCTGTTCACATGAATAACAAGAAGTTAGTTTTGTATCTTGATAAAATGTGTAACTTAGTCATCATTGTTTATTTTACGTGACATGGAAGAAAGCTGATCACGTGACATGGAAGATAGAGTTTTCTTCGTATGCTGAACATGGGAGAAATTGATTATTTCAGAGATCGGGTCTACCGGCAGAGCATAAGAATTCTTAACCTAATGGGTTCACTTGTAGGTGTTCGATTGATTAACTATGAATTTGTATATTCTATATTCTTTTTTTCGTTTTAATATACTCAATAGTTACATAACCTGTGTGGAGCCCCTTTGTTTTAATATTAGGAATAAATTGTACATGTATTTAACTTATATTTTAGTTAATTTATTTTACTCCGAATAGTCTTCCTAAAATTTGATAAATATTAGGTGGCCAATTAGAAATTCGTTTAAGTGTACATCTATATCATGTTTACCTAAAACAATCTAACGATACAATATGTTGCGATTGTGATTCGTATATTATTTCCTTGTTTATGTGTGAATATACGGACTTCAAATTGCAATAAAAAATATTGGTACTGGTAGTGCCCTGCTTAGTTTCAGCATATATACAGGGTAGTTCCAGAACTGGTTGGCCCGGTGACTAAATATGGTATTATGCCACATGTCTACAGCGTGACACGACAGTGTGGCAGCACTATATCTGTCTCATGTAGACAAAGTCTCCAAATGACTGAAATACTGTTGGTGGGACGTTTTAAATTTATCAGCGATTTAGTTCAATAGAACACCTTCTATTTGAGTGTTTCATCAACCAAGGTTGGTTTCTCAGTCAAATTGAATCTATTAAGACTTTTCTTCTGTTTAACACTCATAAATATTAAAGAAATGGTTCTTTGTGGACAATATCTTCATTATGTTTAACTATAACAATGACCTTTTCGCATCAGTTATTACTTGACGCGTCAAGGAATGCTCGTTGGTAATAAATTTATATGTTTTTGATAAGAAGTGCCAACGTAGGATTTATTCCGATAAAATATTTAATTATTTTGGTATCCCTGTGTAAACGGTCCTCGTCAAATTTCGAGAAGTAAATTTATGATCGTTATGCCAAATCTATAAATCCCCTTTAACCTAATGTTAAACCTATTTTTATGTCTGTAGGGTAATCTGTTGCAGTTACTGGCCATTGACAAATTCATTCTGTTGATATCGCAAGAATATGGTGTGTTTTGCATGCACTGGGGTGGAATTTTATTAAACATCACTTATGTTTAACACAATTTAAGGTCATAAATTAAGGACTGATTTTCGGGAAAATCAAAGAAAAACAACGTGTTAATCACAAAACCAATGCTTTTACGTCCATATCTGTTGGTTGCAAATATTGTAGCACAAGCTTCTTTCTTTAAATTATTTATTTTGCTCTGCGACCTCAATTTACCCGAGATTATTTTTATCAAATAATTACCGGACACATTTTGTCTTTTAAACAGATATACCAAAGCTGAAAATAGTCAAAGTACATAGATCTCAGATGGGTATGCGCTTTGACAGGAAGCGATGTGCGGCATTAATTGTCGCTATGGTGATGCCAGTGCTCGTGTACTACTTGTTGGTTCGGTACACTCACACCTGTTCGAGTGGCGTCTCCATGCGACTCGTATCAGATTTGGTAAGTCAACAGGAATATGCGATAGTGTCAGTTTCTTTACAACTCTAATGGGCACCATTCCCGACCTAAATAAACTATATATATATATATATTGTGACTCTGCATTGTTTCCCTAATACAAATTTAAAAGTTTAACTAAATTTACCGTTATTAAAGAAGTCGTCGAAATTTGCATTACCCTACCACCATTTCGGCTTTAATGATAAAAATCAAAATGCCTAAGGGACACAGAAATAGATTAAAATAAATATGTTGTCAATAGTTTGCACAAACTGGTTACCAAAACGTATGTGCTTAGAAATATTTGTTCAAATCATATATCAAACCATGAGCATTTAAATTAAAAAAAAAAATCATACAGTGTGGAAAAGTGCTCACCTTTTTTGCACGACATGACTTTCTGTAACTTAGGTTTTCAACTCAAGTTTGTGCCCTCTATACGTGGTGCAACATTAGCTATTTAACAAAGCATATCGCTGACCTCTAAACAATATTTAGGCAAGATGTCAAGACATTTTTTCGTCCAAATATAAAGTCTTTTGAATTTGAAATGAATAACTAGCAAATTCACTTTGGACTTAAATTTGCCACTTTTCATTTACAAACATTTTTTTTTTTTGGGGGGGGGGGGGGGGGGGGGTGACAAAATTATCTTACTAACAAGAACATTAGAAACAGCCAGATAGTAGATCAGTAGATCCTGTAGGTTTTCGATTTCTGACTTTTCTAGACGACAAGAGTAAGTCATCCGTACTTAAGTTGTTCAATCTTAATTTGTTTCTGGCTGGATATAGATTGCTACGCTCTGCGAAGTCACGCTTTTAGGTATCTCATGCGTGAAAGTAAAGTTACATGGCTACTTTCTGTTTATATGTTCTAAAGTTCTACGTTTTTTTGTTGTTGTTGTTTTTTTTTTTGTTTTTGTTTTTTTTGTTGTTTTTTCTTCAGAAATGTTCATGTTATTATACCAAGTCATACCAAACAATAAGATACATATTAAGAGTTAAAGGTATACACCGTCAATGACTCTCTCTTGTCAATTAACAACCTATTTTTTATTCTTTTCATGAAGTGTGACCTTTACAACCGAAACGCGGTCAGTGGTTCTATGTGTGAGATCCTGTGCTCTAGCGGGGATATATATTTCAGCAGGTGTGCTAACGACAGAAATCACAAGGGTGTCGTCATTCTGGAATATTCTGGTCGTGACCTGATATTGCCACCTGGCAAAGTTGTCATGAAAACATCACATACTGCCGAAACTTACCTCTCAGATGTTGCGTCATTCTTTAAACATCCAAATGAATCTCTCAAGTCAATGTTATATCGAACCAAAAGATACATTAATACCCAAATGGACACTTATTTCGCATTAAATTCTTTTGGAAATTTGGACGCATTTCAGTACTGGCCTCGAGGATTTTCAGAAGCAAGACCGACCGCCTCAGATATCCACAGTATATATACCTTATCCACACAGTTACAGTATTTATCCATTTTTGCTTTGAACAACGACGAAATCAGATCTCTGGTGTACGGGTCTTGTGGGTACGCCTACTTCGTAGAATACACACCCTCTCTGAATCTTAACCAGTTCGTTTTGTTCAATGGAACGGCAACTGAACTTTTCAGCAGGCAGACTCTTTTTGAGCACCAGTCGTGGTGGGATCGCGCTGTCATGGGTTTACAGCTTATCCGGATGTTGGAACGACTGGACCATCTTTTTAACAGAAGTGTCCACGTCTGTGATCTCAGTGCCAAAAATGTCGGGGTGAGAGCAGACGGCACACCGGTGTTATTAGACACGGACTTTGTGAGGTTTGATGGAGCTTTCCCCGATATTCGCAATCGCCCCTGTGTTGTGGATGATGATTGTAAATTCCTGGACTGTCACATGTATTGCGATGTCGATAAGAAAACATGCACGAACAGGAGAAAGAACAATAATTTTCAGGTTAGTTTTAACCTTTTGATCTCCTATATTTTATTCCAAATCTTCCTTATCGCCATCAACATCACCATTGTCATTCATACACTCCGCTTCAACATCTCCGGTGTTTGCAAGCAATTAAAAAACTTGATTACTTGAGTTAGGCCTAATCTTGACAGTTCATTTCTAATTTCTTAAAATTGGTGAACATCTGATTGAGTTTACACATGATTTCAACATCATTTATTACATTAAGGTTATCCATCAATCATTTGATCATCATCCATCAAGTGATCATGATCCATCAATCATTTGATCATCATCCATCAAGTGATCATGATCCATCAATCATTTGATCATCATCCATCAAGTGATCATGGGGGTTTTACGGCAAATGTAAGCCATTAAAGATATTAAGCAAATGAGCATATAACTCCAAATCAAAGGGTGCTTGCATCTGCACTAAAGTCTTTTAACACATTTGAAGAACCGTGATCAAAAGTTAATGATAGATGGATTACCCTAAAATTATGAAAGATAACTCTGAAGAAACTGAACAGAATAAGAAACACATCAAAATCACAGGTTAGCCATACATACAATTAATGTGTTAAGTTAAAAATATGTCAAAATTTACTGCATTAATACATAATAATACCACCGCATGTGGTCAATTATTCGAGTTTCAGAATGATATTACCATGATACTGATTTTGAAACGCACACGTCCTTTTAATGTCAGCCTTAAATTCCTGCAAATTTGTACCCACGTGAAATCATAAAAATAGCTTCCACAGATTTTATTTTATTCTGTTTTTAACCAAATACTTGCTACGAAATTAAGGTGATCCATCCATCCTTTAGTTATAATCACGGTCCTTCAAATGCTTTAAGACAGTGCAGATGCAAGCATCCAATGACTTGGAATTATAGGCCCTTTGCCCAAAGTCTATAAATGCTTGCATTCACTATTAAATTCCCATTATCAGTGGATGGACCATGATCACAATTCAATGATTGATGGATACCTTAAGACGCATACGTGTACGTATTGATAATCATGAGACACATCTGATAGCATTTATTTTTCTTTGAACAGGTGTTATGTCAACATATTTTCATCAGCAGTTTTGAACATTATGGACTTCTCCGGTTTCCCCCGGCAGGTATCTCAGAGTCACTCCAGCGCGCACTTCACAACTGTGCCTATCCTCGGGATAAAATTTCAAAAGAGGCAATTGATACAATAAAACCTTTACTTGCCAGATTTATTGAAACAAAATATGGATGATTTATGTATGTGAATGAAACTGTTTAAGTACTGACATTAGATTTGGTAAATATGTATGTTTTTCAAAATGTAATCGATACATAAGTATTGACTGGAACTGTTGAGTTTTATCCATTTTCTATTCATCATTCATATTAATCATTGATGCCATCACCACCATCATCATCATCATCATCATCATCACAGTCATCATAATCATCAGCAACAGCGTCATCATAAGCATCAGCAACAGCATCATCACAGTCAACAACATCATCATAATCATCATCATCATTCACATCTATGTATCCTTTCTGATACCTTATTGCGAGATATCAAAGCCATTAAAATCTCCCTTAATTGTGCTTGATACTCAATATATTCAATATAATTTCAGGACTGGTTACCTCAGTTTCAGGATAATTTTCAGCTCATTCCAAACTGGCCCTCTTTCTTACATTAATATGTCCCATTTGTCCAACCTTTTACCACCATGCTGTGTTTGTAAATAAATCATGAGTGATTATAACTTTTTATTGGAGTTATGTAGTCATAGAAGAAATATATCTTCAACAAAATGATAAAAACAATGTAAATACACTAAGTACTTTAAACAAATTGATGAATGTAAATATAACAAGACACGCATGTAAATAAACAGAATGTAAGATTTTTGAACAGGGTTCCTCGATTTATTTCATTTATAATTTTAGTATTGATGTGTTTGAAAATCATATGAAATCAAACATATAGAAAAATCACACCGTTCAATCGGAAAACGTTACATCAGTTCGAGTTGACAACTACGTTTTTATTCCTGGTCACGAATTAACGTGAGTGGGTACAGTGGTCGCCCGTCTATACACGTGGATTTTCTCGGGCTCTCCGGTTTCCGCCAACGGTAATGACCACACACACACACACACCGCCACCACAGCCATTCATAGTGATTAATATAAGTTGTGATAATTTGTTTCTTAATCGATGTAAAATAAATAAACCTTTCAAGTTTTTATACTCCTTTATAGAGTGCAGACTGACTCTCAATATATTCCGCTTGGTTTACAGGAGTTAATCAGCAGGAGGTAGACTATATAAAGTTGTAATAAAAACCATATATTACTTCCGCTGTAGCACAGTTGTAAACGCCATGCGCGTCAATGCTGCAGAATTCAAGTTCAAATCTCTTATATTTTTGTCGTCATATTTTTTTTAATAATTAAATATTTTATCCTATGAAAACCCGCTTTTGTGAATCGTGAATTGCGACGAGAATCGTGGAAATCTGATTTCTTATTATCGTTAAAGCAAAAACATGAACATGTCGATTATAGCTCTCTTTAAATGCGTATTTCACACAAAAGCATTTTTTTTCTCTATATAGTCAAAGAAGGAAAATCAAAAATAGCAAACAGATTTTTTTAAACTTGCCATGATTGTAGATAATCACACTAGAAACAAATTTATGGGATAAAAATGAGGGTCTCCATACTATTTTTGAGTTATATATATATTTATATATATTTGTAGCCAACCTAGCGGCCAGATGGGAAAAGATACAGCTATGAAATTTTGGGCATAAAATCATATTTATCTGAACTTATGCCTAAATGGCCAAACCTTTTCACTTTTTCCCTGTTTCAGCTATTAGGGGGCGCTATGCATGTAATCACTCTTTTGCTAATAACTAAAAGAATTGAAGCCTGATTTAGAAGCGAACATAATGTTCCTTGTTGACAGCCCAATCAAATATGACGGATATCTCGGCATCGAGTATAGGAAAACAATGTTCTAGGAGAGGTTGAAAGTGAACAAATGAGGGTAGTTCTACGAAAAACCTACCCATTTTTTGTTAGAGATCAGATAGAATTCTGTTTGTTGCATACGATTTGCAAGAAATAAACACACAACATATATCTGGGGTGGCGAATTTGAGAAACGCATGGTTTGTCTTCTAGAAACGGTCAAACTTCACTAAAATTTAGGAAAAATTAAAATTTCAAAAACATATTTTTGTCGCTCCTGACTTTATTTTCTGTTCATTCTTCATGAAATATTCACACGTTATGTGTTGTTATGTCTGAAAGGGCCTCACAATCAAAAAGAAAAAATTGAAAGGGTCAAGGTCATATTATGATTATTGCGTTTTGCTTCGGCCCCAAATAGCTACAAAACTAAAAATATTTCATTAAGAGTATAAACAAAAAATTTAGTTCTTGAAGAGCTTTTTCCAGTGATGTTTAGTTTTTGAAGATCGGACTTGATTTGGTCATTTTACGGCTGTCCAAAATTTGATCCTTCGTAGTAATATAAGGACAGATGGCCAGAAATCGAGCTGGATATCTTGGATTAGGTTGGATAAACGAAAGCATGCTATGACGTCATTAATTAGGACAATGGCCTATTGTTTAGGGTATGACATAATCCCCGACCTCACCCCTTTAACGAGGTCACGTGACATTCTTGAAAAACCGCAATATTTATTTTAATTGTCTCCCTAAACAATAAATAATAATGACCTATTGTTTCGGGTATGACATAATCCCCTCATCCACCCCTACAACGAGGTCACGTGTCTATTGTTTTCGAGGATGAGTAAACCGCAATATTTATTCTTTCGTAATATCGTATTGTTATTCGGGACAATTAATCAACTACGTCATTAACCGCAAAAACGCGATTGAAACAATGAAATCGGACTGCAGCCCCTACCGCTCCCTAAAACGAGGTCACGTGACTCCTACCCCACCCCTTGAACGAGGTCGGGCGGCTATTGTTTTCGGGAATGAAAAAACCGCAGTATTTATTCGTATATAATATCTTATTGTTATTCGGGACAATTAATAAACTACGTCATAGATTTCGCTATTGTCGCAGAAGCATTGAATGAGCGACGTTAAATAATGAGTATTGTCTCTTCGATTAATAACGTATTTACTTTCTGAACAATTAAACAACGCTATCCGGAATACCTCGCGCCGTATAACGGACACATTCCCATGCGTCGAGAGAAGATTCCTTCATAATTAATTAACGGTAACTGACCACTTAAACATTTCTGTAAACATAATCTACACCCGTAACACCCGTATCGATCGGCTATCACCTATTATTGACCTAAGTCTTACGAATCACGGAGTGAAGGAATGTAAACAGCTATCTCACCCGTCCTCGGACGTATAACTCTGCGTTTACTAAACCGAACATTTTAATATCTCTATGCGTATTTATGCTATTTTTCCATCATTTCTGTCTTTATCGTCATATTTCTCCGTAATACGCGTGTAAATGCGTATGTTTAGACAATCGGTGTGAAACGATTCTCACCTTTTTATGTCTAATCTCTATAATCACAACCAACACCCGCAGCGGTATTTGATCCACGGCGAGTTAATCCGGCTTAGTCTAGCGACGATAAACGGGTATTAGCGGTTTTCATAAGGCGAGATAGTCGCTTTTGGCATTGTCCTACGCTGCGTTTTTCACTTTCTCCGTGTAAGTGATCGGGAAAGTTTATTTATTTATTAATTTATTTATTTACTTATTTATTTATTTATTTATTTATTTATTTATTTATTTATTTATTTATAACAAAAACGTAACGCGTATATAGCATTGGTTATTCGCTGTTAAACAAGAGTATTAGTAGTTTGTTGTAGTAGAACAAATACGTAACGCATATATTTCAGGCGGTTATAACACTGTTATGTTATAATTTATTCAATAAATGCATGCAATGTGTATTATTTGTTGCGTTATTATCGGACACGTTATATGTTGTTCAATAAATGCATGTACTGTGTATTATTTGTTGCGTTATTATCGGACACGTTATATGGTGTTCAATAAATGCATGTACTGTGTATTATTTGTTGCGTTATTGTCTGGTGTCATTTAATTAACTTCTTCGAGAGTATTTTATACGTTATGTCAATCCCACTTTATATGTTCTTGTTCAATAAAAGTTATGTTCAGAAATAACAAAATATTTTTTTTTTCTCTCTCTCTCATAACGCTTTTCTTTCATTTTTCTTCATCTTTCTCGTAATATTTCCTTTTTTTGTGTATACGCATTGTCGCTAATTATATTTCTCTTTCTACAATATTATTCATAGGATTTTACCAGTCTTTATTCTTTCGTAAAAACTGGAATTCCAGTAAATAAGGTGAAACTTCGGGTGTAAAATGAATAAATACAGCATTCGTGTGACGACCGATAGAGGGTTACTGTTTATATTTTGAATTACCTTATCAATATAATATAGGATATTTGCATTTTTTAAATTTATTTTCTCCCTTTTCTTTAGGCGATATTATTCGTAGGTATTATTTTGGAATTCTAGTAAATAAGGTGGAACTACGAGAGTAAAATGAAGACATAAATTAAAGAAAAATTAAATACATCATACTATCATTAGTTTATCGGAATTTTAAACACATTCTATTTCCACGCTTTCTCACGAGTCCAATACCGCGCCCGTATTTATACAGCATTGTTGCGTCAAACAATAGAGGGAATTATATTTATCCTTACGAAGTTCGCCGAGCCTATAACAGACTTCTAACGGTCAAAATATAAATCAACCAATCAGTTTGGTTAATTACAATGTTATTCGTTATCCACCAATTTTTTTGACAGACAGATCGATTAATCGAAATAAAATATTAGCGTCTATCAAGAGCGGAGCGTCATTCAGCCAGTTTCTGCCCCGGAGAACACATCGTTTATATCGCCCTGTTGAGAAACGAGGTAAAATATGTCCAAACCTTAGTAATATTTCAGTTTTTTTATATATTATTTGAACAAAATGTCTTTATTTTCCTAGGTGCATTGTATTCCCTTCGAGCGTACGTTATTTTTCGGCGTAGCTGTATAATTTCGATTTCAACTCGCAT
>CM037777.1:98338248-98345748 GCA_021229015.1 Solen grandis
TAATTATTAAAAAAAATATGACGACAAAAAATATAAGAGATTTGGAACTTGAATTCTGCAGCATTGACGCGCATGGCGTTTACAACTGTGCTACAGCGGAAGTAATATATGGTTTTTATTACAACTTTATATAGTCTACCTCCTGCTGATTAACTCCTTTTAACCAAGGGGAAATATATTGA
The DNA here is from genome assembly GCA_021229015.1 of Solen grandis. Classification (NCBI taxonomy): domain Eukaryota; kingdom Metazoa; phylum Mollusca; class Bivalvia; order Adapedonta; family Solenidae; genus Solen; species Solen grandis. Next base: position 98,338,431 of record CM037777.1, read on the forward strand.
GGTCATTTCTGCACTCTATAAAGGGTATAAAAACTTGAAAGGTTTATTTATTTTACATCGATTAAGAAACAAATTATCACAACTTATATTAATCACTATGAATGGCTGTGGTGGCGGTGTGTGTTGTGTGTGGTCATTACCGTTGGCGGAAACCGGAGAGCCCGAGAAAATCCACGTGTATAGACGGGCGACCACTGTACCACTCACGTTAATTTCGTGACCAGGAATAAAAACGTAGTTGTCAACTCGAACTGATGTAACGTTTTCCGATTGAACGGTGTGATTTTTCTATATGTTTGATTTCATATGATTTTCAAACACATCAATACTAAAATTATAAATGAAATAAATCGAGGAACCCTGTTCAAAAATCTTACTTCTGTTATTTACATGCGTGTCTTGTTATATTTCCATTCATCAATTTGTTTAAAGTACTTAGTGTATTTACATTGTTTTTATCATTTTGTTGAAGATATATTTCTTCTATGACTACATAACTCCAATAAAAAGTTATAATCACTCATGATTTATTTACAAACACAGCATGGTGGTAAAAGGTTGGACAAATGGGACATATTAATGTAAGAAAGAGGGCCAGTTTGGAATGAGCTGAAAATTATCCTGAAACTGAGGTAACCAGTCCTGAAATTATATTGAATATATTGAGTATCAAGCACAATTAAGGAGATTTTAATGGCTTTGATATCTCGCAATAAGGTATCAGAAAGGATACATAGATGTGAATGATGATGATGATTATGATGATGTTGTTGACTGTGATGATGCTGTTGCTGATGCTTATGATGACGCTGTTGCTGATGATTATGATGACTGTGATGATGATGATGATGATGATGATGGTGGTGATGGCATCAATGATTAATATGAATGATGAATAGAAAATGGATAAAACTCAACAGTTCCAGTCAATACTTATGTATCGATTACATTTTGAAAAACATACATATTTACCAAATCTAATGTCAGTACTTAAACAGTTTCATTCACATACATAAATCATCCATATTTTGTTTCAATAAATCTGGCAAGTAAAGGTTTTATTGTATCAATTGCCTCTTTTGAAATTTTATCCCGAGGATAGGCACAGTTGTGAAGTGCGCGCTGGAGTGACTCTGAGATACCTGCCGGGGGAAACCGGAGAAGTCCATAATGTTCAAAACTGCTGATGAAAATATGTTGACATAACACCTGTTCAAAGAAAAATAAATGCTATCAGATGTGTCTCATGATTATCAATACGTACACGTATGCGTCTTAAGGTATCCATCAATCATTGAATTGTGATCATGGTCCATCCACTGATAATGGGAATTTAATAGTGAATGCAAGCATTTATAGACTTTGGGCAAAGGGCCTATAATTCCAAGTCATTGGATGCTTGCATCTGCACTGTCTTAAAGCATTTGAAGGACCGTGATTATAACTAAAGGATGGATGGATCACCTTAATTTCGTAGCAAGTATTTGGTTAAAAACAGAATAAAATAAAATCTGTGGAAGCTATTTTTATGATTTCACGTGGGTACAAATTTGCAGGAATTTAAGGCTGACATTAAAAGGACGTGTGCGTTTCAAAATCAGTATCATGGTAATATCATTCTGAAACTCGAATAATTGACCACATGCGGTGGTATTATTATGTATTAATGCAGTAAATTTTGACATATTTTTAACTTAACACATTAATTGTATGTATGGCTAACCTGTGATTTTGATGTGTTTCTTATTCTGTTCAGTTTCTTCAGAGTTATCTTTCATAATTTTAGGGTAATCCATCTATCATTAACTTTTGATCACGGTTCTTCAAATGTGTTAAAAGACTTTAGTGCAGATGCAAGCACCCTTTGATTTGGAGTTATATGCTCATTTGCTTAATATCTTTAATGGCTTACATTTGCCGTAAAACCCCCATGATCACTTGATGGATGATGATCAAATGATTGATGGATCATGATCACTTGATGGATGATGATCAAATGATTATGGATCATGATCACTTGATGGATGATGATCAAATGATTGATGGATAACCTTAATGTAATAAATGATGTTGAAATCATGTGTAAACTCAATCAGATGTTCACCAATTTTAAGAAATTAGAAATGAACTGTCAAGATTAGGCCTAACTCAAGTAATCAAGTTTTTTAATTGCTTGCAAACACCGGAGATGTTGAAGCGGAGTGTATGAATGACAATGGTGATGTTGATGGCGATAAGGAAGATTTGGAATAAAATATAGGAGATCAAAAGGTTAAAACTAACCTGAAAATTATTGTTCTTTCTCCTGTTCGTGCATGTTTTCTTATCGACATCGCAATACATGTGACAGTCCAGGAATTTACAATCATCATCCACAACACAGGGGCGATTGCGAATATCGGGAAAGCTCCATCAAACCTCACAAAGTCCGTGTCTAATAACACCGGTGTGCCGTCTGCTCTCACCCCGACATTTTTGGCACTGAGATCACAGACGTGGACACTTCTGTTAAAAAGATGGTCCAGTCGTTCCAACATCCGGATAAGCTGTAAACCCATGACAGCGCGATCCCACCACGACTGGTGCTCAAAAAGAGTCTGCCTGCTGAAAAGTTCAGTTGCCGTTCCATTGAACAAAACGAACTGGTTAAGATTCAGAGAGGGTGTGTATTCTACGAAGTAGGCGTACCCACAAGACCCGTACACCAGAGATCTGATTTCGTCGTTGTTCAAAGCAAAAATGGATAAATACTGTAACTGTGTGGATAAGGTATATATACTGTGGATATCTGAGGCGGTCGGTCTTGCTTCTGAAAATCCTCGAGGCCAGTACTGAAATGCGTCCAAATTTCCAAAAGAATTTAATGCGAAATAAGTGTCCATTTGGGTATTAATGTATCTTTTGGTTCGATAAACATTGACTTGAGAGATTCATTTGGATGTTTAAAGAATGACGCAACATCTGAGAGGTAAGTTTCGGCGTATGTCAGATGTGTTTTTCATGACAACTTTGCCAGGTGGCAATATCAGGTCACGACCAGAATATTCCAGAATGACGACACCCTTGTGATTTCTGTCGTTAGCACACCTGCTGAAATATATATCCCCGCTAGAGCACAGGATCTCACACATAGAACCACTGACCGCGTTTCGGTTGTAAAGGTCACACTTCATGAAAAGAATAAAAAATAGGTTGTTAATTGACAAGAGAGAGTCATTGACGGTGTATACCTTTAACTCTTAATATGTATCTTATGTTTGGTATGACTTGGTATAATAACATGAACATTTCTGAAGAAAAAAAAACAACAAAAAAAACAAAAACAAAAAAAAAAACAACAACAACAAAAAAACGTAGAACTTTAGAACATATAAACAGAAAGTAGCCATGTAACTTTACTTTCACGCATGAGATACCTAAAAGCGTGACTTCGCAGAGCGTAGCAATCTATATCCAGCCAGAAACAAATTAAGATTGAACACCTTTAAGTACGGATGACTTACTCTTGTCGTCTAGAAAAGTCAGAAATCGAAAACCTACAGGATCTACTGATCTACTATCTGGCTGTTTCTAATGTTCTTGTTAGTAAGATAATATTGTCACCCCCCCCCCCCCCCCCCCCCCCCCCCCACCCCCCAAAAAAAAATGTTTGTAAATGAAAAGTGGCAAATTTAAGTCCAAAGTGAATTTGCTAGTTATTCATTTCAAATTCAAAAGACTTTATATTTGGACGAAAAAATGTCTTGACATCTTGCCTAAATATTGTTTAGAGGTCAGCGATATGCTTTGTTAAATAGCTAATGTTGCACCACGTATAGAGGGCACAAACTTGAGTTGAAAACCTAAGTTACAGAAAGTCATGTCGTGCAAAAAAGGTGAGCACTTTTCCACACTGTATGATTTTTTTTTTTAATTTAAATGCTCATGGTTTGATATATGATTTGAACAAATATTTCTAAGCACATACGTTTTGGTAACCAGTTTGTGCAAACTATTGACAACATATTTATTTTAATCTATTTCTGTGTCCCTTAGGCATTTTGATTTTTATCATTAAAGCCGAAATGGTGGTAGGGTAATGCAAATTTCGACGACTTCTTTAATAACGGTAAATTTAGTTAAACTTTTAAATTTGTATTAGGGAAACAATGCAGAGTCACAATATATATATATATATAGTTTATTTAGGTCGGGAATGGTGCCCATTAGAGTTGTAAAGAAACTGACACTATCGCATATTCCTGTTGACTTACCAAATCTGATACGAGTCGCATGGAGACGCCACTCGAACAGGTGTGAGTGTACCGAACCAACAAGTAGTACACGAGCACTGGCATCACCATAGCGACAATTAATGCCGCACATCGCTTCCTGTCAAAGCGCATACCCATCTGAGATCTATGTACTTTGACTATTTTCAGCTTTGGTATATCTGTTTAAAAGACAAAATGTGTCCGGTAATTATTTGATAAAAATAATCTCGGGTAAATTGAGGTCGCAGAGCAAAATAAATAATTTAAAGAAAGAAGCTTGTGCTACAATATTTGCAACCAACAGATATGGACGTAAAAGCATTGGTTTTGTGATTAACACGTTGTTTTTCTTTGATTTTCCCGAAAATCAGTCCTTAATTTATGACCTTAAATTGTGTTAAACATAAGTGATGTTTAATAAAATTCCACCCCAGTGCATGCAAAACACACCATATTCTTGCGATATCAACAGAATGAATTTGTCAATGGCCAGTAACTGCAACAGATTACCCTACAGACATAAAAATAGGTTTAACATTAGGTTAAAGGGGATTTATAGATTTGGCATAACGATCATAAATTTACTTCTCGAAATTTGACGAGGACCGTTTACACAGGGATACCAAAATAATTAAATATTTTATCGGAATAAATCCTACGTTGGCACTTCTTATCAAAAACATATAAATTTATTACCAACGAGCATTCCTTGACGCGTCAAGTAATAACTGATGCGAAAAGGTCATTGTTATAGTTAAACATAATGAAGATATTGTCCACAAAGAACCATTTCTTTAATATTTATGAGTGTTAAACAGAAGAAAAGTCTTAATAGATTCAATTTGACTGAGAAACCAACCTTGGTTGATGAAACACTCAAATAGAAGGTGTTCTATTGAACTAAATCGCTGATAAATTTAAAACGTCCCACCAACAGTATTTCAGTCATTTGGAGACTTTGTCTACATGAGACAGATATAGTGCTGCCACACTGTCGTGTCACGCTGTAGACATGTGGCATAATACCATATTTAGTCACCGGGCCAACCAGTTCTGGAACTACCCTGTATATATGCTGAAACTAAGCAGGGCACTACCAGTACCAATATTTTTTATTGCAATTTGAAGTCCGTATATTCACACATAAACAAGGAAATAATATACGAATCACAATCGCAACATATTGTATCGTTAGATTGTTTTAGGTAAACAATGTACACTTAAACGAATTTCTAATTGGCCACCTAATATTTATCAAATTTTAGGAAGACTATTCGGAGTAAAATAAATTAACTAAAATATAAGTTAAATACATGTACAATTTATTCCTAATATTAAAACAAAGGGGCTCCACACAGGTTATGTAACTATTGAGTATATTAAAACGAAAAAAAGAATATAGAATATACAAATTCATAGTTAATCAATCGAACACCTACAAGTGAACCCATTAGGTTAAGAATTCTTATGCTCTGCCGGTAGACCCGATCTCTGAAATAATCAATTTCTCCCATGTTCAGCATACGAAGAAAACTCTATCTTCCATGTCACGTGATCAGCTTTCTTCCATGTCACGTAAAATAAACAATGATGACTAAGTTACACATTTTATCAAGATACAAAACTAACTTCTTGTTATTCATGTGAACAGATATATGTTTGAAAATATTATATATATCTAGTTAGTTATTTACAATTACGAATGTGAAATAAGGCTTAATATTTGGGGGGAATATTACGTACCGTCAAGGACTGGTATTTTTGAACTAAGTTATTTTAAGGAAATGGTAATTCCCAGTTGAACGAACATCAGAATTTAGGTAAATACTTGCGTGTGAACTTTAAAATACCGATTTCTTTCATGTTGTTATTGTGTTAATTTGTTAAGCGGCAAGAAAAAAAGTGCAAAAAAAAAAAAAAAAAATTAAAGCGCGATATGTTTATTAAATCGAGGCAGACGGTCTTTGGCATGTAATAATCGTTCATGGGAGAAAAAATATCCATCATTCGTAAATTCATGAAGGATTGGGATATCTCACCCTCGGGATCAGAAATTTCAGGCAGGTACTCGGCAGAGCCTCGTCCCTGCCTGAAATTTCTGACCCTCGGGTAAGATATCCCTATCCTACATGAATACTCATGGTTGATTCTTATATTCTCCCATGTTCAGCATACGAAGATAGGGATTTTCCTCATAGAAGATAACTCTATCTTCCACGTCACGTGATCAGCTTTCTTCCATGTCACGTAAATAAACAATGATGACTAAGTTACACATTTTATCAAGATACAAAACTAACTTCTTGTAATTCATGTGAACAGATATATGTTTAAAATTTAGTTAGTTATCCCTTTATTATCATTTACAATTACGAATGTGAAATAAGGCTTAATATTTGGGGGGAATATTACGTACCGTCAAGGACAGGTGTTTTTAACTAAGTTATTTTATGCAAATGGTAATTCCCAGTTGAACGATCATCAGAATTTAGGTACATACTTGCGTGTGAACTTTAAAATGCCGATTTCTTTCATGTTGTTGTTGTGTTAATTTGATAAGCGGCAAGAAAAAAAGTGCAAAAAAAAAGAAAGAAAAATGGAAGTGCTATATGTTTGTTAAATCGAGGCTGACGGTCTGCGTGTAATAATCGTTCAAGGGAGAAAAAAAAATCCATTATTCGTAACTTCATAAAGGATTGGGATATCTCACCCTCGGAATCAGAAATTTCAGGCAGGGACTCTGCAGAGCCTCGTCCCTGCCTGAAATTTCTGACCCCGAGGGTAAGATATCCCTATCCTACTTAGATACTCACGGTGGATTCTTATATTCTTTTAAACAATATCTACATACATAAAACTTACATTGACTGACCAGTTCAAAAAAGATTACAACAAACAAATAAAGGTCTAATATTCATTTTCTTATAACCTACCTTACCTCCTTTAATGGTTATGGAGCAAAGGCTCTTTTTAACTTTAGAACAGCTAACCATCGCTTACAAATAAGTCAATCCCCTATGCAGTAGGAGTTCCACGGAACCACTTCACGTGCATACACCTTATCA
>CM037777.1:98350748-98353248 GCA_021229015.1 Solen grandis
TGGCCTGGTGTATGCTTTAATCTCGAAGTCAGACGTTCATAGCAGCACTGAATATTGAAATTATTTTGTGATATCATAAATGTAATCTTAGAATATCAATAAACAACTCAAAATATATTGTGCCATTATTCAGAGAAAGAGAGAGATGCCCAAAGCCTTATATACTGCAAGATCAAAACGTTAAAATTTCCAAAAAGAAAAATCAAATTCAAACAAATACTCTTAAAAGTAATATGGTAATCACATATCTATTATATAAGGCTTATTTTTTTTCTGTATACGAAATCTCTTTTGTAAACTTTTATAACGCCTCTTATACACATTCTGTCGATTCAATTTTATAACCTTGTAACTTTTAGAATGACGTATGACAGTGGCTAAAAGTAGAGAAACGTGTGTAAAGCACCCTGATCGAAGTAGTTTTATTTTCTCAATTGTGTATAGTTTATTTTGACGACCAGTCGGGGAAAAATCTTTCATAAATAAACAAAATGGCCGCCGTTTGAATGTCTTCCATGTCACGTGATCAGCTTTCTTCCATGTCACGTAAATAAACAATGATGACTAAGTTACACATTTTATCAAGATACAAAACTAACTTCTTGTTATTCATGTGAACAGATATATGTTTGAAAATATTATATATATCTAGTTAGTTATCCCTTTATTATCATTTACAATTACGAATGTGAAATAAGGCTTAATATTTGGGGGGAATATTACGTACCGTCAAGGACTGGTATTTTTGAACTAAGTTATTTTAAGGAAATGGTAATTCCCAGTTGAACGAACATCAGAATTTAGGTAAATACTTGCGTGTGAACTTTAAAATACCGATTTCTTTCATGTTGTTATTGTGTTAATTTGTTAAGCGGCAAGAAAAAAAGTGCAAAAAAAAAAAAAATTAAAGCGCAATATGTTTATTAAATCGAGGCAGACGGTCTTTGGCATGTAATAATCGTTCATGGGAGAAAAAATATCCATCATTCGTAAATTCATGAAGGATTGGGATATCTCACCCTCGGGATCAGAAATTTCAGGCAGGTACTCGGCAGAGCCTCGTCCCTGCCTGAAATTTCTGACCCTCGGGTAAGATATCCCTATCCTACATGAATACTCATGGTTGATTCTTATATTCTCCCATGTTCAGCATACGAAGATAGGGATTTTCCTCATAGAAGATAACTCTATCTTCCACGTCACGTGATCAGCTTTCTTCCATGTCACGTAAATAAACAATGATGACTAAGTTACACATTTTATCAAGATACAAAACTAAATTCTTGTAATTCATGTGAACAGATATATGTTTGAAAATATCATATATATCTAGTTAGTTATCCCTTTATTATCATTTACAATTACGAATGTGAAATAAGGCTTAATATTTGGGGGGAATATTACGTACCGTCAAGGACAGGTGTTTTTAACTAAGTTATTTTAAGCAAATGGTAATTACCAGTTGAACGATCATCAGAATTTAGGTACATACTTGCGTGTGAACTTTAAAATGCCGATTTCTTTCATGTTGTTGTTGTGTTAATTTGATAAGCGGCAAGAAAAAAGTGCAAAAAAAAGAAAGAAAATTGGAAGTGCTATATGTTTGTTAAATCGAGGCTGACGGTCTGCGTGTAATAATCGTTCAAGGGAGAAAAAAAAATCCATTATTCGTAACTTCATAAAGGATTGGGATATCTCACCCTCGGAATCAGAAATTTCAGGCAGGGACTCTGCAGAGCCTCGTCCCTGCCTGAAATTTCTGACCCCGAGGGTAAGATATCCCTATCCTACTTAGATACTCACGGTGGATTCTTATATTCTTTTAAACAATGTCTACATACATAAAACTTACATTGACTGACCAGTTCAAAAAAGATTACAACAAACAAATAAAGGTCTAATATTCATTTTCTTATAACCTACCTTACCTCCTTTAATGGTTATGGAGCAAAGGCTCTTTTTAACTTTAGAACAGCTAACCATCGCTTACAAATAAGTCAATCCCCTATGCAGTACCACTTCACGTGCATACACCTTATCACCTTTGCACGAATCTACCTCCGATTTTCAGGAAATAGGCCGCGACTAATTCTACACCCGGTTTAGCCCCCTTTTTAATAACCTCAGTAAAATCGATATTTCAATCCCTCTTCATTATGTTTTTGTTCTGAAATATATTGAAATTTAAAAGGAATAGATTTTTTCAATTTCAGCAAAAATTTATTTCGACTGACATCCATTTATTTCGGAGAAATAGTACTTTTATTGAAGAAAATTTGTTTTGTTTTTTTGTTTTTAGTGAAATACACACTTTTCTCATTCAAAAGGCTAAACATTTGTAATACAAAGTTCCTTTATAATTTGTTTATTTGTACGATATTTCCTTAACTACTTAATATAAGAGTATAAAGAAAATTTGTATTACAGATTTTTAGAAAATTGTATTCAAATTAACTCACCGTATTTTATAGATCAAACTGGAAGTTGATTTCTTATATTT
>CM037777.1:98358248-98376785 GCA_021229015.1 Solen grandis
GTATGACAGTGGCTAAAAGTAGAGAAACGTGTGTAAAGCACCCTGATCGAAGTAGTTTTATTTTCTCAATTGTGTATAGTTTATTTTGACGACCAGTCGGGGAAAAATCTTTCATAAATAAACAAAATGGCCGCCGTTTGAAAAATATTGAAGTTGACGGACTATATTGACGTCGTTAGGGTGTCGTTAATGTGCAGGAATGTAATGCGGTGGAACTCCTACTGATGATGAAAAATTATGAGGAATTTGTAATTCTGGAAATACTGGTTCAGAGGAACGTGGCTCCTTCACCTTCATCCCCAGGAAATGACGTCTCATATATATAACCTTACGAAAACACTCCTGTCCGAAGCAAGCACAATAGCCCTGAAAATTGTCTGCAGATTTTTTTTTTCGATGTGAAGAAGTTCTAACAGTAATTACTATGCCAGCATCTCCTTCTTCTGACATTTATCTTTCTCTTGAACATACTATATGTATATCTCGTATAAAACTTCTCAATATTTAGCTGATTAATAAGCTAATTGTATTATAAAAATCATCTCATGGCCTATTTATACAATTATGTACATATAAAAAAATAGATACAATCTTCACATGATAATGCTACAAATCACTTGAATGTTAAATATCAAATTTTCAAACCTGATATTTATTGTTGATATTCACCGACATAGTTCAACAAACAAGTGTCTTTTATTGTTACTCATATATCAAAACTCTAAAGACATTCTGTTTTCAGTTGTTTAAAGTCAGGTACCGTGTCACAGGGGAGAAGACGAGAAGATTTTTTTTACTGTATAATGACTTTTCAACTTCGGCTCGGACATTACACAGTGAAAAAAACAAACAAACAAAAACTCTTCTCCCCTAAGACGATAACTCACGGTGCCCTACTGAAAACAGAGTGTAACTGTTTTATGCATAGCATTAAAAATATATTACTTAAGTTTTTTGTTTTTTTAAATATATATAATAGTTGTACAATCACATGTGGCAGCCATTGTTGGTTAAACAAAGAAACAAAATAAAAAGTAAAAAAATAAAAGATGTTACTGCGACTTTTAAATACAGAATGCTGTAATCAGCTACAATCAACGGAAACACATTCAACTTTATAAACTCATGTATGAAAAATATGAATCTTAAAACTGTGTATGTAGATCTCAGCAGCAAATTTGTGTAGTTGAATGTCTCTTCAACATTTTTTTTCCAGATATCTGCGTACCATATGACTGACTTGTGGAAACAATTAAAACTTTAGTTACCTGTAGTTCAACTGAATATATCCGCAAACCTTCTCAGCTAAGCAAATTGGCGGCCTCTCCGTTGTACGAAGAATTAGTGCGCATTATAAAAGGGAAATAAAATTTTTACCAATGTTTTGACCTCAAACTATTCATGAGTGCGCACAATACAACCGCTATTTTGTTGGCAGATTTGCGTGTAAATATATACACAGCAGATCTAGACTGGATTTCACTCTTGTTGACTTAGTTAGATTCTATAGTGATTAGATCTGACTCATAGATTTGACGCTGCAAATTTTTATGAGCCCATTTTTTACGAATCTGTTTAGGTAGTAAGATTTAGCAGCACGTAAAAAAAAGCACTTGTACAGTCTATATTGACTCCAGAGAGTCAATAAAGACATTTCAGACTAAAACTTGAACAATGTTCCATTTCATAACGTTGTGAGGGGGAATTCAAATGAAACTACATGTATTTAGAAACAAGCATACTGATTATGTTTATGCTAAAATGATCATGCTATATCTCCCTTAACACAGTGTCCAGTAATAGAAAACATCCGCAACTTCAGCATCCGCTATTGCTTCAAGCCATACCAATTCTACTTCTTGTTTTGGGGCTCGTGATAGAGCGACAGATCTCTAAGTTTTCGAAAGTTACCATTTTCTGAGTCCGCTGTGGGTTCGAATCCCGGTAGGGACTTCGGATTTTTCATGTGAGGAAGCCTTCCAGCTGGCTTGCGGTATTTCGGTGGTTCTACCCGGGTACCTCTGTGTACTCGGGGTCTTCCTCCACCTGTAATTAGCTGGACGTCGCTATATGATTGAAATACTATCGCAGCGACGGTAAACCCCAATACAACAACTACAACAACAACATTTTCTGAGTATAATCTCACCAGTCTCAACTTCTGGATACTCTGCTTTGTGGAAGTAACTTCCGTTAACGACGACGAAATTGATAAAATTAAGTAAATCGGTGAATACAAATGTCTTAACTGCAACGTTTATCATTTACACTGCTAAGTTCAGTCTTTTTATCCATTTAAAAATATTGAATTACACTCTGAACAAATATCTTTCATAATGTGTAATTACATGCGTGTCTTGTTATATTATCATACAAATCATCATTTTGTTTAAAGTACTCAGTGTATTTACTTAAATAACTACATAATTCAAATGTAAACAGTTATATTCACTTATCATTTATTTACAAACACAACAAGGTGCTCCTTCCCGCTGGCTTGCGGTAGGTCGGTGGTTCTACCTGGATGCCACCGTGTATTCGGGGTCTTCCTCCATCTGTAATTAGCTGGACGTCGCTATATGACTGAAATACTGTCGAAGCGACGGTAAACTCAAATAGTCAAGTCAAGTCAAACACAACAAGGTGCTAAAATGAGATACACTCGGGAAATATGAACATAAGGAAGTGGGACAGTTGGGCAACCTGACACTGAACTATGTCTGTATAAAGAAGGATAAGTACTGATGCAATACCTATTCACATTATCCTGACACTGAGCTATGTATGTATAATGAAGGATAAGTACTGATGCAATACCTAGTTACATTATCCTGACACTGAGCTATGTCTGTATAAAGAAGGATAAGTACTGATGCAATACCTAGTTACATTATCCTGACACTGAGCTATGTCTGTATAATGAAGGATAAGTACTGATGCAATACCTAGTTACATTATCCTGACACTGAGCTATGTCTGTATAATGAAGGATAAGTACTGATGCAATACCTAGTTACATTATCCTGACACTGAGCTATGTCTGTATAATGAAAGATAAGTACTGATGCAATACCTAGTTACATTATCCTGACACTGAACTATGTCTGTATAATGAAAGATAAGTACTGATACAATACCTAGTTACATTATCCTGACACTGAACTATGTCTGTATAATGAAAGAAAGTACTGTACAATACCTAGTTACATTATCCTGACACTGAACTATGTCTGTATAATGAAGGATAAGTACTCTTTTTCATGCATTCAGAAATATTGGACAACACTATAAACAAAAAACTTTCATTATGTGTATTTACATGCGTGTCTTGTTATATAAACATACAGATCATTATCCTGTTGTTTTTCTATAACTACATAACTCGTAAACAAGTAATAATCATTCATCATTTATTTGTAAACACAGCAAGATGCTAAAATGTGGGACATATTAATGTAAGAAAGTGTGACAGTTTGGAATGAACTGATAAAATACCTAGTCACATTATCCTGACACTGAACTTACCAATTCCGAACTCTACACAGCATGTTGAGTACCAAACACGGGGGAGATTTTAGAGATATGTCGCAGCCAGGGATCAGATTTTTTCATGTTATATATATGAGAATGATAATGATGATGGTGATGAAAGTGGTGATGACACATTATCCTTATGCTGAATGACAAGTAGACAGATATAATGAGCAGTACTTTCGAAATTTTTAAACCTTATCCCTTTCCCTCATATAAACTCATTTTGACGCTCTCAATAGGTACCACATAAAGCCTGATCTGCAGAAATCCACAGTTAAACCTTACCAAATTTAATTACAAAATCCTCATTTCCAGACCACTAAGGAGCAGCGAACAACATAAAACCTGATCAGCCTGCGAGTTACTCGCAGGCTGATCTGGTTTTATGCAGTTCGCATAGGTCTTTTCATGGTGTCCTCTATGAGGGAAAGGGTTATACCGTTGAGCACTCATACATAAATCATTTATCATTCACTTCCATATTTGGCAAGTAAGCGTTTTATTGTATCAATCGCTCCTTTTGAAAGTTCTTTCCCACCACGTGTATGAGGATAGGCACAGTTGTGAAGTACGCGCCGGAGTGACTCTGAGATACCCGCCGGGGGAAACCGGAGAAGTCCAAAACGTTCAACTTTGCTGATAAAAATTTGTTGGCATAACACCTGTTCATAGAAAAATAAATGTTATGAGATGCGTCTAATAATTATTAACACATACACGTAAGTTTTCAGTTAATCGATCCATCAAATTTAAATTGTTATCATGGGATTTTTATAGTATATACACATGTATTTTATTGGGATAAACATGTGTACCCAAATTTCATCCTTTTGGGAATGATCACGCGGACAAGTTTTTTTGTTTTTTTTTTGTTGTTTTTGCAAATTCTTTGTCGAATGGGGGCCCATAACTGTCGAAAATGTATGGATTTAGCTCAAAATTGAACTTGATCTTTATTTTATTGGGTTGAACATGTGTACAAAAGATAACTTATATATATTAACCAATTTGGGAGTTATCAAGTGGACAAAGTTTTTTTGTTTGTTTTTTTTTTTTTTTGGGGGGGGGGGGGGGGCAAATTCTATTTCGAAAAGGGGCCATAACTGTGTCGAAAAGTTACGGATTTTGTCCAAAATCGAACTTGGCTTTCACTTTATTAAGATAAACATGTGAACTAGATATTTTTTAAGTATGTCAACCTGTTGGGAGTTATCAAACAGACAAGGTGGTTTTGTTTTGCAAATTGTAAGTCTAAAAGAGACCGTAACTGTATAGAAAATTTACGGTTTTTGCCCAAAATTCAAACTGGCCTTCATTTTTTTCCGGATAAAAATGTGTACAAAAATTATTTACGTATCTCAACCCGTTCAGGAGTTATAGCGCGGACAATGTGTATTTTGCAAGTTCTAAACCGAAAAGGGGCCATAACTGTGTCGGAAGTTTATGGATTTTGCCCGAAATCGAACGTGACCTTCACTTAAATGAGATAAATATGAGTGTATGAATCATTATAATGACAATGGTGATGTTGATGGCGATAAGGAAGATTTGGAATAAAATATAGGAGATCAAAAGGTTAAAACTGACCTGAAAATTATTGTTCTTTCTCCTGTTCGTGCATGTTTTCTTATCGACATCGCAATACATGTGACAGTTCAGGAATTTACAATCATCATCCACAACACAGGGGCGATTGCGAATATCGGGGAAAGCTCCTTCAAACCTCACAAAGTCCGTGTCTAATAACACCGGTGTGCCGTCTGCTCTCACCCCGACATTTCTTGCACTGAGGTCACAGACGTGGACACTTCTGTTAAAAAGATGGTCCAGTCGTTCCAACATCCGGATAAGCTGTAAAGCTATTGCAGCGCGATCCCTCCACGACTGGTGCTCAACAAGAGTCTGCCTGCTGAAAAGTTCAGCTGCCGTTCCTTGGAACAAAACGAACTGGTTAAGATTCAGAGAGGGTGTGTATTCTACAAAGTAGGCGTACCCACAATACCCGTTCACCAGAGTCCTGATTTTGTCGTTGTTCATAGCAAAAATGGATAAATACTGTAACTGTGTGGATAAGGTATATATACTGTGGATATCTGAGGCGGTCGGTCTTGCTTCTGAAAATCCTCGAGGCCAGTACTGAAAAGTGTCCAAATTTCTTGAAGAATTTAGTGCGAAATAAGTGTCCATTTGGGTATTAATGTATCTTTTGGTTCGATATAACATTGACCTAAGAGATTCATTTGGATATCTGAAAAATGACGCAACATCTGAGAGGTAAGTTTCGGCAGTATGTGATGTTTTCATGACAACTTTGCCGCGTGGCAATATCAGGTCACGACCAGAATATTCCAGAATGATGACACCCTTGTGATTTCTGTCGTTAGCACACCTGCTGAAAGATATATCCCCGCTGGAGCACAGGATCTCACACATAGAACCGCTGACCGCGTTTCGGTTGTAAAGATCGCACTTCATGGAAAAAATAAAAATAGGTTGTTATGGACAAGAGAAAGTCATGGACACTTTCAGCATGTATGGTATTGTTTGTTATGACATGGTATAATATGATATGAACATTTCTGGAAAAAAGTAAACCTATTGAACATGTGAACAGAGTGTTAGCCATGGCACTCTACTTTCACAACTTTGGACACATTGATGCGTGCTTTTGTAAAATTTTGACTAGTTGCCAATCTTTTGTCAAAAGTCTTTGAATCACTATATAGACAATCAAAATCAAAACAGATTTTAATTTATATGTGAATCGAAGCGCAGCGTTCTTTATCCAGCCAGTAACCATTTAAGATTGAATAACTCTAATACCGATGACTTACAAATCCTTTGATGTCGGTATTTTTCCATATAACAGACCGGCAGATATTCTAAGATATCGGTTAAAATCGGAGTGTTTTTTTTTTGTGTGTGTTTTTTTTGTTTGTTTTTTCAAAATTTAATTCTGTTTCTTCGCAAAAGGGAAATCTTATACCGTAAATAATGGACACATAAGTAACACAATCATCAAGGAAAATATCAATAAATATCACTTCCGGTCTAATATGTCAACTCTCGTCGTCTAGAAAAGTCAGAAATCGAAAACCTACAGGATCTACTGATCTACCGTCTGGCTCTGTTTCTTATGGTGCACACATATTTTAGTTCATAAGTTAATAGTCACACACACACACACACACACACACACACACTGTTTGTACAATGAAAAGGGACAGGAGGCAAATTATCATTTTTTGTTAATTTTAGTCCAGACTAAAATTTTCAAATTCGAAGACTTTATATTTGAACGGTAAAATGGTTTAATACTTTGCCTATTGCTTAGTGGTCAAAACTATGTTTTGTAAAATAACAAATGTTGCCCCAGGTATAGTGAACACAAACTGAGTTGAAAACTTAAGTTACAGAAAGTCATCTCGTGCAAAAAAGATGAGCACTTTTTCATACTGTATGACTTTATATTAGCAAAATTATTTAATGCTCAAGGTTCGATAAATGATTTAAACAAATGTTTCTTAACACACATGTTTTGGTATACAAATTTGTCTAAAATATTGACAAAATATTAAATTTAATCCATTTTTGAGTTGCTTATGCGTTTTAGTTTTTTTCATAAAATACGGAATGGTGGTAGGGTAATGCAAAAAAACAATAACTTCCTTAAAGGACGGTGCATTTTCTTAAAATTGTCTATTTGTATTACTGAAACATAACAGATTCAGAATATATGTATATATATATATATTAATGTCTCGAATAGTGTCCTTAGAGTTGTTCTACCTTAAGTGTTAAGCAACTGACAGCATCGCTATTTTTAAATACTTACTAAGTCTGAAACGAGCCGTGTCGAGGCGCCACTTGAGCAGGTGCGACTGTACCCAACTAATAAGATGTACACGAGCACTGACATCACCATAGCGACAGTTAATGTTGCACACCGCTTCCTGAGAAAGGACATACCCGAATGAGATCTATGTACTTTTGACTACATTCAGCCTTGGCATATCCTGTTTAAAAGACAAAAAAATGTGTTCGGTTATTATCTGATAACAAGAAATTCTGGTTAAGCGAAAAAGAAGACATATTTCGAGCAAAGACGAAAAAGGATAAACAGATAAAATAAAGAAATAAGTGTATGTGCTTATATTTTTGCAACCAACAAAATTAGGATATGGATGTTTCGTCCTAGGAAAGAAAGATGAATTGCGTGTGTGATTCTCGCAATATGTTTTTTCTTTGAGTTTTCCCGAAAATCAGTCCATAATCCATATCTTAGAAATTTTCTTAAAACATATGTGAAGTTTCATTAAAATCCATTCCATTGCAGGCAAAGATATAGAGAGAATGAATTTGTCAATGGCCAGTTACTGCATCAGATTACCCGACAGACATAAAAAATAGGTTTAACATTAGGTTAAAGGAGATTTATAGATTCAGCATAACGATCACATTGCCAAACCAAGCTAAGAAAAATACACTTCTCGAAATTTGATAAGGACCGCTTATACCGGGATACCAAAATGTTACCTATGTTTGACACTTCTTATTAACATGAGTGCCATGATGGTCCTAAATCGCTCACCAGAGTATAGGGTTATCCAAGAAACATTAGTCTGTATTAAAACATTTTGAAATCTGTCCAGTAGTTTTGAAGGAGATAATCCTTACAAAGTTTTACAAGATTCTGTCCAGCAGTTTAAGAGGAGAGGTAATTTTAAGTTTTCAATATATACATATAAGGCAAGTAAGTCCTGCCCCTTGCAGCCATATTTTTTAGGGAACGGAATAATTTTAGGAATTTTTGTGAAGCTTCACAAAAGGATCATCCCTGCCAAATTTAATCAAATTCTGTTTCAGAGGAGATGTCGTTTTAAGATTCCACTGATACATATAAGGCAAATTATCCCCGCCCCTGGCAGACATGTTTTTTTACGGATCGGAATAATTTAGCAACCTTTGTGAAGGTTATCCAAGGATTTTCCCTACCAAATATAATTAAATTTAATTCAGAGGAGATTTCGCTTCAAGATTCGACTATATACATATAAAGGCAAATTACCCCGCCCTGGCAGCCATGTTTTTTCGGATCGAATCATATTAGCATCTTTGTGAAGCTTCACAAATGGACATCCCTGTCAATTAAATCAAATCTGGCCAGGTTTGAGGAGATGTCATTTTAGATATTTTCACTATGTACATATAAGGAAAATTATCCCCCCCCTGGCTGCATGTTTTTTTTAGGGTTCGGAATAATCTTAGAATTTGTGAAGCTTCACCCAAGGATCATCTCTGCCAAATTAAATCAAATTCTGTCGAGCGTTTCAGAGGAGATGTCGTTAAAGATTTACATAACAGTATAAAGCAAATACTCCCGGCCTGGCGGCCATGTTGTTTTCCCGATCGAAATAATAATAACAATCTTGGTAGAGCGTTACCCAAGGCTGGGTAATAGTTAGTAGTAATCTGGCCAATAGTTTTGAAGGAGATTATTTTTAATTTTTTCATATTTTTTTTCTTTCTGTTTCCATGGCAACAAGAGTCCCACATGGATCAAGTTTTTTTAGCAACTTTGTGAAGGTTCACCCAAGGAACATCTCTGCCAAATTTAAACAAATTCTGCTTAGCGATTTCAGAGGAGATGTCGTTTAAAGTAAATTGTTGACGACGGACGACGGAGGCAGGTTGATCACAAAAGCTCACCTTGAGCACTTTGTGCTCAGGTGAGCTAAAACAAACAAGTAGGAACTGTTGTACTTACGAGCATTCTTTGAAGCATCAACTCATACGAAAAAGCCATTGTCAAAATCCAATAGAGAGTGAAGGTACTGTCAAAAGGAAAACACTACCTTTATATTTACGAGTACTTTGGATATATTTCACAGACAATACAGAATGATAGAAGTTTGAATTGCCTCAATATATTATTTCCGACTCAGAAGTCACCCTCAATTCGTGAAACACTTAATCTTGCCAAATAGATCGATGTAATGTGTACATGGTAAAATAGGTGTCCTACTGAAATAAATAAATCATCAAAAACAAACCTAATATATTTGCCCTGTGGTCATTATACAATTTTAGATAATGATGCATCAGTATATGAGGACGTAAGAAATGCTAAATTACCTGTAATCAAATGCAAATCATTCCTTCACTTGACCTGCTCCTTCGGTGATCTCAGCGATTATATATTTCGAAAAAGCTAAAGACCCTATCAGATATCAGAAAATCAAATATTCATTTCCATAACGGGAAAACAAATACGTGTTGACAGTTAGGAGAGACCCTGTAAGGTTCGAATTCATTGTTAGATAAGTCGCCTGTTTGATGAGTACTTCTTGGCAACAGTTATGGTCTTGAAGATTAATAATTCATTGCCATAATGAAAACATCGAACCATGTCCAACTTTAAGTCCTAGATTTTAAACCATAATATAGGTTAAATCAAAGCGCTGAAGGCACTGAAGTTATGTGTGTCTCAAGTGGAAGAGGGTTTGACAAGTTGTAAAATATTCAGGGTAACTTAGTTTTTCCAAATATTAAACTTCGGTGACTCGAACACTGAAAACTGGAACACCATGCTTTACTCGAACACATTTCAAGGTCCCGGCAAAACTTCTTTACTCTTTATTGTTCGACCTGGGATGAGTCGAACACTGATGACTGGAACTCTCGAACTTAATTTCCGGCCCCAAGTGCTATTTCATACGTTTCGGTCGAACCAATTAACACCCTACATGTGATGTTCGCTGGCGATTTAATTGCAACCTGCTGTGCAATGTGTTTTTCACATATTTTGAGATTGGCACTGGCATTTATTAATTGGCATTTAATAATTATTCTTATTAAAGTTATTTGCTAAATGCTACTTGTGTCATTTGAACTGATATTTATGTTGTCTGACTGTGCTATATTTGTGGATAATTCACAATATTTTTTTCTGAAAAATAAAAAAAGTAAACAGTATGCAGAAAATGTTATGACTTGCACGTTGGCCGACGTATGTGTATATGTACGTGAACGAAATAAATATCATTGTTGAGGTTTGTGCTTTCATAATTGATTTTGTCAGCTGCTGCTTTATGTTTTTATATTTTATTTAAAGATTAAAAAGAATGACAAAGATAAGTTTATTTTATTTAATGATACCTTAAATGGTTATTTTGCCGATGTTAGAATAAGAAAAATAACAAATACGAGTATTTACTTTAATCGATCAGTGCTAAAAGAAGGCCTAATAATAAATAATAATCTTTTTTAATACATGTATGTACATTATTATAACCACGGTTGGGTCGAACAACTGATGACAAGAACTAATTGCTGTTCCCCCAGCCTGTTTGAGTCACTGAAGTTCGACTGTATGGTATAAGTGAGCAGTTTCCGCGTGAAATGATGGACAGAAGGAGACAACTTATAGCAATCATGAAAAAGGCGAAAGAATAAGGAAAGGACGCGTTTATCCGAGTCGACAAACTTTACATTATCAAGGTGCTGTACAAATGTGAGAGTGCTGTGAGTGTCTTACATTGGAACATAGAAGGACTGACCCAGGAAAAACAATCATGCCAGGAATTTATAGATTTAATTACTAAATATGACATAAACGTGGACAAGCAAAAACAATGCAATAGATTTAGAGGGATATAGCAACCCTATTCACTCTTATCGAAAATATAGACACTAAAAGGCAAAACGTGCAAGTGGTGGAATTATCATTTACATTAAAGACGAAATAAGAAAAGGTGTTAAGTTGGTAAAAAACGATATCGATTGTTTAAATTGGTTAAAACTCGATAAAACATTTTGGAAAAACGAAAACCACAGTTATACTGGTATATCATATATTGCTCCCGAAAGTTCACCCTACCATAATATTACCAATATTGATATATTTAGAGAAACTGAAAATGATATAAGTTCATATGAACTCAAGAACCGGTAGAAAAGCGGACTTTATTATAAATGACGGTCGCCTTGGGCGTGATGACGATATGGTTATAGATGAACCGTGACCACGCGTGTCGCAGGACAGTAAGTCAAATAGATTTGGTGAATGTAAATTTATGTAAATCCACGGGTATGCAAATTGTTAACGGACGGTTATTTGATGACCGCGATATAGGAAAGGTCACATGCATGACCTATAGCGGACAGAGTGTTGTTGATTACGTAATGACACGGCGTAGTAATTTGACTCATTGACAAGTTTTACGATTCACGAATTTAATGAATTTTAGGATCATGTACCTATTTTTTCAGTGTAAAAAACACATGAAATACCTGAAAATGTAGATAGTGTTACTAATATCACATACAAATGGAACAGCAGATTTAGAGATAATTTTAGAAATGACTCGCAATACGGTTAAAACGGCGGTTAATCGGCATAATAGTTTTAAAAGTGACGAAAAAGCGTTATTTGGTGAAAAGAAAGATTATAAATATTATTGTAGAAAACGAAAAACAAATATAACAGTGAGTTTGGTAAGAATATGAACGAAATGAGGAAAAATAAAAAATTTTAATTAATTAAGTGGGGGATAATAATTCATTTGAAATAAACCTTTTTTTTTAATAAATTTGATACGCGAAGTAATACCGATGCTGCATTTTCGGAATTAGACATACCAATAACAATAGATGAAATAATTTCAGCTACCAAACGACTAGGAAATAATAAGCCGTGTTCTACAGACTGCATCATTTATGAATACTTTAAAGAATGTATTGATATACTCGCCATGTCACTCGAAACCTTATTAACTATATTTTGAACAATGAGACATTCCAAAGAGCTGGTCGACCGGTATTATTTTACCGTTATACGATCCAAACAACTATCGCGGCATAACAATAACAAGCTGTTTTTGTAAACTTTTCACTGTTATTGTAAATGAAAGGCTTAAGAAATGGACAAAAAACAACCAAGTAATTGCAGATGCACAATTCGGCTTTAAGCAAAACTTAAGTACAGTGAATAGCAGTTTTGTTTTAAATTCGCTTATAGAACGACAATTAATGAACAAAAACAATTTACCTGCTGTGTTGACCTTTGTAAGGCGTACGACTATATTGACCGTAATTCTCTGTGGTTTAATACATTACGGTATCGGTGGCAAACTATTGTTAGTTATTAGGGCGATATATAGAGAAGTAAAATTAGCCGTGAAACATGTAAATACACTGTCGGAGTTCTTTAAAAGTGATAATGGATTGTTTCAAGGGGAGATAACCTCGCCGATGTTTTTCCCATTGTACCTGAATGATATAGAAGCATCTTTACGCAACAATCAAGATGCAGACGTACCATTAGATGAATTATCCATATACATGTTGTTATTTGCTGATGACGCGATATTGTGCTCAGAGACCGCAGATGGATTACAGGTTTTACTGAACGGATTAAAAGATTACTGCTCAAAATGGAGTTTACATGTAAATACAGAAAAAAACAAAAGTCTTGGTATTTAGAAAAGGTGACCGCTTAAACCAAAATTAAAGATGGACATATGATGGCACAGAGATAGAAGTTGTTACACAATTTAATTACTTAGCCTATAGGACTGGTACTATCTAGTGGGGGGTCTTTCGTACCAGCAACTAGGACACTCACGGATAAAGCCCTGAGAGCAATGAATTCGTTGTTTAGTGTTATTAGAGGTCCTGAAATACCAGTTAATATTGTATTCAATTTATTTGATTCCTATGTTTTATCAATCCTTAACTATGGATGCGAAATTTGGGGCTATTCAAAAGCAGATTGTCTCGAGATAGTTCATAAGAAGTTCTGCAAATGGGTATTTATATGTGAAACAATCCACGAATACGTTTCCCT
Organism: Solen grandis; assembly: GCA_021229015.1. Lineage (NCBI taxonomy): Eukaryota > Metazoa > Mollusca > Bivalvia > Adapedonta > Solenidae > Solen > Solen grandis. Next base: position 98,371,630 of record CM037777.1, read on the forward strand.
CTATGCAGAGTGTGGGAGATTTCCTATATATATATATCGCGTTACGTAAGAATAGTTAAATATTGGTTGAAATTATTTGGTACCAAAAGTGAGAATGCTTTATTAAATACCATTGTACATCTCCATAGACGAGAAATAGAGGCAAACGGTAATATTAGTAATTGGTCATCAAGAATTAGGGATATTTTACAAGACGCGGGTTTTAACGATGTATCCAGAAACGGTCATCCCTATTGTTACTGTTAGAAAATATTAAACTTAGAAATATAATATACATGTATATGTATAAATTCATTGAACTACTTAACACGAACAACACCTTATTATTAAAAAAGTTTACTTATTGTAAACATGCATTCAGATATAGAAGTTATATGAATACGTAACATATTGTTATGATTATTACGTCTTTGTTCCTATGTATTAGATATGTAAAGTTTGCAATTTATATTGAAATTATTGCTTATTTATTATACGTCTATAGAATATTCTATATTTAATATATATCTTTACATATCTGAAAACCTTGTGTATGCCACTCTCACTTACACATAAAAGTAATTTGATTTTGAAACATATCCTATATATCTGATTACCATCATCATGTTTGCATGCATTGTATATATTTTGTTTATGTGACGAAGAGCTAATATGCTTAAGTCTTAAAATAAACATATGTTCCTGTTGTGTATTAAAATAATAAACGACTGTTCATTGAAGGCTATAGAAATATAGGAGTAAGAGTGAGTGGCATTGTGCTAATTGTTATCAGTCTGTTGAAACTAATGGTGCGTTCATCTAATGACCATGTTAACGCAACGTTAAAGCGGGGTTATTGGCCTTGTGCGAAAATAGTTTTTCTGTGCTCACTGTGCTCTCATACTTCATACAATTATTGTGTCCCGTATTTTTCACTATTTTGGCTGAATATCATCATATCTGTATTGTAGAATTCTGTTTAATCGTTTGGTCATTCATACAAAATTGAGAGGTCATTCGGTTTTAAATGGAGAAAAACGGACCCTCAGAATGTAGGTACTATAGTTGTGAGTGATTACGTCACACAAAACTAACAAAGCTGCTGTTATAAGTGGATCAACAAATATTTATATGGCGTTTTTCAGGCACAGCCGCTGTCATATTGGTAACTATAAGTTACCCAGAGAGTTTTTTTTCTTATAATAAGTAAAAAAAATTTAACGAGCCAGAAAATACTGTTTTATAACATTTATTATCCCAACATAGAGACAACAGGTCGTACCCTGTAGTTCACTTTACAATCTTCAAATACATACTCGTACACACATATAAATACATATAAATCATGTTATGAAAGTATATGTGCATATATTTTGATTTAATTATAGTTTGTTTTTTATCTATTGTTGCATTACTTGTTTTCATAATATTGTAGGTATATATCTTAAAATAAGATAATAAGCGTGAGGGGGGGGGGGGGGGGGGGGGGGGGTGTGTGATCCCAGGATGCCGTCACAGCAAAATGTCGCAACCACAATGTACTGATGATGGTGGGCTTACTAACTGGCGAACATTTATTATTTATAGATCTTTATGCACAGAAAAAGTTATTTTCTAAACAGATTATTTTTACCCTAAGGCGATAATTGATGTTTATTTAAGAAAATATACTTTGGAAAATGCCACTCGCTGTAAAATAAAAAGAATTTGAAAAAAAAAAAATAACTTAACGGTTATTTTCATTTTTTTAGATATTTTTATTTGTTATCATTTTTTATTTATTTCATCATATTTGAATGAGAGAAAACTAAACTGATACTTAGGAATAGTTTTTTTAACAATTAAAAAAAAAAAAAAAATATATATATATATATATATATATATATATATATATATATATATATATATAAGAAGCCACTCGTGGTGGCAGAGATCTATGCCGAAGAATGAAGGGGAGATAACTGCGTGGAGATTGGATGTAAAGATGTAGAACGGTTATGTAATTCCATCGCAATCGCAGAGAAATTATTAATATAATGATGAAGCGAACTACTCGTAAAACGGTGAAACTGATAATTATATACTGCAGATAGTTTTAACGCTCAGCTCGAAATTAGTCCCAATGTGCATCTAAGAGAAGTATTTTGATTAAACAACTGTATCTGCATCAAAGAAGGGGCCACCGTGGCCGAGCGGTTACAGTCTTGGACTACAAATCTCTCAGCCCCTCACCGCTGTGGGTTCGAATCCCGGAAGGGACTTCTGATTTTTCATGTGAGGAAGCTTTCCAGCTGGCTTGCGGTAGGTCGGTGGTTCTACCTGGGTACCTCTGTGTACTCGGGGTCTTCCACTATGGAGGCTATTCGTTGCCAAAAATCCAGCCTTGTTGATCTGAGTTGAACAGTTTATTTTCCGACAAAATACACAATTCATTTGAATTTCTTAGTATTTAAACTCCAGAGATACATTCTTGGACTGAATTTGCCGATGCAACATTGTAAATACGTATTTCAACAAAATGCATTTTGATAAACTACAAAACGCCTTCTTACTTTAACGCTCCCAACTTTACATTGTCCGACCATCATGATTCGGCTCAGCTTAATCCAGGTTTACACGTTTGCAATGTTGATAAATAAGCTCCGCCCATTTCCCCGCCCACTACATCATCGTAAATAAACGTAAGTGTCCGCTCACTTTTAGTATTTTCCGACAACGACTGGCAAATCTCAACGCAGTTATCTCCCATGTACGAATAAGGGAAGTGTTGCAGCGTGTAGACACATTCAAGGTAAATGCATTATGAGAATTAAACAGTATCACAATTATTTACTAAGCATCATGTGTTTCAGTTGCATGAGTGCCATTGTATGCAGGTATTGAATAAACATCAGAAGATATAAAAAAGATTAGTTTTTGAAACGTACCCCACTTACATTGTAAAGCCAGCAATATAAGCGCAGCATGGCGTAAATTTATATTTAGATTTTTATATCCCTGGCCAGGATTTTAACTTTGATGTTTTTTTTAGGTCGAGCCACCAAAGCCACATGATATGAGAACCCACTTCACCACAATTGAGATTTTTTCAAAATTAAATATCTAGCCACTGCCATTACTGGTGTTGTGAATTCGCGCTCAATGCCACTTTCATAAAAAAAGTCGATTTTTTTATTCACAATTTTCAGAAAAACAAAGCATAATTTTAACAAACAGAGCTGAGTTGTACCGGACTCAATTTTTTGAATAACAATTCAAGAACACATCCAAAATTAAGGTGCCTTAAGTAGTCAATATTGACTACTGGCAATATAAAGTTCAAGTTGAAGTATTCATTATGTCTTTAATCAGGAGATGTTCTATAAAGATATAAGATATCTTCTGCTTTAATAAAGATTGATCCTTTGCTTGTCACCTAGTATATTAATGTTTTAAATGCAAAAAAAGTGTCTGACTTCCAATATTATTTTGAATCTCTGTGTTTGTTCATATACATACCTGCAGATTGATTAATTTCCTTAAGAAAATACACAAAAGTTACATGCCATCAACTGTCTGTGTCTTAATCCAACTCTTAATGGGTTTTTTTCCAGACAGTAAAAATTCTGCTTGACTATAAATTTATAGAAGGAAAAAAATTGATTTAAGGTTTTTCTTTTTTATTGTCCAATTTTCAAGTCAAAACAGATGGAAGATTTGCAACAGATAGATCTATACAATAATTTTTACAGGCCAAATTCTGGCTGCTGCCTTTCCCAGTAATATTAAGTAACATTTAATTACTATATCACTTACTTTCATAGATCTACATAACATTTTATCTACAAAGTATCATTTTCAGACTCAGGTAAATACGAAATCTTTCTGTACTTACCGATTTATCATGGTGTAAGAGTTACCTCTCTTTATTTTCCGCTCGTGAAATTTGGCTCCGCCTTTAAATCTTCGCCTACTTCCGTGATACTGCCATATATGGAAGTTGCAAAATCGTCTATAAATGTTAATCGCGTAGAAATGTAAAAGTCAAGTATGCAGTTGTAAACCTGAGAGTGTTATCTGATGCGGCTTCATTCTCGAACGTCGTGATGTACGGCTTAAAACGTGTCGTGTATGTCGTTGTACATTTCGTAAATTTGAGTTTGAAAAAATTATAAATATTATTTGCATTTTATCTTAGCTGCATGTTACTAAATTATATTCTAGAAGTAAAAACGTTACTAGTTAAATCGAGATAATCAAAACGCACAATACGAGCACAATATGTACCTCTCGGATAAACGTTTATACTTTTACAAATCTGTTTAGTTGAACCGAAGTATAAATTGTCATGATTAGAAGGCTGGATTTTTGGCAACGAATAGCCTCCATATTCCACAACCTGTAATTAGCTGGACGTGGCTATATGATTGATGTAGTACATGTCGAGTATCTGATAATATCATATAGTTATCTATCCTGTACGTAATACATGTCGAGTATCTGATGATATTCATGCTCGATTAGGATATATCTGTATATACATTCAAACTCGATCATATTACCACACGCATAGTCCAGTACCATTTTTACGACTTTGGTATGTCCCGGCCGAGGATCGAACCCACGACCTCCTGATTCATGGGCGGACGCTCTAATCACTCGGCCCCCGGGACCGGTACATATATATTTATTTAGATACATCTATTCCTATCCCCACAGAAAAAAGTTAACGCATCATTGTTTGTCGAAATGATAACTAGCTTTAAGAAGTTAAAAGAACATATATTTAATATTCATGAAATTTTACTTTAGTATCCAGACTGAATTACTGTTTCTTTGATGATTGTTAGGTTATTACATCTCTGTGATGCACATTGAGACTTTTTCGGGCCGAATGTTAAAAATACCTGCAATATAATCTAGACTGTTTCCCCGAAAAACGATGTGCTCTATATTATAATTATGTTAACTCCGCCGATTGCGGTGGAGGGGAAGCTACCATACTGAAATTTTATCTATGCTTATACATTTGTATTGACTAGGATAAAATATTTCACCGATAATAATTCGTACATCATTTAACATTTTATAACGTTTTACATTATCATTCTTTAATTCCTATCAATCCTATCAACGCCGCAAATCTCTTTAAAAGATAATTCTTTTTTTTTTTTTTTTTTTTTTTTTTTGTATTTGTT
>CM037777.1:98376885-98426885 GCA_021229015.1 Solen grandis
ACATATGCATCTAAATTGAGAAACCTACTTTCTAGCCTCAGGAGTAAAGCCCAGTACCAGCTGGAAAAAGATAGCTTACAACATTCATGATTTTAATTTTCTGTTGTGAAAAAAACAACAAAAAAAAACAAACAAAACAACTATGAATTGTCCAATAAAAATCCGAGCAAACCCTTCATATTTTTCAATTTCAGCTACAGAATGCAAACCAGGAGAATTCAGATGTGCCGATGCTTCACGATGTATTGACATTAAGTGGAAGTGTGATGGGGACTTTGACTGCAGCGACCACAGCGACGAGGCTGGCAACTGCACTTGGCCCGATACGGAAACGAAATGTTCACCATCAGAGTTCGAGTGTACAATCACACCAGAATGTATTCACAAGTCTTGGGCGTGTGACGGCGATCTAGACTGTACTGATGGAACAGACGAGCAATCTGGATGTACCGACCCTTGCCCTGAGAACATGTTTATGTGTAACGACAACTTTTGTATCTCAGCCTCACTACGTTGTGATCACACCCCGGACTGTCTTGATGGATCTGATGAAGTCAATTGTAGTTAGTATTATATATCTTATGAAATGGAATTCCCACCTGCCACCCTGTGGTTTCACCAAGTTTGTTGTATTGAGAGGTGTCAAACTTACGATGCTTTGCAGGAATCATGTGGTCACTTGCATTAGCAATTCACCATTCAAATACCGTCTAATTAAATAGTTTCAATATATTTACGTATTGTGAAATAATTGAATAGCAGCAACTTGCAATTAGTACTTTCAACTTTTAAATGCTGGAAGGCCCTTTTCCACTCATTTATTTCATGCAATACCTAAATGCCTTTTCTCAAACCTTCCCCCAGATGTGACTGTATCTTGTGAAGAACGTGGGGAGTTTGATTGCTATGGCGACGGCCTCTACTGTATCAACAAGGAAAAAGCGTGTGATGGTCGTATTGATTGCCAACATGGGGAAGACGAATTGGCTGAAGTCTGCAAAAGTGAATATACTTTTATATTTCCATACTGCTGTAGATTCTGTGATTTGTTCCTTTTAACAGTTTCTGAAAATTCCATTATGACAGATTCTTCTTTACCTGTTTTTTTTTCAACCCTCAGTTTGGATTCATCAAATAGCCAGACAAATAACACTTTCATTTAGGAATTACATCATTGCAAAAACTTCACTTCAGTAATCCTCATTCTCATCATCATTTTAACTACGACATCTGTCGCAATGTATTCCTAATTATGCTCTTCTACTTTTAGATATCTTGTTTATCTTGTATCAAAGCTCTGAATAACACTGCTTCTGACACTTACTGGACACTATATCCTCATGCTTCCATTCGGTTTGCCTTGCATTTTGGAGTCATTTCAATAACCTTATAGACTACAATCTAGTTAGCATTCCACTCCCTTCAGACTTGGAACTAAGAATGACCCATTTGTTAATTAAGCGGATGAAAAGAAAAATGGTATGGATCCATGTAAATCCCTTTACCTCCAGTATTGTACTGTTACAGTTGCATGTGTGACGATTGCCGGTGAATTACTCTACTAAAAGTAATCTTATAAAAACTCACCTGGCTTAACGAGCGGTCAAGGCTTGAAAAAGTATTGATATTATAGTATGAAAAAGATCCCGTATCTACCTGATACTTGATATACGTAATATATACAAATATATAAATTTTCCTTATAGCCTACTTGGCTTATATGATTGGCAACAATATTAATGATGAATTATGAAATTAACTGGGGTAAATCTACCTCACCTACAAAAATAACCCTAACTCAGCAGCCAAGAAAACCTAGGCCAAAAGCCTACCTAATGCCTAACTACGTAGGTATTATATGTACACGCTACAGCTTTAAATGCGACCTAAGCAAACTGGTAATCTGCCTCCCGATCACCGAAGTGCATGGTACGGCAGTATCACCTAGGCTAGCTACCTTCCGATCCCCGAGGGCTTGGTACAGTAGTGTCGCCTAATACCTAGATACCCAAATTAAACTATATGTATACCAGGTAAGCTACCTTCCGATCACCGAAGTGCGTGGTACAGTAGCTAACCATTAAATATATCGCTTGCTGCATTGAACGAGAGACCAACCGATCTGACCGACTGCTTGCGCAAGACTGACTTGATTGTGAGGAGAGCAGCGCCTTATATACCCCAAAACCACGTGACCTTTCACAGACTGGTCCACTCACGGGACGATTCCATAATTAACCAAATAGTATAACAAAAGGTTTTATGGGTTAATTTGCATCGACAAATATACTTTATAATACAAATTAACATTACTAAACTAATTAATATGTAAGATTGACATTATTAAAGGACAATTAATCAAATATAAATGTATTTCAGACGCTATCCATGTATTCAAACTTACCTCGAAACAGCCAGCCTCGATTTCGCAATAATAAACAATAGATTGGAAACCTTGGATTTACTCGTTGAAAATCGCAACTTCAAACAAAGTTATATATTTTAAAGCTGTCTCGCCACTTTACAAACCCTCAAATATTTCCGATATCTTACAAATCAAGTAACCTATATATTTCTAACCAAATGATTTATTAAATAGAGAGAATTAGAAATAATTCAACTAACAGTAGATTAAAATGAAACTACCCACAATGAACAGAAAAGGGCCAAAGGGGAAAATCATCACATTACCCACGCCTCCGAAATCAATCGTCCTCGATTGCAAAAATCAGCATTGGTTTACATTAAAAAGACAACGTACTCATTTTTTTTTTTTTCAATTTACAAACTTTAATGATTGGTTATCTTCAAAAATAACTCAACTGCTTTTATCATGTACCACCTGTACAATTTGAATGTTGCATCATGAAACAAACAAAAATTGTTTTTAAAATGTCTTCAATATGAAACTTTCAAACTTATTTCTTGTCAAATTTCATGTCTAACTGAACCTGTCCACCACCAGGTACCATCAGTTTAACTCTCTTCTTCCCCATCATCATGATTTGTACAAAGTCCATCTCATCAACTTCATACTCAGAAGCCTCCGTCATCATTCCTTGGTCCTTCAAAATTCTCACAGGTGCCTTTGCTTTCTCCTCATTCGCATTCACCTCTTCCCCAGTCATAGTACCCATCTCTTTCACAGCAACTTTCGTAAATTCTTTCTCTATTTGTTGATCCGTGTCTGTGACCATTGCTTTATCACACATGACCTTCTCATCAGTGTTGATACAGGCATCTACATGCCCTGGTTCACCCGTTAGAGAAAGCAAATTCTCAAATCCATGAGAATTCTTAGCCCCAACTGCTTTCCTCTTCGGTGCCGAAACCCGCATAGGCACTGTCGGTTTACTGTAGGTCCTACCTGCATATATATCATGGACCTCACAGCTTTGTCCTCCGACACTTACACTGCTAGGACCTGGACTCTCATTCTCTGCTGTCTTATCCTCAGTCTGCACATCTGCTCAAATTTCTATGTCTGGGTCACTCCAATCACTTTCACTCCCGAGGTCTGTACTTCCATCAGCTCCTTCTCCATGCTTCTTCATCATATGCTGCTCAAAGTAAAACCTTTTCTTGAAGGTCCGCTTACATATGTCACAACCAAACTCTTTTCCAATGCACTTCGTGTAATGGTATTTGAAGTCTGTTTGGTTGTCTTGAACATCCTTGCAGGATGGGCAAATGAATTCTGCCTTTCTAGGTGTGACCTTGGTTTTCGGCATCTTGAAACTGAAAATAGAAGAAACATAATCTTGCATCCAGACAGGTTTTCTCCGAATTCTTTGCTTACTGAAATCAGTTTCATATTCTGTGTCATTTAATGGTTCTATTTTGGGATCATCAGATTTTACAAAATCATTATGTTCCTCACCTTCACCAATCAGCACTTGCGTCTTGGCCTCTTTGAGTCTGTCACAGTGTATAACCTGTTCGGTATTATCACGACCACATCTTACCTTATATAGGCAGCTGGCTAACTTCTTAGTTATCTCATATGGCCCCCTCCAATAAGATGTCAGTTTGGAGGAATTACCAACCTTTTTGACAGGAAAGTAAACAAAAACTTTGTCACCTACCTTGAAGTTTTCATAAGACAGATTGCTATCGTGATACTTCTTTTGACGCTTCATTGCCTCCCCTGTATTCTGGCGGACATGTGAATGTACATTTTCAAGTTTCTCTTGCAATTCCCAAACCCATTGATTCTGGGGGATCTCTTTTACTTGTGGGGGCATTTCATACATCAGGTCTAAGGGAGTGGAATTCTCCCTTCCGAGCATACATATATTCGGTGTCACTCCAGTGGTTTCATGTTCAGATGAGCGATAAGCCATCATCACTAGTTGAAGATGTTCATCCCAATTTGTGTGATTGTCGTCCACATAAGCACTTAACATCGTCACCAAAGTCTTGTTAAAGCGCTCCACCATGCCATCTGACTGGGGATGGTATGCAGTTGTTCGAGTCTTGTGAATTTTCAAAATCTTACACATTTCAGTGAACAGCTTACTCTCAAACTGCCTTCCTTGGTCAGAGTGGATTTGGTAAGGTATGCCAAATCTTGTGACCACCTGATCTACTAATGCCTTTGCCACTGTACTTGCTTCAATTGATGGTATGGCATGGCACTCCGTCCATTTGGTGAAATAGTCACCAATGACTAGAATGTAACGATTTCCATTCTTTGATATGGGAAATTCTCCAAGGATATCAATTGCAAGACGTTCCATAGGGAAACCACTGCGCACGATCTTCATAGGTGCTCGCTTGGTCTTCAATGGTTCCTTTCGCTTTGCACATACTTCACATCCTGCAATGTAGGTCTTCACATCATTCTGGAGGCCCGGCCAATAGTAGCCTTGTCTGATCTTACTCAAGGTTTTCCTAACTCCAAGATGGCCTGAGGATTGAATATCATGGGAGTATTGCAAAACAACTCTACGGTTGCAATACGGTACCACTCCCTGCCAGATGGTATCTCCTATACCAAGTACGTCCCAACGTCTAACTAGGACGCCATCTCTTAATTCTAGTCTGTCCCACTGTGAAACAAGTGATTTCACAAAGTGGCTCTCACTGGCTACTTCATGAGATTCGGGTCTCTCTTTCTTTGCTCTCCAAATCTTTATCAATGAAATATCTTTGTCACTATCTTGTGCAGATTTCAGGTCTAGTATCTTATCTTCTGCTACCTGAGCTTTACTTCCCCAAATTTCAAATCATTCCTGTCACCTTCACTCTCAGTGGCCATTCCACACTGCTTGCACTTAATTCTACTCATAACATCTGCATTTGTGTGGGCTCTTCCAGCTCGGTGAACTATTTTCATATCATAGTTGGAAAGTGTCTCAATCCATCTAGCCACCTGTCCCTCTGGATTCTTGTATTTCATCAACCAGCGCAGTGAGCTGTGGTCCGTTCGTACCGTAAATGGCTTACCATACAAATAGTGCTTGAAGTATTTTACAAAATGCACGAGGGCATAAAGCTCCTTTCTTGTTACACAGTATCGGCGTTCGGACTTAGACAATGTCTTGCTTGCATAAGCAATCACTTTCTCCTGTCCATCTAAGACTTGAGAAAGTACAGCGCCGATCCCCAGATCACTCGCATCGGTGTCTAAGATGAATTCCTGTGTAAAGTCTGGATGGGCGAGTACTGGTGACTCACACAAACATTTCTTAAGAGTTTCAAATGCATTGGTGCATTCGTCATCCCATTTAAAAGTCTGACTTTTCTGTGTAAGGCGACTAAGTGGCTTAGCTATGTCTGAGAACCCTTTGACGAATCTTCGATAATAGCTACATAGCCCAATGAATGCTCGCACCTCGGTAACGCTTTTAGGCACAGTCCACTCCTTGACAGCTTGGATCTTCTTTGGGTCTGTTTTTATACCTGATGCTGACACTATGTGGCCTAAGTATTCCACTTCCTTGCGGAACAACTGGCATTTTCTTGGTTTCAATTTCAAGCCTGCATTCTGCAGTCTACCAAGAACTGTGTCCAGGTTGGATAACATGGACTCAAATGAGGTCCCATGTACAATTATATCGTCAAGATATATTAAACAAATCTGCCAGTTTAGCCCAGCCAGAACGATTTCCATCAACTGTTCAAACGTGGCTGGCGCATTGCAGAGTCCAAAAGGTAATACCTTGAACTCAAACAGGCCACGGCGAGATACAAACGCCGTTTTCTCTCTGTCAGTTTCGTCTACCTCTACCTGCCAGTATCCCGAATTGAGATCTAAACAGGAGAACCATTGTGCTCCAGATAGCTGCTCTAGGGTCTCGTCTATCCTAGGTAGAGGATAAGAATCTTTAACTGTAAGGTCGTTCAATTTCCTATAGTCAACACAAAAGCGTTTTGTCCCATCTTTCTGTGACACCATCACGATAGGACTTGCCCAAGGACTACAGGAAGGCCTGATTACATCTCTACTTAACATGTCATCGATCTGTTGGTCGATTTCCTGGTTCATATGTACAGGCGCTCTCCGCAATGGCTGTTTTACTGGATGAGCACTGCCAGTGTCAATTTTGTGGCGAATAATACCTGTTCTACCTATGTCTTCATCTGATTCTGAGAATGCAGACGAGTATTTGATCAGTAGCTTTGCCACAGCCTCACTTTGTTTCTGTGTCATACCCTCTGTGCTTCTTTTGTATAGATTTTGCAAGTGATCGGGCAAAGTATCTTTCTTTACTGCTGTCGAATTGAGCTTCTTCACTTCAAAAACAGGACTGACATTTGCTAAATTCTTGCCTTTAAAAACTTTAAGCGTTTCTTCTGATAAGTTAAGCAGCCGCAGTGGTACATAACCCTGGCCTTGTACTAATGCCTTGGCAACAATTCCTTTGTCTTGTAAAACGTTCTGCAGTGGCTCCACGAGAAATATTTCCGCAGACTTTTGGTCAGGATCAACCACTTTACCGTTGATAATCATTTCTGACCTTGCAGGTATTTCAAAATCTTCGCTAGCCACAACCCTATGGCAACCAATCTTGCCCTTGCAGTTAAGGTTGTGTTTCTTGCCCTGGATATGTATTGTGTTATTCACTAGATCTAATGTACAACCGTACTGCAACATGAAGTCAATGCCCAAAAGGAGATCGTTCTCGATGTCTGCTACAATGGCGTCAATCCTGTATTCTGTTCCATCTATGATAAGGGCAATGCTTGTCTTTCCTTTCACGTCTAAAGGTGTCCCAGCTGCAGCAACAATAACCTCGTCATACAGTGTCAACTCCCCTCTTTTGGCTTGGTCAATACTTTCCCAAGTTCTTGTCGAAATATTGAGAGAGGCTCCTGTATCAATCAGACCATTGAGAACTAACCCAGCAAACTGCACCTGCATGTATATTCCCGACCCAGCTTTGTTAACCTGCGAATCCTGTTTGTTGGCCTCCTGCTTTTCATTTCCCTTGGAGCTTCTCTAAGAGGATATTCTCTTTTGCAACTCCGGGCATTTGGGTCTTAGGTGTGATGTAGAACCACACTCGTAACATGCCTTTCTTCGTAAGGGCTTCTTACCTGAATTTGATTGGGTGGACCACTGTCGCTGGAATGGCTTATTTTCACGTTCTTTGCAGAATTGTCTAAACTGTCTGCTTAATTTCTCCAACTCTGACTTCAATTTCTGAACATCGCTATCGGTTGAGTGTTCTTTGCCTTCATTCACAAATGAGCCCGTGTTCAGAACACCTGGTGTTTCTACGTTTGACCTTTCAGCTTTCTTAAATGCTTCCAACTCAACAGCATGGCGGACTGCATCGTTTAGGCTTACGGGCCTTGCCTGCTTTATCCTCAACCTCATATCACTGCTAATCAAAGCATCGACAAAGTGATCTTTTGCTAGTGTCTCTTTCAAATCAGCAGAGGCACTTGGATATGCCAGGTTAGTCAGCCGCCTAACATCTTGACCAAGTTCAGACAAAGTTTCAGTTGCCCGTTGCCGTCTTTCCTTTAATTGTACCCTATACAGGTCAGTTTGGTTCGGTGGGGCAAACCTCTCACCAAGAGCTCTAACTAGAGTGTCATAATCACGGTTATATGTTAGGTTGCCCATAACGCCCTGTGCATGACCACGTAGGGATACAGCAAGGTACAAACCCTTGTTTTCATAGTTCCAGCCATTTATCTCAGCACAGGTTTCAAAATGTGCTTTGTAGTCCAGCCAAGAAGTCTTGCCATCGTATGTAGCCGCTTTTACAAAGGTAGAAGGTTTAGATCCTTTGCTCCTTCTTAGAGTTATATTTTCTTCAAGTATATGGTCAACTAACGATGGGTTGATTTGCGGCTGTATATGTCCTGCAGACCCAGGATCGGGATTTACTGCTTCTGTTTTCTCAGTTTCGTTCCTAGACTGTAGGCGCCTCAACTCCGAGCTTAACATATCAATTCTGCTATGTAGCTCGTTAGTAACAGTTTTCACCTCGGATTGAAGGGATGCGCGGTCATGTCGCAAGTCCTCATTTTCACACTTTAGGGACTCAATTTGCCCCAACAGTTCTTTAATGTCATACTCTTCGGTTACGTTCATGATAGGTGGGAGGAGGGTCTGACAATGGAGGTCTTGTCAATCGAATCCCACCGCTGCCACCAATGTGACGATTGCCGGTGAATTACTCTACTAAAAGTAATCTTATAAAAACTCACCTGGCTTAACGAGCGGTCAAGGCTTGAAAAAGTATTGATATTATAGTATGAAAAAGATCCCGTATCTACCTGATACTTGATATACGTAATATATACAAATATATAAATTTTCCTTATAGCCTACTTGGCTTATATGATTGGCAACAATATTAATGATGAATTATGCAATTAACTGGGGTAAATCTACCTCACCTACAAAAATAACCCTAACTCAGCAGCCAAGAAAACCTAGGCCAAAAGCCTACCTAATGCCTAACTACGTAGGTATTATATGTACACGCTACAGCTTTAAATGCGACCTAAGCAAACTGGTAACCTGCCTCCCGATCACCGAAGTGCATGGTACGGCAGTATCACCTAGGCTAGCTACCTTCCGATCCCCGAGGGGCTTGGTACACCCAAATATGTCCGGAACCTTCCGACACCGAAGTGCGTGGTACAGTAGCTAACCATTAAATATATCGCTTGCTGCATTGAACGAGAGACCAACCGATCTGACCGACTGCTTGCGCAAGACTGACTTGATTGTGAGGAGAGCAGCGCCTTATATACCCCAAAACCACGTGACCTTTCACAGACTGGTCCACTCACGGGACGATTCCATAATTAACCAAATAGTATAACAAAAGGGTGATGGGTTAATTTGCATCGACAAATATACTTTATAATACAAATTAACATTACTAAATTAATTAATATGTAAGATTGACATTATTAAAGGACAATTAATCAAATATAAATGTATTTCAGACGCTATCCATGTATTCAAACTTACCTCGAAACAGCCAGCCTCGATTTCGCAATAATAAACAATAGATTGGAAACCTTGGATTTACTCGTTGAAAATCGCAACTTCAAACAAAGTTATTATATTTTAAAGCTGTCTCGCCACTTTACAAACCCTCAAATATTTCCGATATCTTACAAATCAAGTAACCTATATATTTCTAACCAAATGATTTATTAAATAGAGAGAATTAGAAATAATTCAACTAACAGTAGATTAAAATGAAACTACCCACAATGAACAGAAAAGGGCCAAAGGGGAAAATCATCACACATGTAGTCATTTCTTTGCACAAATATTTTCAGTTGCTCTTGTTCAGTTCTGGTTGTTTCCACATATATTTGCTTGCTAGAAGTAGTTGGCAGAAGTTCTTACAATATTATATTTCCCTGATAAGAATTAAAAAAAGAAGGGGGAAAAATTCAAAGCTTACAGATGTAATTCTGCATTTTATTTTTTAAATAATACACTTTTGTTTTGGATATTTGAGTCCATGCAAGAAAATGGATATCTAGAATAAGGAGAATGCTTTGTTATATTGGATAAAACCACAAAGCTTCCTCAGTAAAAATATTTTAAGTATAACAAGCAAAGCAAATATCAGAGTTAGATAATGAAATTGTTTGTGCATACAGTCACATTATTTGTCTATAGTACATTATAGTGTCCTTATTGCTTTGGTCATTATAGAGATTAGAAACAGTAAATAATAATTTAACCTACTGATGACTAAGGTGTTTTTTTTCTGTTAGTGAATAATCAACATGTCTTTTCCATCATTACTTATATTTTCTAAATTAATTTTAGCTGTGTTCTTGTAAATGTGTAGCTTTTTTAGCTCACCTGTGCACTTGTGCTCGGGTGAGCTTTTGTGATCGCCTTTTGTCCGTCGTGCGTCGTCAGGCGTCCGTCGTCCGTCGTCAACAATTGCTTGTGAACACTCTAGAGGCCACAGTTTTAGCCAAATCTTCAATAGATTTGGTCAGGATGTTTGGTTAAATGATATATTGGATGAGTTCGATAATAAGTCACGTTGGGTCAAAAACTAGGTCACCAGGTCAAATCTTAGAAAAACCTTGTTAACACTCTTTTTGGCCCAAAAACCTTGTGAACACTTTAGAGATTACAGTTTTAGACTAACCTTAATGTAACTTGGTCAGAATGTTTGTTTACATCAAATCTCGGATGAATTCAAAACTGGGCAACATAGGGTCAAAAATGTAGGTCACCAGGGCAAATTTTAGAAAAATCTTGTGAACACACTAGAGGCCTACCTTCACTGCATGAATTCCCAGTTGAGTGCAAATTCAGGTAGGATCAAAATGTAGGCCACTTAGTCAAATGTTAGAAAAACACTTTAGATGCCAGATTTTTTGTCATTTTGCCTAACACAGCCATCTTAATCAGGTGAGCGACACAGGGCCATCTTGGCCTCTTGTCTTTTAATCTATTAGCATAGTTCTCCTCTGCACAGTAGTTTTCATGTGTGTTTCTTTTTTCTTCTGTAAATGACTTACCCCCTTCTTCAGTCTTACTAAACCATCTTTTAAATAAACATTCAAGCCCACATCTTGTTATTCTAATAGCCATCTTAGGTATGTATTGTCAAACTGTAAACACCCGTCATAATTATGTTAGTTGTACAACACAGCACACAATACGCATACACGCAATAAAATCCTCAGAATTTAATTTTCTTCTTCGGTTGGAAATTCCCAAATACTCTTAATTCCGGAGTAATTCTATTCCGAACATTTAAGTTAGTAACATGTTAATCTTGTAATTGACACTTGTTGCGGTGGTTGGGGGACATAACCTACTAAAGTGTGAAAAATTACTACGGCGATACTGAATATACGTAAGTTCGTGAGAATTTACCCATCGGGACGATATATAAAAAATGTCGTGACACAAAATGTCGAGATAAAAATGGATTTTATATATATTCTAATAGAGAAAAAAGTCGGGATTTACAAAGTATGTCGAGATATACTAAATGTCGAGACCCGCGCTGTCGACATAACGAGTCTCAACTGTATTATATTTTGTTTAGTTTGTTAATCATGTTGAATGATTTAAACACCAATATGTGAATTGTTTTGGGGTGTAATAGCTTTTTGTGATTAATGGAAAACATTAAGATGTAAAAAGGAACTTCAATACTTGCATTCTAATCCTAAATGTAAAGTATTTGTTTTATATGTATGTCAAAGTTTAATGAATTATGTTTTAACAAATTATTGCATTTAAAAGTTAGATTTTGACTTAGTTTTTTTTTTACTTGACTATTTTTGGTTTCTCGATACAGCACTATGCAAAAGTTCTTATTTTCCTTGAAAAAGTTTCATATTCGTTCCTTCAAACAAGCATATAATTGTGTGAAAGATATTTCTTTAATGACACTATTATCATAGAATATAATTTTTGCTTTCAAAACAAATTTAAAATTCTGAGTTCTTTATCTTTCTTTCCAGAAATAAATAGATGTGATGCTGGTTTTGAATATCACGAAGCGGAGAAGGTTTGTAAGGACATTGATGAATGCCAAGAGAGGGGAAAGTGTTCCCAGACCTGCATCAACACCAAGGGGGGCTACAAGTGCGAGTGTATGGAAGGCTACGTTCTTGAAAAACACCACTTCTGTAGGGCTGAAGGTAAGATAAGTTTCTAAGGTTGGTCTTAGATTTTTTAGAAAGTTTCCAGGGCAACAGATGGGCTGCCATTTTGCGCAATTATTACTAAATCAAAATGGATAAATAATTTTCACAGGTAAGATTAGTTTCTCAGGTTGGTCTTAGATTTTTAGAACGTTTCCATATCTACAGATGGGCTGCCAATTTGCGTAATTATTACTCAATCAAAAAGGATAAATAATTTTCAAAGGAAAGATCAGTTATCGGGTCGGTTTTGTTTAGAATATTTCCATTTTCTTGTTGAAACATTGAAAGAAATTCATTAAAGATTGTTTTTAATCCATGTTTTTTTACTAAAGAATTAGTC
The DNA here is from genome assembly GCA_021229015.1 of Solen grandis. Classification (NCBI taxonomy): domain Eukaryota; kingdom Metazoa; phylum Mollusca; class Bivalvia; order Adapedonta; family Solenidae; genus Solen; species Solen grandis. Next base: position 98,389,340 of record CM037777.1, read on the forward strand.
GTTTTTATTCATGTAACTTAATTGAGAAATTGATTTATTTTATTCATGTTACTTTAATGAGAATTAGATTTTAGGCTGACTTTGAGGAAAATAATTCTAAATAATATTGATACGTAGAGACGATACATATTTAACTGCACATAGTACAAATTCAATGTATGTAATTATACACTGTGTACAATATTATTGTAGTTATGTACATTTGTAGTGGAGAAGCCATGGTTGTACTATGCCAATAGGAAAGATATTCGCCGTCTGCGTGTCGACTCTCACTACATGGAAATTATTGTTGAGGAGACTTCCAGCAGCATTGCCCTTGACATGGATTATAAGAATGGGTTGATCTTTTGGACTGATAGCGGATTGGAAGAAATCAAAAGGTTCTTTTATACTGTATATCGACGGCTTGGTACAAATCTTTGGTAGCTACAGATATTATAGATAAAGCAACAGTTGTCATAGAGGTGCACCAAGCCCCTGTTATACTTTCTTTCTTAATAACAACGTACGGTGGTTTGCTCAAAATGATATTTTAATATATATTTTTTTTTTTTTGTAATTTGTAATCAGTATATTAATTGTTACAAAGTAACATGGTGATCATATCAGTATTCTTTGTGACACTACCACTATGCTCAGTGACAATGTCATTGTGCTTTGTGACACTACCACTATGCTCAGTGACAATGTCATTGTGCTTTGTGACACTACCACTATGCTCAGTGACAATGTCATTGTGCTTTGTGACACTACCATATGCTCAGTGACAATGTCATTGTGCTTTGTGACACTACCACTATGCTCAGTGACAATGTCATTGTGCTTTGTGACCATTCCAATGTGTTTGCTAATATCTTGAATGATTTGTGACTGCTGCCTTACGGAATATTGCAGTACTTGCAGTACCGATCTACTGGATGACAATCTTCTTACAAACTACCCAATATCTACTTAACGCTAACCCGCATGCACCATGCAATAAAAGCTATCACCAAGCAAAATGCAACGACGCATTATCTAAACCAAATTGTATTATGCCGCATTCTTGTAACAGATGTCGCTCTGGGTTTACTCAGTTACTTTCCCTATTTTCCAAATCTAAGCCCCAATAGCGCTGAGAGAATTGTTTTTAATACATAATGCTTGTGTTTGACGTCTCGCCGACAGTATTGCAGTCATTCGGAGACTGTATATTTGAGACAGATAGAACGCTGCTGCACCTGGAACTACTCTTATATGCTGAGAATATGCTTAGCATCAAACAAGTGAGCTATGTTGGAATGCACTTTGGGGTCCAACGCAATTTGGAATCCGACCCCAAACAATTTCATCATTATCATCACCCCTCCTCCATTTCTCATCAGCATCATCGTCATAATCGTGTTTATCATGGTCAACGTCTTCACTATCAGTATTATTTTTTACTCAATTCAACGTTATTTTAGGCAAACAAACATTGCCATTGACCAACAAATATACAACAGTGCAAGTAAAAAATAGCAATGTGTATTACAGTATTGTCAATTATTTGTACCGGTCGCGATATACCAAAGCTGTTAATAGTGACTTTGCTAGCTTCCATGCTTGGCATGTAAAAGGAATTGTCCAGTGTCAGTATAATGTGACACTGGGTATCATGTCTCATGTCTACGGCGTGAAACTGCAGTGTGACAGCATTATATCTGTCTCAAGTAGGCATAGTCTCAAAGTAACTAATATACCGTCGACGGGGCATAAAACCGCAGAAACAACATTAACAATGTTGTTATCCGCCATCATACTAGTTATTTATTCAGCTTCAAATTGATCAGATTGTTGTAAAGATTCCAAGAGTGAAAAGTCACTTTCCAATGGCTAAAATCAAAGATAAACCGGATATTTAGATTTTAACTATTTAAAGTATAAAGTCGTTACCATTCCGCTGGATAACACAATCTCCATCCGCCTAGATCCACAAATGAAATGGTATTTTTAATCTTAGTTTAACAAGAGAAAAAAAACTCTTTAATATGTTTATGATGATCAAGATGTTGATGATAATGATGGTGGTGAATTTAGAAAGTCGAATAAAACGAACACCTGGCCAGCTTCAGTTATGTCTTTATATTTTAATATATTTATGGCAATTTCGTCTAAGAAAATAACACTGAGGTGTTGAACAAGAAGCAAATGTCTGTTTATTGATGTCAAATTATAAAAGTCCCACACTACCTCCGATAACACTCCTAAGACCATTTTATAAGTAGCAAACTTACTGATACTGGAAACCATTTCCCTTCATTCAAATGCACGCTATTTCATAAACATATGTTTTGAAATCTGACCCCAAAGTGCGTAGGATTTGCTACTATTAGATTTTGTGAAGCAACAATGAAACGCACTTTGGGGTTCAAAGTGGACGAAGTGCGTCCCCACAGAGCTATACCAATACAATTTTTCCGACTTTGGTATGTCGCGGCCGGGGATCGAACCCGTGTCCGCTCGATTCCAGGGCGGACGCTCTAATCTAATGGCCAACCGGGGCCGGTAGATATCAAAGAACATATAAACACTACTTACGATAAGGAGATTATTCAATACAGTAGAACCTCGCCAACCGAACATCATTAAACCGAATTCCTCGCCATTTCGAAGTTTATTTTCTGCCTCGATTTCTTCCCTTCTTATTTTAACTAAAAATAAAATGTTTAATTCGAATTTCGCTAAATCGATTTATTAGCTATTTCAAAGTAAAAATCCCGGTCCCGAGGTCGCAATTCATGTACATTTTTCTATTTTTATTTCGAAGTCAAAATTCATAAATTTTCGTGAACTAATTGTCGTCCTTATTATCAATTGTATCCGGGTCAGTAACCAAGTTTATTTTGCGGAGGCACCTGGAGTGATGGCTCAGGCAAGTTTTTCACACCTTTTTTCGAAATTGGGTTGGGCAACGTGTGTCCCACCGGAAATGTTGATTATTTGTAATCGATGTCTGACAGGTTGCATAATATGCACGTGCCAGCAGATAAACCCTGGTGTCAGATCTTGAGTACATTCCATATCATTGCGTTCGTCACCGGCATGCGACGCTACCTGAAGAAGCAGATCGACGGTAAAAATATGTATCATTGTTCGACATGGTAGAATGATTATGTTCATCAGAAACATCTAAGTAGATCATGATATATTTTCATTACTTTTCATAACTTGCAAATAATATATACGTACACCTAATAGGTGGTTTTCACGGCGTAACGATTTCCACAATATGCACCGGTAATGAAAACGCAGACATGCACGCTCACAAACTGAAATTTCCATCGGATTTTTAATCCGAATAATCGTTATTTCGAAGTTTTCAGCTTGGTCCCAAGGACTTCGAGTTAACGAGGTACTACTGTATTTAGCACGAATAATAAAAGAGGAAAAAATGAGCCTCTCTCGAAATGCAGACCTCTCCAATACTAGCGGGTTGCTCTGCAAGCTAAGCTATAAAGCTAAAAAGGCTCTGTGATTGAACTAGCCAGTGAAACTGCTTGCGGTTTGAAACGAAGCGGAATGACATTGTCACTTAGCATTGTGCAATTGTCAAGAAACTGTGATCGGCATCAGCAAGCATAACGATGCTTGAATATTATAAAGCATGTTATGGAATGCATTGTACATTGCCATCAAGCAGAATGCCAGAGTCACTACACATAATGCACTTGTCACAACGCATACATCGATATCAACAATCGCACAAGAATATCAAACATAATGACCTAGTCACCAAGCATGATGTAATTTTGGCTTGAATACCAATCCATAGTCAATCGTTTTGCCTTTCAGTGCAAGGATCACCGATGAAGGAGCGCTGCTTCAAGACGAACTAACTGTAATTAGCAATAAGGGTGGTGCATTCTCTTCGGATGGCATCGCAGTTGACTGGTTGAACATGCACATCTATTGGACTGATACCGGTCCGAATGTCATCAGGGTGGCCGACTACAAGGGAACAATGGTGAAAACTCTTCTGAACAGTGACTTGGATGAACCTAGAGCAATCTGTGTGGACCCACAAAATGGGTAAGAAGTTTGTTTTTCATAAATTTGTTCAAATTCTTACAGGGCTATTTTTTATTACTTGTATGCATTGAAGCAGGGATGGTGGTTTCACCTAATGTAGAATTAGAGATATAATGATAAACTTAAGTTCATTTTATATTATTCATATTAATCCCTCCGGGGTTGGACCAGTACATTGCATTTGGGAAGACTGTGTAATTTGTTTATATTGAGATGATTGAAAGAAGTGGTATTTGAAACTTTTTTTTATATATTTACGGGTATCTCAACCAGTGTTGATACTGTGTTATATTTCCCCCAGGTATATGTACTGGTCAGATTGGGGGAACACACCAAAAATTGAGCGCGCTGGTATGGATGGTAAGAACAGGGAGATAATTGTGTCCCAGGTTGATGGACTGGAATGGCCTAACGGATTGACAGTTGGTAAGTCTTTATTGAGATCTTTGCTGTCATCACTTTGTGCTTAAATATTCCGGTAATGTGTACTGGTATATTAATAGGGAAAAATATTAAGATTGAAAGAAAAAAATGATATGGCCATAATCATGTTATCAGGAAGCAGGGATATTCCCTCCTTTCGGAATGTCTGAGTTGCCGTTCTTGCGGGACGGTATTATCGCATTTCCAACAATAGTAAGTTGTAGCGGATAACTTCTTATCCCGTGAGAACAATAACTCTTACATAACGAAAAGAGGGATTAGAGGGGACATGTGTATATAAATTTTAATTCGGAGATATTTACATTTCTGTTTACAAAACTAACTTCGGCTTTAACAGTTGATACTTGTACTTTAATCACTTGAACGTCCAATTTTCAGACTATGTACAGCAGCGTATCTACTGGATTGACTCTAAGTTGCACAAGATTGGGTCGGCAAAGCTGGACGGATCAGACCAATACAATGTCCTTATTGATATCAATCAGATCCAGAGACCTTTTGCCATTTCCGTTTTTGAGGATTCACTTTACTGGACTGACTGGCAGACCAACAGCATTCGCTCCGTCAACAAGTTCGATGGACCACAACCTGCACACCCTCAGCCTGGGATCATTCTTGACTATGGATATCAAAGTGTACCACGAGAAGAGACAGAATCTGAGTACGAATTAATCTTGGCTACGATGATTACAAAAGTATTGGATGATTTCTAGTTTTAAAAAGAAGAAATCAGCATACTCAAGACGAATTTGTATAATAATAAAGAGAAACAAAAGATACATAAGAAATTTTCATTTGTTCATATATACACTATTCCCTAACGCTTTTCTCTTTAACCCTTTCCCTCATATAGACTCATGTAACCCTTTCCCTCATATAGACTCATTTAACCCTTTCCCTCATATAGACTCATTTAACCCTTTCCCTCATATAGACTCATTTAATCCTTTCCCTCATATACTCATTTAACCCTTTCCCTCATATAGACTCATTATGACGCACTCAATAGGTACCACATAAAGCCTGATCTGCAGAAAACCACAGTTAAACCTTACCAAATTCAATTATAAAGTCCTCATTTCCAGACCACTGAGGAGCAGCGAACAGCATAAAACCTGATCAGCCTGCGAGTTACTCGCATGCTGATCTGGTTTTATGCTGTTCGCATAGGTCTTTTCATGGTTTCCTCTATGAGGGAAAGGGTTAAGTACATGTATTCAGGTTTCGTCATTGTCATTGCTACTTTTTCCATGTTAACATTTACTTGACGTCTACATCGTCAGTTAGATCTATCAGTTAATCATTTATCATCTGTATATGTTCTAAAAGAAGGAAACATCGTCTTACAGCCTTTGCAGAGGAAGCCAAAAAGAAGTGTGAAGATGCCAACTGCCAGTACTTCTGTTTACCCACTGCTAACTTAAAAATGGAAGCAAGTCTGACTAACGTGATATGTGCATGCCCCGATGGTAAGATTCTTGACGATAACAAGAGGACCTGCTCCGATGCTCCCGTTGTTCCCTCTACCAAGGCCCCAACACAGAAGCCTACGCCATCCCCATCTCCCACAACACCGAAAGGTAAGTCTAGTTTGTGTTCAGATTCATAAGAAAAACCAATGTAGCCCTTAATTTCACTGATTTTAAGGAATACGCCCAAAAATATTTTTACTATATATCTGCCTTGAAAATGACAAAAAATAGCAAAATAAACTCACTTTCAGGGCAGATAACTTAAAAAGTGGCACGGTGACCCCAATTTTTCCCCATAAATTTGTTTCTACTGTTATTCTCTATAATCATGCAAAGTTTAAGAAAATTCTCATGGCTAGTTTTAATTTTCCTTCTTTGTCTATATAGCAAAAACTGTATTTGGCACATGTGCATTTAAAGCCGAATTTCTTATGGTCATTGTCACTTTTTCCATGTTCATATTGACATGATGTCTACATTTTAAACATGGCCAAATAGATTTATTAATCATCAGGAAATAATAGTAATTAGAGAAACGTTTTCTTGCAGACTTTGAGGAGGAAGTCAAGAAGGAATGTGAAGCTTCAAAGTGCGAATACTTCTGTCTGCACACGGCTAACTTGAATAAGACGTCGGGCATTAGCAACGTGACGTGCGCATGCCCCGATGGTAAGATTCTCGACGATAACAAGAGGACCTGCTCCAATGCTCCCGTTGTTCCCTCTACCAAGGCCCCAACACAGAAGCCTACGCCATCCCCATCTCCCACAACACCGAAAGGTAAGTCTAATATGTTTTCAGTTGCAAAGTAGCCCTTCAATGACACTTATATAAAATCCATATATACGGTTACAATAATATTTATTTAAAAAAGAGAAAAATCGAGGGTGGGGTCACTCGGAATTTTCTTGTAAGATGGTTAGCGGTAAATCGGTGATTCTATCCAGATACCTCTGTGCACTCGGGGTCTTTCTCCACCTGTAATTACCTGGGCGTAGCTATACTACTGTTGAAGACAAGAGAAACCCCAACAAAACAACACTACCAATTCTTTTCATTTAAAATAATACACAATATTCCATATTTACCTACTGGTTTGGTATTAAAACAAGCGAGATTTTAAAGTGTTTTTTTCTGCTATACATGTAATTTAGTTTTGATTTGTAAAGAAAATCAACATGATTTGGATGAAATTACGGTACAAAAATGCAAGATTCGAATTAAGTATTTAAAAAACGATAATTGTTACTATGGTTTTAAAACATGGTGAAAGTTTACTTTCTCACTTGTTTTCATCGAGCTTCATGTGATTTACAATATAAATAGAACTAACGGATGTAAAAACACGAAAAAAGTGTTTATAAATGAGTATAGCATTTTATTTCGTTAATGATTGAGATATTATTGTTATTGCAAACAAACTGGCTCTAAATAAACACTTAATTGAATAATAGCAATATGATAATTAAATAATCAGGGATTCGGCTGATTGTTAAATTAATTAAACATAAGTACAAGATCAGATATTTGTTTATTAAGGACGCGGGGTGTTTCAATGGGTTACATCTGATTTTTATTTTGATTTTTTTTTTCGAATTTCTAATTTATTTTATGTAGAATGATAGAGGAAAGTGTTAAAAGTATCATTCAAAGTATATTTGCCAAAATTTTTATAGTTCAAAAAGTCATATTTTAGTGGTTTTTATTTGGCTGAAAATTCAATAAAAAAAACGAAAAAACAAAACAAAACAAACACACACACACACACACACACACACACATAGAGAGGTTCTTTACATTTTCAGAAAGACTTTCTTCACTTAATATCAGTAGTTGACTCTGAAAATATAAGGGAATTTGTCCGTTGAATTATTTTATAAAGTTTTGGGATAGTTTTTTTATACATTATGGTCCTGACACAAGTTAAATTGTATGCTCGTTTTGAAAATATCATTTTAACATGCTCTTACAGTACAGTCGAACTTGTCTTAGCGGTCACGTGTATTAAGCGGTCACCATGCCGTAAGCGGTCACTTCAGGTCCCCCCGAGAAATTTGTTCTTTAATTGTCGTGTAATCAGCGAAATCCTTCTTTAATTGACTCCTAATTAGCGGTCATCGGCACCCAATCAACAGATGCAGGTGCAGACGGTCAATAGTTGTCTCGCGCCGTACACTTAACCGCTAATTGCACACCCCCCACCCACTGTCATAATTGTTCCATTCATAGAGTGTGCAAACAAAGTACGGTGTGAATTGGTGTTTGACACGTTGTTATTTGATAAATGACCCATCAGCCAATGCCCAGTGTTTTAATTACCTTCGATAGCTCTTGATGTAATCACAGTTTGGGCAAAACAATCAGTAAACAGAAAGCTGACTCGATTTGCGTACGCTCCATTGAAGATCGCCGAAACTGTTTGTGTTTTGAGTTTGAATAATTAAATTCGGACATGTTTCATCTTTGTGAGTATAAAGATTGAATAATTGAAGTCGAATAATTATAGAAATTTAACAAAAAATAATGTTAAAAACAATAAATCATTGGCGGTATAAAATGGAATTTCTAGAACAATTCCTCATTATGACTGTGTATGCCACGATTTCGAAACGAAAATGCCTAACTTTAGAAGAGCGAATGAAAGTAGTGAAGAGCTTCTGGATGCTGGGAAAAGTTCAAGAATCGTATATATCGTTGTTTTATGCCCATCTATAAATTTATTTCATTAAAAATGAACTTTACTTATGTTCTTTTTCTATTGTTTGAAAGATGAGAGGACAGGATGAGAGAAAGAAAGAAAAAAGATAATGGTGTGATCAGAGAAAATAGAGAGAGGAGAGGAAGAGGGAAGGAAAATAGACAAGAGAGAAAGAAAGAGTGGTATTAATTATAATAAAAAAAATAACTCAACAAACATACACACATACAGAAGACATCATAAATAAATAAAGACAATAACAAACATGCACACATACATAAGTACATATAAGTACATATACATTATATAGGTGTGCCTAAAATATGGCTGAAGTCATATTTTGTCTTAAGCAGCCAACTTGTCTTAAGCAGCCAATCTAGGGTCGTCCCTTAGGTGGCTGCTTAAGACAAGTTGGACTGTATTTATAAATCAAATCTTTCCTATTTTTTAATTCCTTGTTTCTTCAAGCTGAATCTCTAAAACAAGCATGGTGACCCCTATTTTTCATTAACTATTAGTTAAAGTCTAAAGTACTTATATATATATATATATATATATTTTTTTTTTTTTTTTTTAAATCTTTACGCCTGAAATGCCTGAAAGTGACATGTGCATATACAATATATAAGGTAAACAGAAATACGTGTCAAAATAAAAAGCACCTGGCCCAATGAGTCTATATGTCACCCATATTCAAATCATAATGAGAATAATACATGTGGAAGCAGATTTTTCATCATTTTATCGTTGACATTAACAAAGATGAATATAAAAAAGAAGACTATAATACAGGCAAATGTGAATTTTTTAACTCTGTATCAGTATATCACGATCAAGTTATGTAATTTAGCAAGAGTTCTTTTACAATGTTCCTGTAGTAAGGATTTTTTTTCTCATTCGAAGAGCTTTTATTTCTTACAGCCAATTCTTTTATCAAGTTAAATGACGCCAATGGGAAGGTGTACGAGTCACGTGGTGCCATTTATTATGGGGAATACAGCATCCCTAGGATGTTCACCAGAGTCTCACCGGAAGAGAAAGTTGGTATATACGTCAGCGTCGCTGCATTCCATCGCGTGGAGACGACATATGTGGATTACAGACCGTGTCCTCAGGAAAGTAGGTTTTGATTAAAATTGTATTTATTGTCGAAGCGATATTAATTACATATTCCATGTTCAAAGTTGAAATTGTATCTTTTGTTGTAGCATTCTTGCTTTGAGATTCCATGTTCCAAATTCCATGTTCAAAGTTGAAATTGTATCTTTTGTTGTAGCATTCTTGCTTTTCCGTTCAAAGTTGAAATTGTATCTTTTGTTGTAGCATTCTTGCTTTGAGATTCCATGTTCCAAATTCCATGTTCAAAGTTGAAATTGTATCTTTTGTTGTAGCATTCTTGCTTTGAGATTCCATGTTCCAAATTCCATGTTCAAATTGTATCTTTTGTTGTAGCATTCTTGCTTTGAGATTCCATGTTCCAAATTCCATGTTCAAAGTTGAAATTGTATCTTTTGTTGTAGCATTCTTGCTTTGAGATTCCATGTTCCAAATTCCATGTTCAAAGTTAAAATTGTATCTTTTGTTGTAGCATTCTTGCTTTGAGATTCCATGTTCCAAATTCCATGTTCAAAGTTAAAATTGTATCTTTTGTTGTAGCATTCTTGCTTTGGGATTCCATGTTCCAAATTCCATGTTCAAAGTTGAAATTGTATCTTTTGTTGTAGCATTCTTGCTTTAGATTCCATGTTCCAAATTCCATGTTCAAAGTTTAAATTGTATCTATTGTTGTAGAGTTATTGTTTTATATTCCATGTTCCAAATTCCATGTTCCAAGTTGAAATTGTGTATATTGTTGCAGGTTTATTGATTTTAGATTCCATATTCAAAGTTAAAATGTTATGGCATTATTGATTTAAGAGTATAACCCCTGTATTTAGCTAAATTTCAAATTTCTATTTTATGCAGACAGTCCTGTTGTACACTTAATTATTTAGAGGGCGCTCTTTAGAATTAAGTCATTTATACAAATGGACTTTAGAAACGTCTCATGTATAAAACTTCGATATTTCATTATTTTTTTTAAAGATTTGCCCCTTCTTTAGTGATCCAATATTAGTTGAAATATGCATCAGTATATTTCTAAATACAATGTAATCTAAATCGTTTGAAATACACGAAATAAAAAAAAATCGGCATATTTACCAAGGTGAACCGTTTCTAAAGTCGTTGAGCATAAATGTTCCAAAATCATGTTATACACTAAAATATTAAGAATTAGAACTTGAATAAAATTTCCTTAAATACCATGTATTCCTGTATTCTAATTATATTAGAATTACATGAACTTGAGTGTGTTGTTGTCCATTATTCCCTATTTTAGAACGTACTGAATAGAGGAAATAGAGGAAAACCTTTTTGTTTAACCAAAATCTCTGAGGTTTACGGGATGTCCGATCCTCTCTCTTTCTCTCTTGCTGTTACTGTGATTTTACTGAAGTGTTGTTTTGCATTTTACTACATTTCCTTCTGCTTACAGCTTGTGGACTGATCAGGTTTTTCGTGTACTCCATGGAAGGGAAGCCATTGAATCCTCTGTCTCTCATGTTCAGTGACAGCAAGGTAACGTTCTTGATCCAATCCACTATTACAAATCACCAGTTTACGCCCCCACCTTGAAAAGGAGGGGCATATAGATTTGGCATTGTCCGTCCGTCCGCACTTACAGATTTTATGAGTTAGGGGTAGGAATAATTTTCTTTGATGTCATTTATTTGATTGATTTAATGGGGCTATATTTTTCTCTTTGGTGGTTTTGAAAACCATAGATAGAACACTAAGGAAGCCACGTAAACATCATTTGATTGAATGTCTGTCCAGCCTTCCGTCCGTCACAAAACCATGTATTGTGCATTTAAACTATATGAGCTATTGTCATAAAACTTTACAGGAATGTTTACCAACATGGAAAGTTTTTCGGATATGGCTTCTTCTCGAAATGCATCGAGTCACAGGAGAGTCATAGCCACTTACTTTGTGGAAAATGTAAAACTGTGACTCCGTGTCGCATATATCTCTAAAACAAGATCAGCCAAAGTCATAAAACTTTACAGGGTTGTTCACCTGCATGACGGGGGGGGGGGGGGGGGGGGGTAATTATGGTAGTTCAATGAAGCTTCATAGGATGATAGCAGAGTTATTGTTGTAAATGTTGTATTTTTTCCCATTCCATTTTCAGGAACGTTTCGATAGCGTTACTCATTAATATTAAAAAACTATCAGCAGTGTGTGTATGTATACCATTGTTATATATCCTCCCATAATAGTCAACAATTTACAGTAGATTTGCGATAACCAGAAACGCTCGGATAATTCGAAGTACGGAAAATCGAGAGTAGTTTTACTTTTTATCTTTTCATTATCTGGTTATCTAATGTAAAGCATTAAGTCCACTTGGAATCGATATCGAAAAACACTGTGCTCAAAACATTGATCCTTGATATCGTGATGTGATTAAACTTCATATTCCAGGACCTTGAATGGGCAAAAAAGGGCATCTCGGATCAAAAAAGCAGTTCATATTATCGCGAATTTTCTGAACTTAATATTTCAGGACATTTAGGGGCAAAAAGGCATCTCAGATTTTTTTTAACTTAATATTTCAGGACTTTTAGATGGGCAAAAAGACATTTAAGATTTTTCTGAACTTAATATTTCAGGACTTTGAATGGGCAAGAAGATATCTCATATTATACTGAACTTAATATTTCAGGACTTTGAATGGGCAAAAAGGCATCTGTAGGCCCCAAACCAGAAGATACAGGACCATGGTATGCTACCTCAAACCAGGAAGAGGTGTTCTTCAACATGGAAACAATTCAACCTAAGGCATGAATAAAGAACATTAAAAATCGTTTCTGGAATTTAAGAATTTTAGTGTGTTTTATGCGCATTTCATTAACAAGCCATTTATCTCAGCAGGGTGGGGGGTGGGGTCCAACAAGGATATGTTGGCCAACTATGAAATTACCATAACTAGTCATCTCTAGTATAACAGTGGGAGGGGAGGGGTCCAATGTTTTTTTCCAGAGGGGGTATAGAGGTTATTTTCTTAATTACTCATAATAAAATAGCCAAATTCCAAGGGGGTCATGATCCCCCTTCTCCTTCTGGATCCGCGCATGTGTAAAATTGTACTTGATCTTTTAGTTTTATTATAATCCTCAGATTTCTGTAACAAGATATGTATGTCTACATCATTGTTGTTGTTTTTTCTGTTTTTAAAACACGCGTGAAGGAATAACTTCTTGTATGTTCACAGACATTGTATTTTCGAATTAAACGTACCTTAGATTCGTAAAAGTAAAAGTATAGAAAAATTCCGAAATCCCAACGTTTTTTGTGCAGTTTCGTCATATTATCTGCTCGATAAAATTGCGTAGCCGCGTGCACTTTTTTCTTCTGCTCCAAAAGGTATGAGTTGTTTCCCATGTGCTTTGATTGAAATTACATGCATGTCAAAAACCGTTTTCTAACACTCAGAAGAAAAGAATGACCATTTATCATAAGAGGGCAGAAACCCAGCCACGTAGGGACCTGCTTTACATATCACAGACCAAGAGTTTTTATTTATTTATTTATTTTGTTTGTTTATTTGTTTGTTTGTTTATTTATTTATTTATTTATTTATTTATTTATTTATTTATTTATTTATTTATTTTCTATGTTGTGCACTAATTTCATTGTAACAAAAATATATTTGAATTTAAGACTTGTCCCGTGGTCTAGTATTTAGAGCGTCCGTCCCGGAATCGGGAGGTCGTAGGTTTGACCCCCGGCCGAACATATCAAAGGTGTAAAACACGGTATAGCTTCCTTGTTCCAATGGCGCTCAGAATGTAAGGGTTGTCCCAGGACTGGTTGGCCCGGTGTCAGAAAAAAATTACTGGGTGTGGTATCATATGGTAAATTTCTACTGTGTAATAATGCATTGTGACAAAACTACAATATCTATCTCAAGTAGACATACTAGTTGTCTCCAAATGATGAAATACAGTCGACAGGATGTTAAATCCAATAAACAAACTATTCAAACTTGTGCAAAGCCGAAATTATATATATATATATATATATATATATATATATATAACCTTTTTTCATTTTTTCTTCTACTTCTACCTATGTGACCGAGTGGTCATTGCAGCTTACTGTCAGACAATATAACACCTGTTACTGCTCTAAGTATGCGTGAAACTTCGTCAAACAAGTATAAATTTATAACAGCATGAACTTATTTATTTATCACCTAAGTCAAAGAAATATGAACAGGATATGTGTAAACTTTACCCTATCGTTTCAAGCACTCCAACCTTCTTTAACCCTTTCCCTCATAGAGGAAACCATGAAAAGACCTATGCGAACAACATAAAACCAGATCAGCCTGCGAGTAACTCGCAGGCTGATCAGGTTTTATGCTGTTCGCTGCTCCTCAGTGGTCTGGAAATGAGGACTTTATAATTAAATTTGGTAAGGTTTAATTATGGTTTTCTGCATATCAGGCTTTATGTGGTACCTACTGAGTGCGTCAAAATGACTCTATATGAGGGAAAGGGTTAAGGTAGTAATATAAGGTAGTAAAAACATATATTTTTAAATATCCATTTAATTTGATAAAAATCTTACTTCGATTAGGAATTACGGTTTTTATGTTGGACTAATACTTTGGAAATTGAACTTCATTAATGTTTGCAACTCTGAAAAACGGCGCTAGTAATGCTCCTATAGGACTGATAAGCCCAGTGACTGGTTGTGATGGTATCATGCCACTTATCTACGGCGTGATACTGCAGCATGGCTTCTCCCAAGCAAATGTAGAAGGGACATAACAACGACGGAATTAAAAATTAAACTATTGAGTTATGTACCTTATTTGCTATAGCCTCGTTTATACTAATGCTATCTGGTAATCTGTTTTAGAAGAATTTCTAGAATGGCCGATTAGCAGATATGCATACCAATATTTTTACTAGCAACTTTCTTCTTCGAATGCTTTTCCATGTGATGAAATATTATCTTGATATTTACTTGTTCAAATTGAAGTGACTCAAATACAGACCATGTAGGCTATATGTTGCTAAATTCCCAATATACGGACAAATAGAGACTCCTCACGATGACCATTCCTTGTTGCAACCGCGTTGATATCTATTTTGGGTATTTGCAATACAGGCAAATGACTTCATTTTCAACTATAGTCCTGAGAAATGTGATGTGGACAAGATTTTTTCTCATCTAACAGATTTTATTTCTCTACGCAACAGCGCCGTGTATTTATTTAAAATGGTTATAGTGGAGGAGCATGAAAACTGTTGCTTCCCGCATTGTCACAGAAGTGGAATGATCAATAGTGGAACCAATATTCAAATCAAGTCTTTTCGCCCAATACTGTTTCGAACCAACAAATTTATTGGTCAACAGTGAGATAAGACTAAACATTTATTTTATAACAAAATCATATAATCTTTACTCGCACAAAAGTCCTGTATTTTAAAGTTGACCTAGGTGTTAAATAGTTCTATAGTGCAACGAGACCCAAATCTATATAAATAGCACCATAATTTTATGTAAGAGCCATTATTGAAAAAGGTAAAGTTTTACACTTTTCTTCCCTATTTTTTCTTATAAATCATACTGCTTTATTGTTACAGTAGTGTAAATTGTTCAATTGTTGTATTTTGCATATTTTAAATTGCCGGTCGCCCTGAGGGCCAAACCAAAAGTATGTTTGATTCCATTGCTGAGTGCTGTCCGGTAAAAACAACAACACAACTTTACTTCTATTGCACTCATACACATATTTATTATATTTAAGTACACAACATCTTTCTTTTTACACCGGGATATTTTGCTGCCTTTTGATGGTTCATCAATCATCAATTTTCGTTGGGAGATAATTTTGTCGATTTCGAGGACGGCAGCTTATCCACGAATATTCATTCCCACGAAAATTGTTCATTTCATTAACCTCACGTCTGTAAAACATAAATTCACGAATATTTGTGCATACGAAATTGACTTTATAATAGTTTCCACGAAATTTAATACAAACGAAAATTAATCATTTGACTGTTACTGTTAGAATGTCCATTCCATAATGTCGTTAAAATAGTACTCCCTTGTGATTGACACTCAGAACGTATAGTTTCAGGACCGGTTGTCAGGGTAACGTGCCTGGGTGTGGTATCAGGTCAAATATGGCTGTGAGTCAGCTCAACATCTGTCTCGTGAGGATAAAATATCCATATGATTATAAATATTGCGATGAGACATTTAAATCAGTCAAAAATCCAAGCAAATCATCATCAATGGCATAAAAAGTCGAATCTTACAATGTTCATCAAGCTTGAATTCGTCTTCAAATCCCCCATGACATTGCAAAAACAACAACAAACAAAAAAAGGTGGATTAAAGTCTTCCAACGTTTATTACTTTATATTGCATAGCCCGGCAGGGTTACTTGGGTTGCCTTCCATTTGTTTTGCGGCAGGTCAGCTGTTCTAGTGCCTTTCAGTGCACTCGCGGTCTTCCTCCGCCTTTACTTATCTGGATGTCGCTATATGCGCATTTACAGTAAACAACACAATACTGCTTATTGCATTCATTTACGTACATTTGCATAATTGTATACTCTTGTAGACATAGAATTGAAATGCGTCTTTCATACGTGTTCTTACTTTTTTTATTATTATTATTATTTTGCAATAATTTTCTGAGTAATGCAGAATTTATTTAAATAACGTGCACACTACAATCTACAGCGCCATATCACCCGTGTTTTTCTTTTTAAATACTCATAACAGAGAAATAAACATAATTTATTACCTGTTACGTGACGATAATGGTAGATGGCCTTTGATAAGCTTTAACTGATACCTTCCGAAGCGAAACGAAATGAACAAATACATGTATGTAGATCAGCTTTGTGATTCTAGGAAACTATTTTTTTATTAGTTCTGGGACATTCGTTTTTGTTTTCATCAGGTGAACATACCTTTTAGATCATATACTTTTGTTTCAAGACTAGACCAGAACCGAACATTATCATCAGTATCACAACCACTACTATTATCAGAATCATCAATATAATATTCACTACCAGAACCATCATCATCATCATCATCATCGTTGTCGTCGTCATATTGCTTTCAGGAGTCAGTATCTAAGATATTTCATGCGTAAATTTGCATATACAAATGTACAAAATAAAAAACGAAAGTCACGTGGGGACATTACCATATGCAAAGACATTCACGTGGAGTCCCTGCCCGGGCACGAGATTGGAAAATTGTGTCCTTGTGAAGACAGGGGCATTGTCTGTCTCAGATTTACCCAGATGAGCAATCGACTCATCTGTTTTGTTAATGTGCAGCCCCTTTGTACACCAACACGAGATCACCTAACCGGATTACCCCTGTAATGGAGTAACAAGGTATTTAAGTCCCCGATAAGATCTTACCTAGATTATTATGATTACAGCTCATTGGTATAACAAGTCGAATTGTCAGCATTTTTATTTACATATTCGTATGTACACATGTAAATATGTTCTAGAAGCTTGCATACAAGATAAAGCTTGGGTACTTCAGCCTTATTGTGGTTTCGCATGTAATAATTGTACTTTACTGCCTTACATATAGTATTGTCAAATATAAATATTGTGTTACATATTACATGGATCCCTCACGAAGTTTAGAATGTTTATTCATACAACAATATTCGAAGACCTCTAAAAAGCATGAAGAATGCATCACAAATATATATGTTTAAAGATTATAGTACCGGCAAATAAAACTTATTTATTTTACGTCGGTTAAGTAACAATTTAGTGCCTCTCGACCTTTTTTAGGTACTTTGCACCACGGAAAATCAAGGAACCCCCCCTTCCGCCATTGGTGTTCTATTCCACAGCCTTCAGATCCGCAGTCAGACACAATCATTTCAACCGGACCACGTTGCCCTCTATCGTAATTTAGTAATAATAATGATAAATCTTGTGCTCTACGTTTATAGAAGTTTGTAAGTTGCTATCCAGAAACAGAGGGTTAACTTGACTTGACTATTTGAGTTTACCGTCGTTTCGACAGTATTTCAGTCATAAAGCGACGTGCAGCTTATTACAGGTGGAGGAAGACCCCGAATGCACGGAGGCATCCGGGTAGAACCACCGACCTACCGCAAGCCAGCTGGAAGGCTTCCTCACATGGAAATCCGAATGAACCTGCCGGGATTCGAACCCACGCGGTGAGGGGCTGAGTGAGTGTTAAAGGAACAGAGGGTTAGGACTGCTGACCGCCCCTATATGAATATGTGCGTTTACTATGTGCGTTTAACATGTACATGTACTTAAAATCAATATTTTTCGTTGACATTGAATTTCTATTAATCTTTAATAATGTCATTTTTCTTGGGTACTTATATTTGTGAATACATATATAGTTACAGAAAAAAAATACACAGTTGTCATGAAATTAATACTCATGGATAAACCATTTTCGAAATCCTCGAAATTTGGTCCCCCACGCAAATTAACGATTTAATAATAATGGTCGCTGATTTAGTATCATCACCCCGCTTACTACTGCAGGTTCGAGTTCTGGCCCATACTCCGATTCAAACTCTGTTCATTAGTTTCAATAGGGATTTGGGTGTGATACTCAAATTTGAGCTTTAGATTTTACTTACGTATTTTCGAGAAAACGGGGTCTGGTCTGGTCACACGTAACATTACAGTTGGCTTGTCGGTGGTTCTATCTCGGTGTCTCTGTGCAATCCGGGGTCTTACTCCAGTCGGAACACCTCGGGCAATTCTGTCATTCTTCATTTATCACCGAATGTCCCGACTGGGTCTTACTCCGCTGAGTGTCACTGTATGGCTGACATACAATCGAGCCGACATTTTGATCTTTAATCATATTGGTACAATTTAACATTTCGTTTTTTTTACAGAGCGACACAGCCGTTTAGTTGCCTTGGTACCTACCACCCACCCGCGCCCACTGTTATGATACTATAACGTATGAAGAAGTATATATCAGCTTGGTAATTTGCATGGACAGCTTGTCTGCGCATTGTACCACCAAATTTATCAGTAACAGAACGTGTTTGACTGGCCGATTAATTGTATGTGCGTAGATTTTCTCCGGCTACCCCGATTTCCTCCCACGCTTTTGCGAACCATCGAAAAATATATTAACCGAGTTTTCTTTTCAAAGTTATACAAATTTTGAATGCAATATAATTATATTCTTCAAGGTAACTAGGCCAAATTCTATGTAACACCTTTATTTATTTATCTTTTTTTTATTTATCTATTCATTTTAGTGAATTCCGGATAAATTACGAAATTATGTCAACCAGAGTGTGACCCTCTCCAAATGCCTGAAATTGGCCCAGTGTAATGGCGGGCAAAGTCTCTTGTTTGATGAAAATTGTCAATTCTATATCTTCCTCAAGTAACAAAATAAATAAATAAATAAATAAATAAATAAATAAATAGATAAATAAAACGATTTTAAGCATGTGTTCACATATAACTGTCAGTTTGTGGAAAATGAGATTTTTAAAATAAAAAAATCTAAATAGGATATATAAATGTACACATACGTATTTTGTGGTCCTGCTGATTTAGATGGCCGCTTTTTTTAAAAATTTTAATCTTGGATGGATAAACAAACTGATTTTAATTCAATTAATATAAAAGTTATTTATTGAAAGAAATAGGTTAGATCAACTTAGTACGAACGATTTCGAATATATTCAAATACTGTTTATGCCTTTATCAAATAAGAACGATAATAAATGAAAATAAATGCTAAATAAATTTGTCAAAATCTGTTCCTACTAACAGCTATTGTGTGCAGCATAAATTTCAGGCTTTAAACAAAATTTCTTTCTAAAATGATACTTATTAATGTAAATCGAATAGCAAAGCTGTTCTTCTGGAATATACAATGCAAATATAATGCACACTTAGACGTAGTCGGGTATTTAGTGGATTTGATTAATAATAACATTATTTTAGCAGTAAAACTCATAATTGCGTATTCGTAAGAATTACACGCAACAAAATTATTTTCGAAATCGTTTATGAACTGTAAATGTTTATGACAATCTTAAAATGGGCCAGATAATTAAAAAATCAGAAAATAAGACAAGGAATACAGTAGATGCCTAGCTACTTCTACCATAATTGTCATTATTGTTATCATTATTATTATTATTATTGCAACATCATCTACTACTACGGCTGCACAACTACTCCTACTAACATTAGCTTTAAGGATGAAAATGATAATGACAATATACCTTTTCTTCTCCTTTTCCATATCATAATCATCATCACCACAATCATCATCATCATCACCACAACAACAACAACAATAATAATCATCATCATCACCACTATTATCGCCATCATCATCATCATCATCATCAGTGTCCCATACCATGACCTGCCTATGATTCACCTTACCCTGACATACAGGTATTAAGCACACCTGGTTAGGTAGGACGTAAAGCAGCAGCAAACAGGATTTGGATCAGAGTTAAATTAAACGTGACATATTAGCATTCCATAAAACCAGATATATTTATTTTGGGAAATTGTTGAACTGAAACTAGGAATTATGTATGTGTTTTATTACTTCTAACTCATACATGTAGGTCAAACCGACGACGATATAGACTACGTGATGTAAGCTGCAGAAAGAGAGACACACAGATAGAAAACAAAGGAGGGGTTTTGAGTTCCTTATAAAGATTTTTTGACATGCGAGCCCATTGTCTATAATGGATTGAAAAAGGGGGATGGCGGGGAAAAAAGGTGATGGTTGCGATGATGATGGTGATGGAGGTGGTGATAGTCGCCGTGTCGGTGAAGAAGAAGATGGTAATGATGATGATTACAGTGGTATTGGTGGTAAGGTGGTGATGATGATGATGATGATTACGGTGGTATTGGTGGTAGCATGATGATGATGATTAGTATGGTATTGGTGGTAGGGTGACGATGATGATGATGATGATTACGGTGGTAGCATGATGATGATGAATACGGTGGTATTGGTGGTAGGGTGACGATGATGATGATGATGATTACGGTGGTATTTGTGGTGGTGATGATGGTGATAATGCGCCGTGGCAGGAACCATCACAGTATCGATCATTCACCCGATATAAATACGACAATCACGTGCGATATTACAGTATTCCGGAACACCGGAGATGATGATGATGATGATGTTTTATGTCGGATGTTTGTCAATTTATTCGACTGAACCGTGCATCTAACAATCAAAGCCAGGTTCTGTACAAAGTTAATTGTTCACCACGGTTATCTGTGCATATCAATTGTCTATATGGATAAAATAATGTTTTACAATTTTCCCACCCCTTTCGCAGCGTTGTCAGACATGAAACAAACTTCGCACGAATGCACCTTTCCATATTTCAGCTGTGAAATTATGTCTAAATGAACTGCTCATAAACATCATCACAAACATAACCCTGGGTCCTTTTGTTTAAACCAGGTGAACCATTGACTACTTATTATAGCGTAGCTATTGGATGGCCTGTAAGTCAATTTGATTACACTTGTAAACACAGAAAGGCTTTGAACCTGTGTCCCCTTTAACATACACGATCCATATGTCGGGCTACTCGACCCCGCGCCTGACAAATTTCAGTCTAGAGTGCCTGGATAGCGTAGTGGTAATGCGCTTCGCTTCTTACTAATGCGTCTCGGGTTCGATTCCTGGTCTCGTACTTGAGAAGGTACAGTTGTCGCCCGTCCAGACACGTGAGTTTTTTCTGGGCTCTCCGGTTTCCTCTCACAATAACGACCTGATTACGCCACCATCAGAGCCATCAAAAGTGATTAATATAAGTTGTGTGAACTTGTTTTGTAATCGATGTAAAATAAATAAACTGTAAACTCAAAATTTCCATTTATCTCAGTTTCTATATGAAAGGTAACCTTACTCTTACCTTATGTCTTTTTTACTGCATGAAAATGCGTTTTTAATTTTAAAAAAAACAAAAACAATTCATTATTACGAATAAATGTTTCGTTTTCACTACATGATATTTCATATTTTTTTAAATAGATATGTTGAATGTGTTGTACAAGAAAACGGTAGAGTGTAAAGTTACCTTTTGGACTCAATACATATATGCACGTACTCGGTGGCCGAGTGGTTAGAGCTGCCGTCCTAGAATTTGGAGGTCTGGGGTTCGATCCCCGGCGACATAAGTCTTCAAAAATGATTATGGTAGTTCCGTGATTGGCGCTAAGCATTTACACAGAGTAGTTCCAGGACTGGTTGGCCCGGTGTCAGGATAATACGACTGGGTGTGGTATCATGCCACATGTCTACGGTGTGATACTGCATGTGGCGGATCTATATCTGTCTCAAGTAGACGTAGTCCCCAAATGACTGAAATGTTGTCAGTGAGGCGATAAACAAAACAAATAAACATTCCTTAAATTTCCTTTCTTTTGTCTGCGTCTTTATATGAATTAACAAGCTATTTCTTCAGGAATGCAATTAACAATGACAAACGACAAGCAGATGTTTTTTATGACAATAAGTTACGGTAAATGCATGTTTCAATAATTGTAAAATTATCTACCGAAGCGGACGTATAATCATATATTACTTGAGTCTATTTTTAATCCAGCTAAATGATTTACTATTACCATTTATAAGGGTGTGAATGTTAATCGGTGACGATACCGTGTTGACCTGGCTGTTAGAGCGTCCATCCCGAAATCGGTAGGCCATGGTTTCGATCCCCGGTCGCGACATTCCAATGTCGCAAAGAAATAGTACTGGTATAGCTCTCTTGCTTAGCGCTTAACATATAAGGGTAGTTCCAAGACTGGTTGGCCCGGTGTCAGGATAATGTGATTGTCTTGACTTGACTTGACTATTTGAGTTTACCGTCGCTTCGACAGTATTTCAGTCATATTGCGACGTCCAGCTAATAACAGGTGGAGGAAGACCCCGAATGCACGGAGGCATCTGGGTAGAACCACCCAAGCCAGCTGGAAGGCTTCCTCACATGAAAACCAGAATGACCCTGCCAGGATTCGAACCTACGCGGTGAGGGGCTGAGTGAGTGTTAAAGTCAGCGAATTTACCCTCTCGGCTACGGAGGCCCCATAATGCGATTGTCTCCGGTATAACAGCGCAGTGATACTGTACTATATACATGTACAGTGTATGTAGTCCACAAATGACTAAACAAACTGCATACGATACAGGGTCTGCTCCAAAACGTAATAACTACATGTTATATGTAACTGAAATATATTTTTTTCCGAAATACATTCGTAACACTGCCTCAGATTGATGGAAACATGACGTAATCTTGCACGTTTTTATAAACATAGCTACACGCCATTAATCTTCTCATTATACGCCGTCACGGCGTAGATATTGGAATGTTTATACACCGTCACGGCGTAGATATTGGAATGTTTATACACCGTCACGGCGTAGATATTGGAATGTTTATACACCGTCACGGCGTAGATATTGGAATGTTTATACACGCCGTCACGGTGTAGATATTGGAATGTTTACACGCCGTCACGGTGTAGATATTGGAATGTTTACACACCGTCACGGCGTAGATATTGGAATGTTTACACGCCGTCACGGTGTAGATATTGGAATGTTTACACACCGTCACGGCGTAGATGTTGGAATGTTTACACGCCGTCACGGTGTAGATATTGGAATGTTTACACACCGTCACGGCGTAGATATTGGAATGTTTACACACCGTCACGGCGTATATATTGGAATGTTTACACACCGTCACGGCGTAGATATTGGAATAATTACACACCGTCACGGCGTAGATATTGGAATGTTTGTACACCGTCACGGCGTAGATATTGGAATGTTTACACACCGTCACGGTGTAGATATTGGAATGTTTATACACCGTCACGGTGTAGATATTGGAATGTTTACACACCGTCACGGTGTAGATATTGGAATGTTTATACACCGTCACGGTGTAGATATAGGAATGTTTTACACCGTCACGGTGTAGATATTGGAATGTTTACACACCGTCACGGTGTAGATATTGGAATGTTTACACACCGTCACGGTGTAGATATTGGAATGTTTATACACCGTCACGGTGTAGATATTGGAATGTTTACACACCGTCACGGTGTAGATATTGGAATGTTTACACACCGTCACGGCGTAGATATTGGAATGTTTACACACCGTCACGGTGTAGATATTGGAATGTTTACACACCGTCACGGCGTAGATATTGGAATGTTTATACACCGTCACGGTGTAGATATTGGAATGTTTACACACCGTCACGGCGTAGATATTGGAATGTTTATACACCGTCACGGCGTAGATATTGGAATGTTTACACACCGTCAAGGTGTAGATATTGGAATGTTTATACACCGTCACGGCGTAGATATTGGAATGTTTACACACCGTCACGGTAAACACCGTCACGGTGGAGATATTGGAATGTTTACACACCGTCACGGCGTAGATATTGGAATGTTTACACGCCGTCACGGCGTAGATATTGGAATGTTTAAACACCGTCACGGCGTAGATATTGGAATGTTTACACGCCGTCACGGCGTAGATATTGGAATGTTTATAACACCGTCACGGCGTAGATATTGGAATGTTTATACACCGTCACGGCGTAGATATTGGAATGTTTATACACCGTCACGGCGTAGATATTGGAATGTTTACACACCGTCACGGCGTAGATATTGGAATGTTTATACACCGTCACGGCGTAGATATTGGAATGTTTACACACCGTCACGGTGTAGATATTGGAATGTTTACACACCGTCACGGCGTATATATTGGAATGTTTATACACCGTCACGGCGTAGATATTGGAATGTTTACACACCGTCACGGCGTATATATTGGAATGTTTACACACCGTCACGGCGTAGATATTGGAATGTTTACACACCGTCACGGCGTATATATTGGAATGTTTACACACCGTCACGGCGTATATATTGGAATGTTTACACACCGTCACGGCGTAGATATTGGAATGTTTACACACCGTCACGGCGTATATATTGGAATGTTTACACACCGTCACGGCGTATATATTGGAATGTTTACACACCGTCACGGCGTATATATTGGAATGTTTACACACCGTCACGGCGTATATATTGGAATGTTTACACGCCGTCACGGCGTAGATATTGGAATGTTTACACACCGTCACGGCGTAGATATTGGAATGTTTATACACCGTCACGGCGTAGATATTGGAATGTTTACACACCGTCACGGCGTAGATATTGGAATGTTTATACACCGTCACGGCGTAGATATTGGAATGTTTACACACCGTCACGGCGTAGATATTGGAATGTTTATACACCGTCACGGCGTAGATATTGGAATGTTTACACGCCGTCAGGTGTAGATATTGGAATGTTTATACACCGTCACCACATTCTTACATTTAATGACATGTTATTATATTCAAAGAAACATATCAGTTTTAGTCCTACAAAAACGCTACATTTTACAAATGACATAAAACTACACCGAGTTACATCATCCTGACATTGTTCCAAGCAGTCCTTGATTTGCACCATTTTTAACGATTTTGTATGGCGTAGCCGGAGATCGAACCAGTAACCTCTCTTGTACGAGGCGAACACTACAACCGGTCACCGCAGAAAAAAAAATGAAACACATTCATCGTCATCAACTGCATGCATTCCGTGTTCACTTCATCGATTGTTGTAAAGCATAACATAATCAAAGTACCGGGGTGTCCGGCGTAGGGGTAAATGCAGCATGACACGTTGTTTTACTTATAACATAACAAATACAATATAAAAAAAATGGGATTATATGCCTTTTGTTACGATGGCTAATACCGAAATTTTATATGAATTAAATAATGAAAAGAAATGTCACCTCTAGAATAATCTTTTCATCAAATGCCTATGGCCCTAGCCTTAAAAGAAAGCAATAACAGCATTGGCATATAAACCTGTCTATGTTTATAGAGAAATCTCTTTTAATTCCACGTCACACACGAGTTAATCTTTGCTCGCATTGCATGGGTCCCTAAAGCTAACAAGAAAACCTATTGATCTGAGGAAAGCATTCAAACAAGCTGTTCGCATATGTAACCGTTTCAAAGGCTGTCCTAGCTTTGATGCAAATGCGTATTAACCTCTGCCAGACGAAACGAACATACAAACATTCCATTTCTATACTATACGGAAGTGCGTTTCTGTTTAAATTCATATCTTTTCATAAATCAACAACATTCCCTTTTCAGTGAATATTGTATCGGGCTATCAAATGCGAAGAGCACCCCACTATATTTAAGCGACCAGCATTCATGTACACCAAAGTCGTTCATTCTCCCTTGTACGGTGTCCAGTTCCAGGACTGTCGATGGTAGTTCAACGCAAGCAAGCAACCACACTTTTCTGGCGCATGTTTTATAAGTCCTGAATCTACTTTATGTATTTAACACAATGAGGGAGGTACCAGTGTCACTTACAACGACGCTTGGTGTATAACGACCGGAGACCAAACCGGAGATCTCCAGTTCCCTGTATTTGGTTTGTATTTGTGTTTTCTCGTTCCCCCATAAAGAGTTTCTCGCTCCCTCAAAATAGTATTTCGTTCCCTCAAGATAAGTATCTCGTTCCTTCGAGATGAATTTCTCGTTCCATAAAGAGTTTCTCGTTCCCTCAAGATAATATCTCGTTCCCTCAAGGCAAGTTTCAATTCGGAGTGAAACGGTTCGCATGTTTTATAAGTCCTGAATCTACTTTATGTATTTAACACAATGAGGGAGGTACCAGTGTCACTTATAACGACGCTTGGTGTATAACGACCGGAGACCAAACCCGAGACCTCCAACTTCCCTGTATTTGGTTTGTATTTGTGTTTTCTCGTTCTCCCATAAAGAGTTTCTCGCTCCCTCAAAATAGTATTTCGTTCCCTCAAGATAAGTATCTCGTTCCTTCGAGATGAATTTCTCGTTCCATAGAGAGTTTTTCGTTCCCTCAAGATAATATCTCGTTCCCTCAAGGCAAGTTTCAATTCGGAGTGAAACGGTTATTGTGCCAATGACAAATTCGGTTATCCTCGAACTTCAGCGACAAAATAACTTTTCATTTTGCTGAAGAAATCATGCAACGTGTAAGAATCTGCGTTTATTCTAAATTTCTATGTACGAAAAATTATTTGAAAAGACATCATTTACGAGGGATGTTTAAACGAAATACACTATTGTTATGCTAATTCAACCTTGCAGATACGATATTAAATGTGAAATGAAAGAAGTATTGCATTGCCAAAGTAAAGGTATTTACGTCGATGTTTTGACAGAAGAATTTAAAACTTCGGTCACGTTTTCTGAAGCTCTGGGCAGATGTCAATCAAATGCTTAAAGAGACAAATGAATAAACACACAAATGTTGTTAATCATGACCAGAATATCTTCGAAAAGATCTTTGAGGAAAGATTTTGTAGAATAATGTAAGTTTTAAATGAGAAATATTGGAGTTTACATCCCATCGACAATATTTCATTCACTTGGAGACTCAATCATTCTCATTAAAATCAGATTCAGTATGCTAAGTCGCGGATAGCAGAGGAACGCAAATTAGGATATGATTTTAATGAGATTGTTGAAGACTATGTCTAATTGAAATAAATAGAGATGTCACAAGTTTGTTTCTTTGTTTATTGATTTTAACGTTACGCCGACAGGTATTTAATTCATTTTGAGACAAACATAGCACATCGATCATCCGTAGACATGTGGCATGCTACCACACGCGGTCACATTATTCTGACAGCGGACCAACAAGTCCTTGAACTACCCTTATATGTTTAGAATTAAGCAAAGGGATCTATACCAGTGCTATTTTAAATAACGACTGTGGTATGTCGCATCTTATTACCAACCGATGGGTCTCAGCATGTGGTTCTGCAAATACTGTAAAACCTGTCTTAAGCGGTCTGTCAAAGGTATAAGACAAAGTGGCCGCTTAACGGAGGAAAAAAAATGCTACAATTAGGTAATATTAAAATTGATCGCTAAATACAGGTTGACGCTTAATACAGATGACCGCTAATACAGGTTCAACTGTACATAATTTATATTTCAGTTGTTGTTATTGTTGAGTTTATTGTCACCGCGACAGTATTTCAGCAATTATGGCGACGTCCATGTAGAGGACCCACATACTGCGAGCCAGCTGTAAGGCTGTCTCTCTTTCTATTTCAGACCCCAGAAATGCCAATTATCACAATAATTGCTATTCTTGAGATCGTTTAATATCGTCTTTGAAAATTTATCAATTGTCAGATAACATACTTGAATGGACTTTTTCAGTTTATGTCTATAATATAAATTTGAAAGACTCTCTCTGTCTCTGTCTCTCTCTCCTTGTTTAAAGAGTTGATACATAAAAACTTTGCAGATTCAAAACTGTTTTTATACATTCTCTCGGCAAAGTTTGATTAACTTATCACTGGAAAACACATACGCTATTATTAAATCCCTATTACAATTCAACACATGCCCCCCCCCCCCCCCCCCCCCAGGGTCGTAAAAACACGTGAGGTTGACAGGTAGGTATGACTAATTGAAATTATATCGACACGGTAAGCTATACATTTTTTATTGAATTATAAAATACACCTGTCAAAATTTGACAATGTATTTCATTTGGCAAATTAATTCACCTGTGACATGAAGAAGAAAAAAAGGATCATGTAAATTAAGCACACATTATTAAACATATGACAAAGAGATCTATGAAAGAAAGAAATATGGTTTGAATGAAATAAAAGAGAACCGCCATCTTCTGCCGTTTGAAAATGTATATGAATGATAATATGAATGATAATATCATAAAGTTATCTCTTCCAGATAAGTATGATTTAAAAATAAAAACTTCACAAAACTATAAATTAAACAATCCGCATACCTCTATGCTATATGACTCACCTGATAAAGCTAAAAATATTGACAAAAATAGAGGAAATGTACGTGAGAAAATCATCAAAAACTAGAAAACAAAGAAAACTATATAACTAGGCTATAGTTAAATATGTATTGCCATTTAATAAAATTACAACCAAAGTGTCTATAATCGTTCACTCGATATTTCAGCTATAATTAATAATTATAATAAGATGAGAGAGAGAGAGAGAGAGAGATCTTAGCTAATATGCAATATTAGAAATAAGACAAAACGATTTTAAGTCTTAACCCTTTCCCTCATATAGACTCATTTTGACGCACTCAATAGGTACCACATAAAGCCTGATCTGCAGAAAACCACAGTTAAACCTTACCAAATTTAATTACAAAATCCTCATTTCTAGACCACTGAGGAGCAGCGAACAGCATAAAACCTGGTTACTCGCAGGCTGATCTGGTTTTATGCTGTTCGCATAGGTCTTTTCATGGTTTCCTCTATGAGGGAAAGGGTTAAACAACAAGCCCTTCTCGCTGACTCTTTTCAACACGGACGCTTTCGAGAAAAGGTTAATGCGACAACTTGCGAGTTTCAGGCTGTTCCCCTTGAGACCATAATTGAATGCTGTAAACACACAAGCTTCTTAAAGGACGGTCTGAGAGCAAACTCATCGGAAATCCTCGGTGCTGAAGGCAATATTACAGCAGTTAAGGGTTTTGGTGGTCTAGAGAGAGACCGGGGGATTAACCGAGGAGTTCCGATTATGCATCCAAATAACACCTTAAAATGGATTAACAAGTATAATGTCCACATTATAACTAAGCAGTGCTCAAGCAGCTCGGAGAAAGAAATAAATTTAATATACACGACAGGAAACTAAATATATACACCAGGGCTGGTAAATCTTTAAGTATAAAATTTCGAGTTTTTAGGGTTAAAATGATCACTGTCTATTTATTTACAAAAGACGAAGGAAAATGATTGATGGATAAATTGCATATTTTACACCTGCATGATTTTAATAATTAATTTTCTCAGTCGGTGACCCCTGGAGTACCGGTCTGCGACATCTTAACATAAGATAAAACAGCGTCTGAATAAAACGTCTGATCAATCTGACGATCTGCCTGATGGATGTTTATAGCCATTAAAGGTTGAAATATGGTAAAATTTAACTGTTCTGTGTTGTTAGAAATCGTAACAGGAAGGTAACAAGTGTCAAAAGTTTCTGGACATCATTTACTGAACATTTTCAGGAAATGGTCAGATATTTGAACTATTGACCAATTACCGGTGTTTTGACCCTTTGGCAAACAAAGCAGACCCAGATCAGGCAGATCCCTCCGGGGTATTTGTTTGCAAAGCTCAAATTTTGCAGTCTACAAGGCAAATGATATAGATCGTTTGACAGATCATTTGAAGTTCAGTAAAGTAATATTCGTTGTGTCATAAAATTAAATAAATATATTCATGTAGTAAAGTGTTAAAATCTACATTTCGGACCTCATCATCCTAATGTTTCATTAGGATACCTTGGTTATCATGATAGAGGTTTAGTGGTCCAAGACGTAGCGGAACCATTACAGGGACTTTTTACCTTCCGTGAAATTGAAGGTTTTTACTAGCTATGAAGACTGC
Organism: Solen grandis; assembly: GCA_021229015.1. Lineage (NCBI taxonomy): Eukaryota > Metazoa > Mollusca > Bivalvia > Adapedonta > Solenidae > Solen > Solen grandis. The sequence continues at coordinate 98,419,704 of CM037777.1, forward strand.
ATTCCTTTGTTTAACATTTTACAACCACATGTACATAAATTATGGGCCTATATGCTATGTGCATATCATAACAACATCAGTTTTGTCTACCATCATACGCGCTTTACCTGTTGAAAATAATGTCGTCTGTTGTTGTTTTTTGTGGCCCACGTTAGTTAGATTGTGTTGAGTCAAATATATTCGTCCATATATTGAAAGAGTACACCATTGTTGTTTATTTACTATCCATTATTTTTGTGGCATAAGATTTGAAAAGTGTTTGATGAATGAACAATAAAAGGAGCGTAATGTGATACCATGTAATTGAGCTGGGAATTGCCTAAAAGTCCCTTTATTTATTATTTACGTACAATGGGTCCTTATTGACTGTATTGATTGCGAGCCCGGAAAATAAATGAAACCCCAAGCCACTTGTTGCTAAAATTGGAATATATGAGCAAGTAAACACAATACTGAACATGTAACTGATCTCTGTCCTCATTATACCTAAAACTGTCCCACGACAATGTATGTGAGATTTCATATCGCAGACGACAATAAAAATGACAATTCCTGTCATTATTTGGCAAAATTCACAAAATGTGTGTGTGTGTGTGTGTGTGTGTGTTATTTATTTATTTAGAAATGACCTTTTATAAATGGAAGTTATATATTTTGATCAATACAGAATAAATGACCACGAACAGGCCAACATCGTCACAATATCCTTAAAAGTATTCCATTTAGAAAACAGGAATATTTGAATAATCAAAGTTATGAATTTAGCTGACTTTAAATTTTGAATTTTAATTTTAAATTCGCATTTTCTGATTTTGATTCATTCTCAGTATTGGGGATTCGAAAGGCTTATTTTTAGTAACTGATAGTAAGTTTGGTACATAAACAATACTTTTGCACAGAAGCAAAATTTGTTTTAATGTAAAATTTAATGTAGCACGCCTTTAAAGTCGCTTGTCTAAGCATGAAATTCTACGGGGAAAATAGCGGGTGGTGTTTAGCAAAAGTTGAGTAGTATATTACGAAAACTGTCGTCTGCAACAAAAATCCGGTAATCACAAAACTACACCTAATCCATAATAATCATGTATAGGTTGTGTCATTGCGTAAGTCCTATTAACCTTTGGTTGAGTCAGTCACTTTAACAAGTCAATTTCTGTATTGAGCCCACTTTCCCACCAACCATGAATTGCAAAGCCGATTAGGTTATTTAAAGAGTGTCAATACATTACAGAAAGAGGTAGGACATCCGTCTTTAATCCTGACTGACAAGCCCGGGTTGGAACTAAATGCATGTGTTCGTTGGTGTGGTAGAAAACATTATTTTTGGTGTGGGAGGGGGTGCGAAAAATATCAGTTTCTAGTACACGTTGTGTTTACATTCCAAGAAAAAGTCATTGTCCGTGTTATGGCTGTCGCTGCCAAGTACACAAGGGGTATCCTGGTAGAACCCCCCGGATGGAAAAAGCTTCCTTACTTGAAGAAAAAGAGTGACCAGACGAGAATTCGAACTCACTGCAGTGAGGAGCCAAGTCAGTCAGATAGTAAGTAAGTGTCTAAAACCACTTGGCCACGGAGACCCAGGTAATTAGTTAAATCAGATAAACAGTTTGAATTTCCGTTAGTAAGTGATGTAAGAGACAGACAGAATATCAAAAATATTATCAAAGAGGCAAATACTTTCGCTTGATGCGGTTTTCGTGTATATAAAAATAGATGTTTATGATTCATAAAACATGACCTGAAGCTCAACATGTGACATTACAATATAACACCTGGGTCAAAGTGTACATATGTCTATTCCAAACTCTGAACTTTGCTGCCGTTCACGATATTGCGAAGTTATGATTTATAACATCGCCATAAGGGTTTGGTACTATCATTGGGAAATTGTATAACAATTTCACATATTGATGTTAGATGTTTATTGCATAAAAAGTTAAATATTTATAACCTTTTCTTATTTCACGATTTAAACTGGAAATAAAATAAAAATGGGACAAAATTTTATATAGAGGGAGGGGGGAAATGTCTGATACTTTAATGTTATATGAAAAGGGATGACGAAGCGAATTACTTTTAACACAATGTCATACAGTATGTGTATTTTACTTATGGAAAACACATTAAAATTTTTATGGGTAGAAAAAATTGCCTCCTTCTAAGTCGAAGAGAAGTAATTTCTCCCTTCATACAAGCGTAACAGGACAAATTCAGTCGGGCCGATAACGTGCAGAAAATATAAATTACGAGGTTTGTTTCAAAGGTAAGAAAACAACAAAATATTGCTGGTAAATGGTTACTTCATAAACGATACTTATACTTATCATGGGATGAAACTAAACATAAAAAACATACTAGGTGATTTGTTACACGAGAGAGAGAGAGAGAGAAAGAGAGAGGGGGCGGGGGGTGGAACTGGGCCTAATTTGATTTGATTTGATTTATATATATATTGCCGGTATAATTAGTAACATTTAATTTTCATTTACTAACTTTAATACATTTTTGGACTTTTATTAAAACACCATTTCTCGAAACGATTTGCAGGCCCGGGCCTAACGTGCCTAGAGGAAGCTAAGTTAGAGAGAGAGAGAGAGAGAGAGAGAGACGTTACATGTACATAGGATGTAACAGAGAATTAACATATGTAAGTTGTCAAATACGTGTACGTGTCAAAAATGAACAACAAAATCAGAACGAAGAGAACCTATATCACAAACGAAAAAAAAAAAGATGCATCGTCTCAATGTCATAAACGGCTAATGAAAGAACAAGTGTAGTAGACTCAGAAGTATATGTAGTAGCAGCAAAAGTTGATGTTGTGGTGGTAGTGGTAGCAGAAGTAGTGGTGGTGCTTTTGGTGGATTGGTGTGTGTGGGGGGGTGTTGTAGTGTGTAGTAGTAGTAGAGGTGGCATTAATAGATGTGGCAGAAGTAGCAGTGGTGGTGGTTTTGGAGCTGGTGGTAGTAGTAGTAGTAGTATAGGTGATTGAGGGGGTGGTAGTAGTAGTGGTGGTAGTAGTAGTAGAAGTGGCATTAGTAGATGTGGCAGAAGTAGCAGTGGTGGTGGTTTTGGAGCTGGTGGTAGTAGTAGTAGTAGAGGTGATTGAGGGGGTGGTAGTAGTGGTGATGGTGGTAGTAGTAGTAGAAGTGGCATTAGTAGATGTGGCATAAGTAGTAGTGGTGGTGGTTTTGGAGCTGGTAGTAGTAGTAGTAGTTATTGTTGTAGTACTTGAAGTACAGTGTAGTGATAGGGCTGGTGTTTTTTTGTTTGTTTTTTTGTTGTTGTTTTTTGTGATGTAGTAGTAGTTGTGGTAGTGGTGTTTGATAGTATCATCAGCACCAACAAGAGCTGCAGTTGTTGAATTGTACATAACCTTCAAGAGTAACAGATGGCGCTGCTATCCAAAGAACTAAACCGAATAATCAATATCCGAAGTCAAGTCAGAGTCTTTTTATCCGCCTGTTTGCCGGGTATCAGTGATTGTAATCTCTTGGCGTTTTAGTGCCCTGCCCTGACAAGAACAATAAACACCGTTGCCATAGAAACGCTGTGCAGAGACACAAACATCTGCGGCAGGTACGTTTGAAAGACGGTCTGTAAATTATGGTTTTCGCTTTTTAGTTAAGAATAACGTCTAAGGCAAACGATTCAAAACGTTTAAGATTGTACGTATTTATTTCGTAATTTATCACAAATTTCATTCTCAGTTATAAATAATTTTACGATTACGCTTATCTACATACACAAAGTGCAAATATAATTCATTACTTACGGAGATGGTTTGTGTGATTTTGTAATCAGACTGGCAAATCTTTTTCAGCAGTGAAACTGCTTCAAAACACATTTGTAATTTGATTTTAAGAATTTATTTTTAGAATCTAAAGGCAGTTGTCCAAATATCACTGATGCATTAGGCAATTAATTTGTAAGGATAAATTATGTGACAGATAAGTTAAAGGCCATCCTTCATTCTCAAACTGTCGTATGGAGAACAAACACCTCACACTAGTGGACTTAACTCTACTGCTAGAAATATATGTTCCTCAAACGTGAAAATTAGCACTCAACACGGCTGTCTAAAATACCCTTTTGACACAAAATCTATACCATTTGAAAACTACTAAGTATGTTTGAAACCGAAGTTGGCTTGCTTTTTACAACGTTGACCATTTATCACATTTATGAGATTTTAATGGCGGCAATTCCACTTTTTTCAAAGACCACGCAGCTAGATAAACGTGACTTCAATGTCATATTGAAACCCAAGACTAATTTCATGTCTTCTTTTATGTGTGTTTTGGCTTATTATATATGATAGCATTTATAATTCATGGCCAAGACTGAGTGCAGCCGATCTGTGCGCGAGCTTACATAAATTGACTATGTAAATAAGACATATATTGACTATAAGTTCCAGGCTTTCGTTCACCTTTTCATTTTTCAACATACAAAGTAAACTACCAGATAACGCCAAATCGAGAAATGCTCATCTTTTATTCTCTGATAAATTTCGCAGTGCATACTGTTTGTGAAATAAGATTGCCTATAAATTCACTACTATTGATAAAAAATAAGATATAGTACTCGTGCTTACACCATTAAAAAGACTGACATAGCACGGTCAAAACTAGAGATATCACTGAAGGTGATTAATATCCCCGCTACGTCGGCTTGAGAACATTGAATTATATGTAGACCATGAAGCATTGTGGCACACGACAACACGCGTAATCCATTTAAAATCTTAATTTCAAAATGTGAAGAGGGGTATAAAAACAGAGGTATATCGAATGTTGGTAACGTAAAACTGGTGGGAATACTTAATTGGTGCAAAAGAATCCAAAAAAATCTGACTCAATCATGAATGAATGATAAGTCATGTTTGAGTTTGACCTTGACAATAATACCTCAATACTGTATAGTTTTCATTTTCGAGAACAAAGAAGCAGGATTTAATTCAGAAACGTTCTTACAACCTATAGAAATTCCTCTCGGTGGGTCCTGGGTTGGATCAGTACTTTGCGCCTGGGAAAGTTTTCAAGATGTGTCACACCCAGGGTTAACAAATGTTTTTTAAGTTATTATCAATGTCAGACAGTCAAGGCTAACAAAATGTGACTACTCTTAGAACACAATAAAAGTAAATCTTTCTTGGCAGCAGAATGATATTGCAAAACAGTAGTAGTTAAAACCTCATCTTAAAACCATTCAAAACAAATCATGTAAAGTGTAGTAAAAATACAGGAGAAATACAAGAAAAATAACACAGAAAATGTACTGTCACATGGAGAAAAACGTCAGTAACATCTATAATACAGTAATGTAATATCTAACAAAATACAGAAAAAAATGCGATATTTCGAGGCCTAATGAGAGGAATGAAAAAAAAAAATTTTTTTTTGCTCGAAAAAAACAACTGAGAGAACATGTAATTTATTTCTTATCATTTCTCACACAGGGGCTTGGAATATATATCTAACAAGAAATGTATTTAACAAACGATATTCAGCGTTGATGGGGATAAAAGAAATGGGAGAATGTAGAACGGTTATATGATGATTTCCCCTAGTAAATAGTATTATAATGAAGCTCTCTATAACCGTCTTCCAGTCATATGGGGTCGATGAAACAGGTTTAAATATACTGAGGACATTCGGCCCGAGACAGGTCTCAGAGTGCATCTGAGAGAAATGTCTACATATTTATCAAAACAACAGCAATTTAGCTCGAAAACTTTAACATTTCGTGGATACGAAGCATTTATTTCAAGTAGTTGACATCTCAATAAACAATTGAGTAACTCTATCTCCTGAGTATAGGCATTGTATCGTTCAAATATTCATTTGCAGGTCTTACCTTTTGTCATAAACTGTACAAAGGTCAAATGTTAGGTGAGACGGCTACGACGGAAAAAAAAAACATGAATCGCTCCTCGAAATATCGCAATTTCATTGTAACATAACATTAGAACATAACATATATACTAGTGAATCAAATCACTATAGATACAATAGTGGCATTGATTTCCGGGATTTTCTTTGCTTAGAGGAACCAGATCGAGAACTTTTGTTCTCTTTGGAGTCTGAACTTTTCCTGAAATCAACACTATCATTGCTCTCTTTTGAGTTTCTACTTGAGGATTCCTTGGACACACGCCTCTGTAGCGTTCTATTTTCTTCTGCTACAACAGTTTTCAACTGACCGGAAGCCGATCCACTACTTCCGGTTGAACTTCGAATGTACGTTATGAACGGTGCAGAATCGGATCGTTTGTAATGCCGAGGTGGAAGTTCCGGCGGTGCAGCAGATACTGGTTTGGTATCATGACCGTTAGTTTTTGATGACGTCAATGTATTATAATTGTGATTAGCGTCTAAATTTCGCTCTTGGGTCCACAAAATTGTAAGATGTATTCTTTTGGCTTCCCATAACGTCCCCTCTGTCTAACATGGCGAGTCTAGATTTAAACTTGGTCATGGGTTCGAACTCGGGTTCCTCATAATAAGTTTCTTCATCTGAATCTCTAGCAAACTTTTCTATGGGAGGCTGACGGCCTTCCCTGAGGTAACCGTAAAGATCATCCACTTGCTCTAATAACATGTCTTCTCTGCTTTTGCTCCTTTTCATCTGGCTCTTGGGTCGGGGTGTCACTTCCGGTTGATTATTTGCCGTTGAATACAGATTGGCCATCGTGTGACTTTTCAGCTTCACTGCACTTTGAGGTACAGATATGATTAGATGAATAGTATTGTGGTAGTTGGCGATCAGTCTGTTACATTTCACCATTATGTTGTTGAATGCCTCATTATCCATCAGCTCGTTATTGTTTGTGGCAGCTAGAAGGCGTAAATTGACCTCAGTAGGTATAGGGCAAATTCTTGGCGTGTTTCGATCCAGTGGGCACACGAATGCGATCTCATCTGTGTATGCCCAGTCCAGGCGTATAATGCCCGTGAATCTGTTAGTGTCCACCTTTGGCCATACGCCTTGAACCAGCTTCAGAGTCAACGGTAACCGGAACCTGCCAATAACGTCTTTTATTCTAAACACTCCCATAACATCCGTGGGACTTGCAATAGGCATAAACAGTCCTTTCTGATCGAAACTCAAGTATACGTTTTCACCTTTTGTATCAACGCACTTCAACAAACGGACCTTGCCTTCAAAGTCTGCTGGCAC
>CM037777.1:98426985-98476985 GCA_021229015.1 Solen grandis
CCTGCCCCAGGGGTCACTTGATTTTACATAGGCTTATATAGGAAAAACTTAAAAAATGTTCTTGTCAGAAACCACAAGGCCCGGAATTTAGATATTTGAATTGTTACATTGCCTTATCTACATCTACCAAGTTTGTTCAAATCATGGCCTTGGGTCAAAATTGGCCCTTCCCCAGGGGTCACTTGATTTTACATAGACTTATATAGGGGAGTCTTTAAAAGATCTTGTCAGAAACCACAAGATCAAGAACCAAGTTTTCAAATCATGGCTCTTGGGTAAAAATTGGTCCCACCCTAGGGGTCACTTGATTTTATAGCTTTAACCAAAATTTGGACCACAGGTACAGTTTATGTATGGAATTACGATTATTTTGCTGTACTTCTGCATGGATTTTGTTATTCAATACGACTGTGTTATAAAAGACAATGAGGGCAATATTTCTCCAAGTGAGTGATTCAGGGCCATCATGGCCCTCTTGTAGATAACCAATGAAAGGATAGTTTCTGTTGAAATGTTTTGATGAATATTTTTTATGAAATTAAGATGCAAATGAAATTCAATTCTTTCAAATACAGTATGTTATAATGTCCCTTATTTTTCTTTTATATAATTGTAAAGCAATTTTATTTTCCTGCCTTTTTTTCTGTTAAGTTGTCCATCTATCTGTTGTCTTCTGTGCCCACTCTTTGTCTCTAGATTTCCTGGTTGTGATAAACCTCATAATGACCCCTTTAAAAACCCCCCATCATAAGTTTAACGAATTTAGATTTTTGGTACATATGTTTATTCAATAAAAAAATCTTTAAACTTTTGACACAGTTATGGCCCCTTTTCAACTTAAAATTTGCTACAAATACCTTGTCCAATCAATAAGGCTGCATATTCTGTGTTAAAGCCTTTAGTTGGGTTATTTATCACTTTTAGTGATTTTTCAAGATTTAGTCAAATAGTATGAAACTCTTGTTTATTTTTAGATTCCATCATAGCCCACCAGACATTACCCCTGGACAAGTACATGTTGGACCGACCAAAAAGGGAGAGCAGTCCCGTGTACTGATGCATGGAATCCTGTCACTACAGTGCAGCTCCATTATAACACTATATATTGTGCCCATGTCTACAGCATTATCCCTTTACTTCATATAGACTCATTTTGATGCAATGGCAAACAGAGCAGACTCAGATCAGACAGCTCCTATAGGAACTGTCTGATCAGGGTCTTCTCTGTTTGCTCATGAAATATGGTAGCTTCGTTTCTACACAGTCTGTGTGGCAAAGAAAAATGAGTTATTTAATATACCATTTCAAGTTTAGTAAATTAATATTCATCAAGTTATAAATTTGAACATGAATATTCATTAGGTAAAGGTTTAACTAGACCGCTTTTATCTGTGAAAATGTACCTTGAAACACAATCTCAAAGATTTTAGGAATTCTGTGCTGGGTCATGTTATAATGTCATTAACTTTTTACTTCTGTCTCCTCTACTTCCTATCAGGAGCTGTCTTATCAGGGTCTTCTTTGTTTGTTCTTACAGTATTGTAGCTCAAGGTTTTACAAAGTCTGACATGGCGAAGAAACATTCATTGTTTCATTAACCATTTAAAGTTTAGTCATAAATGGATAGATATATTTTCAATATAAAAAAATGATAATGTAATTACTTAATTTTTATACGTTATAATGATGAATTGTATGTCCTTATCTATTGTATGTATATATCTAGAATTAATCATTGAAATATTTATGAAAAGTTTTAAGATTTGTAAATTGCATTCATATATTATACTCATTTGTTTAGACGATCTCTACATTTCAGTATTTTTAAGAAAATCATCTGAACTGTATCAATGAATTGTTGAACAATGCCAACAGTTACATGGTACAGGAAATTCACATAAAGATACTATTGTAATCAGTGTATAACAGTAAGTAAGAAAAATCTGTCAAAGTGAGGTTGTATTGAAGATGTTAAAAAAAAATAGCTTATTCAGATGGGAGCTTATGTCTGATTTTTTAAATCGCACATTTTTGGTAACTATTTGACTTAAACATTGGTATAAAACTTAATCAATATTTTTACAATGTAAGCATAAAATGAATAAAACTAAAAACAACACAACTGGCCCCATGTTTTCGAACATTAGAGCTGTACGTAAGCATGATTTTCATGCTTAAACTCAAGATATTCAATTGTGATATGAGTATGATGCTTTGGCTTGGGCTTAATATCTAACTTTATTCTTTTTGAAAACTTGAGGCCTGAACTTACATTGATAAAAATAATTTTTATCCAAACTGAAGTAAGTGGTTGCATGTCAAAATGTACTGTTTTAATTGTATAGCTATAATTGTAATATTTTTTTATGGCTAGACTAAAAAACTCAGACCTTGTATAGATACTGTTAAAGTATATGAAATTTCTTTTACATATGGTTATTGTATTTATTAGCATGAACAAATTGTAACTAGTTGCATGAATTTGTATGTTTTAAAGAGGAGGTCTACAAATTGTTCTTAACTGTTACCAGTACATCATGACTAGAAATATTCCCATGTAAGTGGGTCAGAGTGGGGTCCTCTACCTTTGATTAGCTAGACTTTGCTTAAATGACTGAAACTCTGATGTGTCAACTCTCAAAACAACCATGTCTGAATATTTTTATGATATTGGGTATTTCATAAATACTGAAACTCAAAGGCCGAGACATACTAGAGTCGTTTGAAAAAATGATACTGGTATAGCATCTTTGCTTGCTGCTCAGCATATAAGGGTAGATCCAGGACTATTTTGCCCAGTGTCAGGATAATGTGACTGGTTGTGGTATCATGCCACTTGTCTGTGGCCTGATACTGCAGTGTGGTAGCTTTAAAGCTCAAATGGACTTGGTCTCCAAATGAATGAAATAGGCCTCTGAATCTCAACTTTTGCTCAGTTGGGGGTCAATATTGTGTATATGAGGACAGTGTTCTATAGGCCAGGCACTGCAATCTATTTGGCCTATATTTCAGGCTAAACTCTTGATGTCAGAATTCTGGCTGTTTTCTTTCATAATGATCAAATATTAATATATTTGTTTTCAACTTTCTCCTTTTAGAAAACAAGTTCTTACAACTTTTACTTTTTCCTTTTGTTGGGTTGTACCAGCAATTGGCACCTTTGAAAATCTTGAAAACTTCTTGCCCCCATTGGGGATTAGTCTGGCAGTCAGCACGATTACTGAACCACAGTGACTACATTTGTTTATAACGGATTTTCCTCTCTGCCAAGAAGAGATCACATGCTTGTCCATCATTGGGTAGACCTTACATTGTCAGAAGACTCTAAGGTAACTTGGTATGATCATTTTTGGAGGTCAGTGACTTCATAACTTTGAGGTTGTGGGTTTAATACTCAGTCAGTTAGCAAATTAGCAGTACACATAAGTCGTTCATACTTGCACTGATATTGGTGTTCAGCAAATAAGGGAATTCAAGGATTTGTTAGTCCAGTGTCATGATATTGCGATTTGGGTGTGGTATAATGTCACTTGTTTATGATGTGATAACTATATTGGTCTTGTGTTGACACATGTTGAAATGACTGAAATACTGTTGGTTTTGACCTAAGCAAGCAACAACAACAACAAAAAAAAAAAATAAAAAAAAAATACTACTTAGTTTGAATCTGACATAGACACAAAATATTGTGACCTAAAAGACCTCTGAAGCTCTAAACTTTGTGAAATGACAACCACTTAATATCTTATGACAGAATCTGGGTTTAAGTTGTTTATTTTGTGTGTATGTAAGGGGGTGGGTATTAAATGAGAAAGTAGGGCATGGAATAGAATTTCATACAGAAAAATTGGTGTTGAAAAATTATTGTAACTGTCAGCATTAAGTATAATCAAGTAAAAACTGTATGACACTAATAAATAATTGGACAAATTAAAAATGCTTTTATTTTATTTTTATACTGTTTGAGGGAAAGGTAAAGAGGGCCTTTTAGGTCTTTGTGGTTTGATAGTTATAGAGTTCACTTTGTAACCTGAATGTTTTGAGTTCGATCTCCAGATGTAGCATACCAAAGTTGTGAAATATGATACTGATATAATTATCTCCCTGACTTGGTGCCTTAGATAGTTTCAACCCAAAACTCAAATAGTCAACCCAAAACATTTGTCACCACATTGTTATAAGTAATCGAAGAATTGTAATTTTTCATGGATTTTTAATAATTATTATATCGACACAGAAGAACACCCAGGATGTTTAGCTGAGGTAGTAGTAACTATCCTTGTTATGTCCACACGAGTGCTGCACGTGCGATTCCAATTGGTCAAGGGTCACGGAAGTCTGGGTACCAGAGGACAAAAGGTTAAGGACCTTCATCTGCAACAACAAAACGGGAATGACGTCATTTTCTGTGCACGTAGGAACTAGATCAACTTAGGAAAATGTGTTTTTATTTAAATACCTTGAGAAAAATGTTTTATATGGCGTCACTGAAAACAGAAACCATTTGATAACTCTTTATCTCAAACACTGGCACTGACAGCCCCGATGGCCGAGGTGTTAGAGTGAAATTGTGTATTGGGCAAACTGATTTTTAAAAAAAAAAAGAAAAAGAAAAACAACACAACGTCAAAAAAGTCCATCAGTAAACTGAAAAGTGACATAAGGTTCCCATACAGAAAATATCCCAGCAATGAATCTTACAAGTAAAAAAATACCATATCACCTGAAGTGAACTATACGTATATACCATCAAAAATCAAATTGCACTCAGTGTTTAAAGAGACTGGTCCAAGTTACAGTGGTTGAGTAGTTTGAGCGTCCGTCCATGTATTGTGGGTTCATTTTCGGTTGCGACGTACATAAACGGGTACTTCCAGGACTGGTATGCCCGGTGTCAGGATAATGTGATGGGGTGTGATATCATGTCATTTGTCTACGGCGTGATGTCGCATTATGGCAGCACTATCTGCAAAAGTCCCAAAACAACTGAAATACTTTCCGACGTTAAATCCAACAAATGGTGTAAAAGATAGTTCCAGGACTGGTCGGCCCGGTGCCGATATAATGCGTCTACCACATATGAAAGTGAGGTAGTAGTTTTACACACACAAAAAAAATCTAAATTAATTGACTGGAATCCCGCCAATTTGACGTTAAGCTAAAGCAAACAAATCCACTGAGCACCCATACTGAGCTTCATACCTCGAGTTTTCTGATACCGTTGTCGGTATGGACGGACGTCCTCTCGGCGTCAGACACGGCGTAGATGTAGCAAGTTTTCCCGAAAGTCGTAACTAACATGTGCTGGAACGGTTAATAAATATAATAACAACACTTAGGCCTACCGGTATTCATTGTCAGAAACCGTTGCATACAGTCCGTTATCACTAATGTATGTACCGTGAGATACTTCGTTTTCATTAAAATTAATTAGCTACTTGCTGACCAATGAAACAACTCTTAGGATTTTAAATACTTGGCATTGAAGTTACAAAAGCAAAAGCTGACTTTCAAAATCCGAAGACCTATTGTGTAACGCGCCGTTTCATTAGTCAAATGATCAGTATTATCTCCGCTAGCGATCAAATAAAATGCTTACTAAATATTTTTGCTAATCCAAATAATCCACGGTCGAATAAATTATTGTATAAGAAGAAAGTCATACCGATGTGACAGGGCCTTTATGGAACTTAAAAATGATAAAAAAAAGAAAAAAAAAGAAAACTGGTTTAATTTTTAGTCTGCAAGTTCCACCCACACAACCACTGAAGGTATGTACTTGAAACTTCACACATGTCTTTAGGGTCAGAAATGTAGGTTATCACCTAGACCCATTATTCTAGTTTGGATTTTTTTACTGAATTATTCCCTTTGTGAACTTAAGCAATGGTTAAGCCTTAATTAAGGTTTTGCTTGCAATTAACGCAACACCATGCTAATTTCTCAGCAGTCCGTTATGGCATTGAAACTATCTTCAGTAAGGTTCTCAAATAACTCCTGACCAAATTCAGTGCAAATAATGATATTTTCTTTAAATTAATACTTTTGGTTGAAGTTTTGCGTTCATTTTTAGCTCGATTATTCGAAGAATATGAGAGCTATTGTAGTCGCCCTTGCGTCGGCGTCGGCGTTGCAGCTTTTGGTAAAAGTTTTGCGTGCAAGTTACTATCAACCTTATATTTCAATAACCGTTTATGGTATTGACTTGAAAGTTTATAAATATGTTCAAGGGCATCAAGGTAGATAACTCTTGACTGAATTCAATATGAATTATGGTCCCTTTTTAACTTAGAAATTTTGGTTAAAGTTTTGCATGCAATAGAAAATTTGGTTTATGTTTTGCGTGCAAGCTACTATTTAGTTTGTATCTCAATAACCATTCATGGTATTGACTTGAAAGTTTATGAATATTTTTAGGGACATCAGACAATCAAAGTAGATAACTCTTGATGGAATATATTACAAATTATGGCCCCTTTTTAGCTTAGATATTTTGGTTAAAGTTTTGCATGCAAGATACTCTCATGCTTATATCTCAGTATCCAGGCATGCGATTGATTTTAAACATCTTTAATATATTTAGGGGTATCATACTTTCATGGTAGATAACTCTTGATGGAATATGTTACAAATTATAGCCCCTTTTTAACTTAAAAATTTTGGTTAAAGTTTTGCATGCAAAGTACTTTCATGCTAATATCTCAGTATCCAGGCATGGGATTGATTTGAAACATCTTTAATATGTTTAGGAATATCATACTATCTAGGTAGATAACTTTTGATGGAATATATTACAAGTTATGCCCCCTTTTTAAACTTAGAAATTTTGGTTAAAGTTTTGCATTCAAGCTACTATCCAGCTTATATCTCAGAAATTGCTTGTGGAATTGACTAAAAAGTTAAGGAGTGTCTTCAGGGGCATCAGAAAACTAAGGAGGATAACTTTTGGACTGAATTTTATACAAATTATGGCCCTTTTCTAACTTGGATTTTTGGTTAAAGTTTAGCATGCACAGTGTTATTGTGCTTATGTCTCAGTAACAAGGCATGGGATTGATTTTAGACATCATAAAAATATTAAGGGGTATCAGACTATCAAGTTATGTCATTTTTGACTATTATTATGTACAGGGTATGTGAAGGGCAAGAATTGAAATAGATTTCATTCGATTTACCAACAAGCATTTTGAATAGTCGAGCGTGCTGTCCTCTGACAGCTCTTTTTAATGAATTGTAGACAGGAACAACCAATCAGAAACACAGAGGTTAGAAGTTCGATTTGACTTCGGGCCCCTGTGATCAGCAATTGCCTGCTTGTTCTGGTACTCTGCTTCGATTTTTTAACAAAATAAATGCCCGGAAACCATTTATTATTATTATTGGCCTTCACAGTTCGGTTTGTAATTTAGCAAATGTAGCAATCAACATAACTCTTTGAAAAAAAAATACACAAAGTATTAAACAATTTATAATTAATATAATTCATAGTTACAGACTTATATTTATATATGTTTGTGACAAAAATATCATATTCTAGTCTGTGCTACACTTGTCTTATTCTACTTAAGGTCCGAGTATCCTTATGCCTCCTCGGTTTTAGGTAGAATCATTAATTGCTTATTGACTCCAGGCCCGTCGGTTGTCGGCTCGAACTCCTCAGCGGCCAGAGTCATTCAAGCCTTCCTGAGCGCAACGTATTGATCTAACCCAGCGACTATTGAAAGTAATTTAGAACTATCATTTGGACCGAATAAAAGAAATAGATCTACAACATGACGATTTTTTTTTCATTAGATTAAGTTATGTGAAATTTCAACGTGCATTAATGTGTACCGTATCATATATATATGTAGCTATAATTCAATATGTAGATGATTCTTTGATGATAAAGAATAAATTATTTGTGTGGTTATTTGTTTTAGCATTATTCCTACTCCTAGATGTTTATATTGACACTTTCCTCAGAGCAGATGGAATAGCGTTTTAAACAAATCGAAATATAAAATGATTTGAATTAATTATTTAAACGAATCAGAATATAATATGGTTTAAATTTACCAATACATAGATATTTACCGAGTGGGGCTCATAGTAAAATTTGAATGACTCGTGTTCTGTTGGTTCGTATGTATGGTGCGGATGGTGGGTCGTGGATGTCAGGGCAACCTGTTGGGAGCAAAAATCATGGAGAATGATCTCTAACAAAAACAAAAACGCATGGCAGCCAGATACAAAAACGCATGGCAGCCAAATACAAAATTGCAAAGCAGCCATATGAAGATGCCGTATGAGATTGTCTTCTGCTTGGCTTGCAATCTGAGTACTCAATTTGCAATCAAGGTTCTCAACAACAGCAAAATCATTTTGATTTAATTAACAATGACGTCATTTTATGATTTTCATTACGTCATTTTATCAATCCGGGAATTTTTTTTTTCAAAATCCGATAGGTTAATATTTTGAAAAAAAAGGGGAAAAAAATCCGTGCTTATCGTTTAGGGTGTGAGATTTAAAAAGATAAATAATAACAAAAATACAACAACAAACGAACATTAACAATAATGCATTTCCTACCCCCAACCCAACCCACAATAATAAGGGAAAAAAATGTAATCAGTAATATAATTAATGAAATCATGATTAATTAGTTCATTCATTTACCTGAAGGCAGGCGAGCACTATTCCAGCGAAAATCAAAGAACGAACCATGTTGGCTGTTGTCTAGAGACTTGCTAATAGAAAACTGGTCTTTGTAATGTCAAGAGCTGCGGAACGTTATCAAGCACGTGATATAGATATACCACGTCGGCAAGAAACGCCGTGGCATTATTTGCAATGTGAAATAGTAAAACTGAAAAGACTGTTCAATAAGTTTGTATAAATCAAAATCTCGATATTTCGAGGACAGACGTGGTAAGATGAAAAGCTCAAAATACTGCGAGGCTTGGGCAATCAATATTTTTTTAAAGAAAAATATTATTTTTTTTTTAGATATTTGGCGATGAAAAAATTACGAGTATTTCTATATATTCGCGTATGCGACTGTAGTATAAAATACGTTGCATAGAATTTCTAAAAGTTTTACATAATGACAGGGAATATAGTACCAAACATCGAGTTGAAATTGAATGAGGTGTTGCTAGTCTATAATATTGAGTTACCTGCCCTTGACAGAAAAGAGAAGAAAAAACTTCAGGGGAAGATAACTCACAAAGTAGAATTGTAACCCCCTGTTTTCCCCATAAATTTGTTTCTAGTGTAACTCTATAATCACGCAAAGTTAAAAAAAATAATGACTAGTTTTTATTTTCCCTCTTTTTCTATATAATAAAAAAACTGTATTGGGCAGTTATGCCTTTAAGTATTTTTCCATTTCGATATAGATGGTCTTTGCGACATAATAACAACGAATACAACGAAGAAATTCCGAATATAATATGTATTTAGAAAAAGAAATCTAAGCGTAACTTATTAATTAAGCATTTAATTAAACTATATATATGTTGATTAGCTGACAGGGCAAGCATATTATTATTATATTGTGACGTGATGCAAGGTGCATGCCAGACGTTCATTGAATATACTCACTATTCTCCGGTAATGTCATACTTGACATGTTTTTCTTGACTTTCTCCCAGCCTTACAGAGTTCTACGTACTGAAGATAGTTTTTATGAAAGATACCTTACTTCAATTAATGAGAATTTTATTGAAGACATAAAAAAAAAAAAATCAATCATTCAACCGCCCTACCCACCTCTTATTTATTAGTCCATTTTTAAAAAAAAAATTACATCGGAAACATAGATCCAAGAAGTGTGTTCAGAGTCTTAATATTTCTTACTATTTATGTTAAAAAGGACAGTTTTGTTTCTTATCGTATCTATTCGGCAATCCTCGGCTCAACAGGATAGCGATTAACAGGTCAATTACATGCCGACTGCGCCACACAAGTATTTTTTTTTTATTTATATTTTTTATGTATTGTTGTTTACAATGCAACATAAAGCCGATCGTGGTGGGAATCTGAATACCGGATATCAAAATTCGATACCTTCTAGCAAGCTATACGTGATATTGTTTGCTCGTACCATCGTTACAAATAGATACACATGCTTGCATGACGTCTCCAGTTTAAGCGAGTAACATTTTTTACATATATACATAACAATCTTCTGTGTATGATTTTTATCATTTTATATAAAAGTTGTCACGGCTTAAAACGAACGATAATTCCGCAACGATGCGAAAGCACGAAAATACTATGAATGAAATTGTGTGACATGAGCTACATGAAGTGCAGCAATTCACATACTCTGTCATTTAATCTAATAGTTCGGCCCTCAAAGTAAAATGATATATAAGCTACAACATCCATTTCATGTTGAAAAAAACTATAAAACATTTCCATATTGTAAGACTTTCTCCTTAACTGTTTCGAGTTATGGTTAACGTAACATTAGGACTTTCGAACCGCTGATTTATATTTTAACCGATTGTGTTACTTACTTATACATTACGATTATGGGACGAGATCAAACTTAAGGTAAGACTGTCGACAGGAAAAAAGGAAGGGGTTGAAGAAATGAACTTTCGGGATAGTGTAATTGATCTAGATTTGCACGTGCCGTTGATGGCAACGACGTAGAAAGCAACTTCTTGAACACCCCTCTCTGGGCCCTTTTTAATTCTCTTTTCCACCTTCCTTATCTTGTCTAAGACACGAATTTTAAACTTCGAGCATGTTTCGGACTGGTAGTATGACATGTGTACTTAAACGCGATGGCTACATACATCCTTATCTTTTCTAAATACATGTGTATTCGGCTCGTTCAGATTTTCATCATATTCTGAAAGTTCAACAATATCAAACGACAAAGAGAGAGAGAGAGAGAGAGAGAGAGAGAGAAGTTATTCATTTTAATCGATATTTGCCCGTTATACCTCAGCCCTTTTCTGGTATTTCTGGTATCTTCCGTGTGCACCAAATGTTAAAGCCTTGGTCACAACATAGTATACCGTAGTGAGAGTGCCCTTAGTTAAACATATCAAACATAGTACAATCGTAGTTAAACGTATTTACAAATGTAGTTTGATGCTATAGCTCCCTTGCTTGGCGCTGAGCATATAAAGGTAGTTGTAGGACTGGTTGGCCCGGTGTCAGGATAATGTGACTGGGTGTGGTACCATGTCACATGTCTACGACGTGATACTGCAGTGTGGCAGCACTATATCTGTCCGAAGTAGACATCGTCTCCAAATGACTGAAATACTGTCGGTGGGACGTTTATCCCAACAAACAAACAAATAAACAAATGTACATTAGTTTGAATAGTTAAGCCGTAGTTACATGCAGTTATTAAGGAAGTGGTCACATCCTACGATCACGCACGTATCTGACAGTATGTCTTGTGAATTAACCGTAGTGCCTCTGTGGTAAATCACAGGCTAACGGCGTGGGACCCCCAATGATGCAAAATATCAATTTTAGACACATTTTATTTCAAAAGTTCACAATTCCAGAAAAAAATACTGATACATGTATCATAAAATAGGATAAGGTATGTAACTCTCCGTTCAAAATCTAAGGGAAAACTGACATGGTCATATTCTGAACTCCGTATCTGACACAATTTTCAGGCGATTTCAAATATGCCGGGCTTTTTCAACGCAGAAACAAAATGTCTTTTCGTTGTAGAGTCGATTGTCTATCTTAGATAAACTACACAGACAATACGAGTCACGAAACTCATTGGAAACTACTCGTAAACGATATGACCGAAGCAATGCATGTCACAGTTAATGCGCTTTTTAACGGCAACTTCACAGAAATACGTTATTTCCAACATAAACCTATATATTTAACAATAGATTATGTATTTATTTAACCCTTTCCCTCATAGAGGAAACCATGAAAAGACCTATGCGAACAGCATAAAACCAGATCAGTCTGCGAATAACTCGCAGGCTGATCCGGTTTTATGCTGTTCGCTGCTCCTCAGTGGCCTGGAAATGAGGATTTTGTAATTAAATTTGGTAAGGTTTAACTGTGGTTTTCTGCAGATTAGGCTTTATGTGGTACCTACTGAGTGCGTCAAAATGAGTCTATATGAGGGAAAGGGTTAATTCTCTCAAGTTTCTTTCCAGAAGTCGCTAGTATCGATGTATTCCGCCCTCGTTTGACTGCTGTATTTTGTTATTACTGGCGACTTATATATTGAATCGGTGACCCGAAGAATCGCTAGATCCTCAATGTAACATTGTAATTATCACAAAAGCCAAAGTTACAACGTTCGCAATCAAGTCATGTCAGATTCCGTTACTTACAACGTTTCAATATACAGTGAAGTAGAACGAAACATTTTTTTTTAAAAAATCGTACATATGTTTGATGTTAATCAAGATTCCAATGTGTGTGGTAATTCTGCAGTTCTAGCAGCAGTGGATACAAGCTTGATTTTACGCAAGCGTATCATGGCTTCCAAAATAACCATAACGAGCAAATTGTTGAATTTATATTAAATAAAACAAGAAATATCTTTAAAAAAGATATTCGGCGTAGGATGAAAGAAAAACGATATTTTCATTCATGCATAAATATACTTTAATTAAGAAACTTATAAATGGAAATATATGCAAAACACATTTCAAAGACTCTAATGTTATGATAGGTTATAAAAGCATTGTTGTAAATAATTGTAAAAACATGTCTAATTTTGGTAGTGAACAATGATGAATGGCAATGTTTTTAACAAGGTTTATTTTGCAAATAAGAAAATAGTCCACGAGATGTGTACAACAACAGGAATGTAGCACAAAAAAAAATACAATTTTAAAATAATGTCTATATATATTCAAAACAAAATGTGCAGTAAAGAATGACTAGACTATTATACAAAAGACACGACTGACCATTATCGTAAACAGGCTTACCTGCACCATAAAAAATTGTAAAATGATTAAAATCAGAATATGAAATGATTTGATATAACAAATATTTCAGAGTACCTCCAAATGTTCTTATTTAAAAGCAGTGTAATGTTATAAATTATCCTATGAACTATAAAAAAATCTATGATAATCCGCAGCATAAAACCTAATTTAGTTCCAGGCTGATCATGTAATGAGCAGTTATCTGCTCGTTGTAGTTAGGGCATACAATTTTTTCTTCACCTTTATTTTATTTCTTACTGACAAAAGCTTGTTCAGGTCTGATTTTATCAGTTGTAAACTGTATCAAAATAGTTTATACAGACATATACATTAATGATCAGCACCTTAAAGCATAGATTCATTGATAAAGGAAGTTACAATAAACAAGATAGCCATGATGGCCCTGAATGACTCGCCTGGGTATCATGGCTACAATTTTATTTTCATTTTTTATTTTAATATAAAAAATAGACCATAATTCTAGTATAACTTAAAAATATTTTACCCCTGATGCAGTGGTGCGAAATTTTATCACCTGAAGTACATGGTTTCATCAATAAACTAAATACCTAAGATCTAGACGACATAGTTTTCAAAAAAGAAGAATGTGAATGTTTATCCACTATATGTCTATGTAAAATAACTGTCCCCTAGGTTGTGGCCGTTTATCTTTCGATATGTTCCATCATAAATATTATTCTTCCAGTTTCTAGAATTCCGGAAAAAAACCAAAAATTTAAAAGTCAAATCGTACATGCGACCACCTGTATAAAACGACTTTTTTATTAAACGACCGTTATAAATCCCGCCCGAACGTTTTTACTATATCAATTTATCCCATTAAGCACTTTTTTATTATGCGACCAGCGACCACATAAACCAAGTCCCAGCACGTAAGATTATGCACAAAATCAACTTTATTGAGCGACCGTGTTTGATTCCGTTGCTAATTATCGTGTACGCTGGAGCATGTGTACATATTCATCTTTAACACATCCGAACAAACAAACAATAATGCCGATCATAAGTGCTCACCTGAAACCAATTTGTTTTGACCACGCATGACTGCACCATGTGCAACTAAATTCTAAATATAGTTCCTGGTTCCCGTTTCAAAAGTTACTATGCATAACATAGGTGAAACCATCCCTCCAAATGCCGAATGCTTCGGATTTTGGTAAAAGAAAATTTGGGAATAAGGTAAATTAATACTTCCGGATGCAATGCGTACCATCAATAATTCGTAACTATAAGTATATACTTTGCGCTTTATGATATTCGACGAGGGCGCACGGTTGAAATAAATTTTAGATGTTAGACAGAGACATAAAGAAAGCTCATTGCTAAATAATATTTTTCTTGAAATTGTCCGAATCAATACATGAATTCGATGTCAAATGTTGTGTTTTTCCACCGAATACCAAATGCAAACCTCAGCCAATGATCCAAGGTATTATTCCAACATAACAGCTAAAAAATCGTAATATATAACAAAAATAAACCTGATGATGTTTATTGGTCTCAAATAACAAAACATTGTGTAATTTACATCGTATTTATGTTGTAATATAATCTAACGTTATGATACAATTTAGCTTACAGTTTGTATATTTATGACTTGTTTGCCTGGATTTCCAAACAAAATCTATTAAGAGACCATTTCATTAAGCGACCACTTTTTGGCAGTCCCTTGAGCGGTCTCTTAATACAATGTCGACTGTAGTTCAGTATTTTTTCTATGAAATATACTTATTTATAGACGGTAATACAAAAAATTATATCTGTAAATAGGCTTGTTTGATATTTGTTCATATCATTATTGCATATGACAATTATGATATAAAAGCGTTATTAGTTGTTTTGGTTTTGGCGAATTAATTTTCAATGAGAGCATCTCGGCAGGCTGGAAGAATTCAATATACATAGTAATTAAGGGGTTTCATGTCATAACACGGTGGATTCTTTTTTGTTGTTTTAAATCATTTTCACAAAGTAGCATTCCTCAATTGATGGAATAGGATTGTATTTAACTTACTGAAATCACTTTCATGTTTACATCAAAAAGAAAAGTAATAACACCAAGCTGAATGATATATACAAGCTGCACCCCTTATTTACAGTAATTTTATAGTCCATAACGATGCGTTAACCAATAACAGGAGTCCTTTTATTCAGCTTAGAATTATTTACCGCTGTTAGAGTACATTTAATTGGTTTAAGATGCGAGTTGAAATCGAAATTATACAGCTACGCCGAAAAATAAATTAAATATTACAGAAAAAAGAGCGTCACTTGCAGCACCGGAAAAAAACATAACCCAGGTAGTCGTTAAGTGATAAAACAACTACATGCGAATTATTCCAGCACTGATGGGGTCATTACTGACCCGTAGGGCTATCACGGTACATTTCAATAAAACATGTCAATCCTCCAGAAAAAGCCAAGAAAAGGGATCAAGACGAAGACTGGTGCATAAATTTTCTATTAAGTTAAAGGACGATAACTCGTATGTGACTGTAGTGGTCTTGGCAGGTGGATTACCTGCCCCACACACTACGTTATCGGTTGAAGTGCGCAGGGAACCAGACTGGCAGGAATAGAAGGACAGACTACAGTAATATACTTTCATATCTATGGTTGTACCAGTTATGAATGAACATTTTTTACAAAAAAAAGTAGACTTATTGTCATATACATAATGTCTTCCACACGTTATTTGACAATACATTTAATTATCATTATCATGTTGCTCCATTCCAATGTTTATTTTTCAAGGTTAACAATGAGAATGATATAATTATTGTCAACAAAAACTTGAATGAGAAATAAATAATGTATGCCAAAAGTTTCAGTTAAATTCATATTATCATATCACTATCAATCAATGGGGTCGCATAGTCCGGTACGGATCCAGGGGTTTACAACCATAAATGTACTCTCGAAAATTACAGGAAATTAATGATGTTTTTAAGTTTTCTTTTTAAGTTCAGGCCCGGATTCAGGGGGCGCCTGAAGTTTTTCCTCAGAATCTCTGTGTGAGGACTGCTTCCAGATCAACAATTAGTCAGCAAAGATTAATAAGTTCGAACCTATTCCCTTCCACATTTTGACAAACTAATTATGTTTAACACGAAAAGATAAAATTACAATGCTTAAGGCTCGGTCCCGCTCAGCATTTTTTTGCCTCGGGGATGGGATGTACTCCCGATGAAATTAGCGTCGTGAGCCATTTGGAGTCATCGGGAGGCCTCGGCAGAACTGCAAAAATAATTCATTGCTTGCATTTTTTTTCTGATGTGTTTCCGATGTTTTATTGGGAAAACAAGCCGGGGTAACATCCGCGGAGAAGCTCCGGGTAAGCATTCACGGAGCTTCCGCGAAATATTTTTCCCTCCGAGGAATCCCCGATGCTTCTGTGATGTCTCAGGGGTTCGGCGACCTTTCTGTGACACATTCCCGATCTTGTGGTTGAATCTCAGAATATTTGCAAAAACGGCAAGGGTTGAAAAGCGCACTCAGAAATTTGTTTTTGCTTTGGTCAATCTTAGACTGAGACAGTCAAAAAGGCCATTGGACATTGCTTAGGGCATCCCCTTAAACCCCCAAAAGTCTTCTCTTGACTTTGTTTCATATATCCACCATCATATTCTCATAATCTTCCCCAAAACACCTAAGATAGTTCGCAAAATCCCCTAATCTACGGGGATATTCCCTCGATGATGTTTCAAACTCGGTGAAACTCCGGGGCACCTTCGCCGATCATCGGAGAAGGTCCCCCGGTGCTTTTACGAACATCGGGATTCAAGCCCATTGTACTATAGCCATAAGTGAACGTTCAATGGACCAGTCCCGACGCCTAATCATTGTCATTTCTCATGGGACTGATCAGTCTTTCTTTTTGGCTGAAATATCGGGAGCCATCGGTAGAAAAAATTGTGTACATGTATTTCTACATTGCCGATGATTTTTCCCCAGTGGGACCTATGCATTAGATACACGGCCTTCAAGTTTCATAATATATATCTGATTTAAAACAACAACAAAAACAACAACAACAACTTTCACTTTTATCCCCAGATACCCTTCAGAATGCATCTCCATTATACTAAAAACATTTTTTTCTGGGAGAGCATGCCCCTGGACCCCCCTGGCACTCACATTACATTCAGATTTTGCCCCACCCCACCCCAGTAGAAAAATTCTGGTTTCGGGCCTGCAGTTAGTGTATTTTCATAATATTTCTTTTTTACAACATGCTGTAAAATGTCATTGAATCAATATCAAAGACAGCTTTCATTTTAAGAGAACTGCTAAAATGCAGATTAATCGCGAATTTTATCATTTATTTATTTAGCAAAGTATTCCAATTTAATCTGTTTGTAATGACTACTCATTATTCATCTACTTACCATATTTTTCTGCTATATTTTCCCCATCATCTGTTTTATAAACGTCATAACTTGAAAATGCTAATATCGGTTTTAATTTAGGTACATGTATTACGTAAATTCAGAGTGTCGATGTTCAATATGTTGGTAAATTGAGGTATGTTGTAAGTTTGATGTAAATTGAGCACGTGAACTTGTGGGAATATAAAGATGATGGAAGTGTCGATGCTTTTTTTTTTTCAAAATAAAGTTTGATGTTGTTTAGATAGTATTATGAATAACTTATGGACAAAACAGTTTTAACAGTTCAACAACAAATCGCATTACAAAAATATATTTTAAATTCGCATTCGCAGGCTGGTCAAATTTCATTAAGGAAACGCAAGTAGTCTTTAGTTGCTGGAAATAAAAATAAGCATTGTCACATTGCCGCAGCTATTTTAACTGTATCACTCCGCATCCGATAGCTATCCATGCAATGCAAATCTGCGCTATAAGTAAGGATGAAATGTTATTGCTTATCGCTTTTAATTTGTTATTCATTATTGCATTTTTTACAGTTATTGTCGCTGAAAAAATCTATCTTACATGTGAATGCAATACCCAGCAGTCAAATTTCGTAATCGAAATACCCAGCAACTCAATTTTCATACATAAAATGTAATGCTTCGCAATTGTTACTCAAAGTAGGTCACATGTATTTTGTAGGGTCTTCTCTGTTTGCTCATACGATATTGTAGCTTAAATTCTACACAGCCTGCTAGTAAAAAAAACCATTGTTCCATAGACAATTTAATATGCAGTAAATTTATATCGAGCTATTCTACATTTTCATTTCTTTCTTTTTCTTCCTTGAAAATTTTCCAGGAGGGTCCTCCGGTTTTACGGGGGGGGGGGGCGTCTTTTTCTCATTACTTTTAATAGAATAGCCAGATCCCATGGGGGTTATAATCCCCTAAACCCCCATTGGGATCTGCGCATGTTTAACAGTATTCGAATTTGTAACAAACATTAAACATGGACTGTTTACTAGTGCGAGTCCAATAATTGTCCCTACTCGATTCCATTGGCTATTTTATGTTAACTTCCTGTGTCTTTAGTGTTTTGATGATAAAGTAACTATATTCAGACAAATGTAAAGTCATGCTTTATTTAAAGATACACATGGAAAATGACCTTAACTAAGCATGTAAAACGAATTCGCGTGCGCGCATGCGTGCTGGATGTGGTTGTCTAGCGTATCTTTGGTGACGGACGTCTGTGTCCCAGTGGTGAGAAGGTTGATCAATTTCAACTGAAAGAACAGAGTGGTGGTCATTATTAGACGGTCCTTCAGACAGAACGGGACAGGAAACTTTTACGATAAGAAGTGGGAGTATTAAACTAATCATCATCATCATCATCGCTTTTGTCGACATTAGTAGCATCATCAGCAACCCAGTAAAGTCAAGAGGGGTAATATCGCATAGTAATGTCTTTCAAGTACACACTCTCCAATAAATAAATAAATAAATAAATAAATAAATAACCCCAAAACATCGCTTTAATCAAGAAGACTATGGCCGGAAGGGACCTTCGTCACTGTGAGGTTTAAGTCGCTGACGTTCTAGCACTTACTAGCGCCCGTCATAGCTGTCGGTTTGACATAGACTGGTCACTCGGATTTTTCATGTGAGAAGCCTTTCATCTTAGCTGTGTGTACAATGTCTGGACGCCGATTTATGATATGATAAGCTGTCGCGTTGCTTAATTCATCAACAACAACAATAACAAACCTCGATGGTCCTGATGCCGCTGTCTGTATGGACGTCTATCCTCTCGGAGTCTGACATGGTGTACACGTAACACTTCTTGCCAATCGTCATGACCATCATGTGCTATGGACATGATCATTCAGGTTTAGTGGCGTATATGTACTACGATTACAACAACCAATAAAATTACTACTACGACTACTATTACTACGACTACCGCCACGACTACGACCACGACAACTTATTACGACTACTCTATTGCTATTACGACTACTACTATTACGAACTAATATTACTATTACGACTACTACTCATACTACTACTACGACCACAACTACTACTTCCGCAATAACAGCTACTACGGCTGCTATTAAGACGACGACTATTATTACAACGACTACTACGACTACTTCTATTTCTGCTGCTACTATGACTACGACTATAACTCTAAAGACTACGACTTATGCTACTGCGACAACTACTATGACTTCTACAACCTGTAATTAGCTGGACGCCGCTATATGACTGAAATACTGTCGAAACGACGGTAAACAAAGTAAGTCAATCCATCCATCCATCCATCCATCCCCACTACTACTACTATTGCAAGGACTACTATTACTACATCAATGATGATAATACATTGCTTTCCTTCTTCCTTGTTAGTGACACATTTAAAAAAAAAAAAAGACAGATATATTTTCGTCAAAATAAAGACTTAAAGATTGGCACTCGACATAAATATAGAATAGTTTTATAGATAACTGGGTCTGGTACCACATCGTGCATTCAGAGTCGGGCAGTATTATGTTTGTCCAATATAGACACAATTCCAAGATGATTATAAAAATGTTGAAGGGCCTGTAAAACTAACACTACGCAGCATGTTTACGATCTACATTCAGTAAAAATGCAGTAAAACATGCGGTAAATGGGGTAGAGAAAATGGGCGCGGGAATGGGCTATATATACGTACTGTATTCGGCTCATACAAGAACCTGAATAGCTCGTGTTCAGCGGGCTCTTTGGTCGTATGAGGGTGGGTGTGGTGTGGATGGTGTGTCGTGCTGGCAGTTGTGGCCAGATCAACCTGAAAGAAACACCATCATCATCAGTAGCAACTGCTACTTCTACATCACAACCAGGAAGCGTATTTATGGTTGTTTTACTAAAACAGCACGAGTACCGAAAGCGAATGCTAGTATACATTTGTCATGTGCTATTTGTTATAAAAATGTATAAGTTTGTGAGACGAAAAACTGTAATAATTTAAGTCGAGTATATTTTCTAAAATATTTGATTTTAGACAAGGAATGAGTGACGTATATTTTTGCAAAACATTCAAGTCCCTGCAGTTGAATGGTTAGAGTGACCATCTCGTAAACGGGATGTCAAAGGTTTGATCCCCGGATGGAACATATCAAAACGGCTACAATAGTACAGAACGGTAGTCCCAGGACTGCTTGGTCCAGTGTCAGAATAATATGACTGGGTGTGGTATCATACCACGTGTCTATGTCGTGATACTGCAGTGTGAAAGCACTGTATACCGTGATGTATGTATCATGTTGACAATGTCCCAAAATGACTGAATTAAGTAATGACGACTGCACGTTTACCCAAGTGAAAAAATAAATGAATAAATAAATGAATGAATGAATAGATTGTGATAAATGATAAACTATCTCAACTGAGATCAAGCCAAATTGTAAACAGCCAAAGGTTAGTCTCTACCACGATTTAGCGTAAATACAGATATAAATCAAGACAAGGTTATATTCATGTTTTCCTTAAACTGTATTTAGGTCGAAATACGTACAAATCGGCAAAGATAACATTTTATCGTAAAAATAGATTCGAACCTCACCACAACTTAAGCGTGTGTAATTAAAGTAACAACTGACCCCACAAAGGGTCAAATTAAAGGTCAAGGCCAAAGATGAGGGTGAAATAAAATAGTATCTTTATGGTGTATTGATCAACATAAAGGTTTTTGTAAAACTATTTGTAAAAGTTTTTGTTTAGAAACCTCATTAAAAGGCCCTTTAGCCTTGAAAAAGGGTAAAATATATTGTTTATGTATTATATAAGACTAGTGTCCAGCTATTTTCTTTTCTATTTGAAGCTGTGAGAAAAAGTATGATACCATAGTGGATACTTTATAGGCCTTACAAATGAATGATCCACTTTTGCAATACATAAACGTTTGAATTATCTATATATATTACAGTATCTATCTCATGTAGACAAAGTTCCAAAATGATTGAAACAGGGTTGGCCGAACGTTAAATCGAAGCAACAAGCATCATCATACATACAGAACTGAACACAATACCTGGAAGCACGTGACTGCAAAGGCGACAAGAAGAACAAGGCGCAGCATTTTGGACGGCGAAAAAGGTACTGACTTGTAACTGAGAGTTTTTACCTTTTTATTTACATGTACTGACCACGTGACGTCAACCATATGAACATTTTATATGGAAGGGCAACCAGGTCAAAATTCAATCTCTAACGAAGGGGTCACACAGATCTTTGCCACAGTAAGTTGAAAAATAGCTCAATTTCATCTCTCGTGACAAGAGGAACAAACCATGGTCACGTGGTAATTTGGTTTTGCAGTGATTAGTGTGCATCGGAACTCTTGGAAACTAACATAACATCAAAGAGCGTAAAATCGTGGCCTCGCAAACTCGGAATCGTGTTCATCAACAAAATATCGTACCTTAAGTGCGTGCCACAACACATATGCTATACCAAAAGAGAACGCACCATAAGTGCGTGAGGGTGTATTGTATCTGCCAAAACTCATAGCATACCTCAAGTTCGTGAGGTTGTATTGTACATACCAGGACACGTATATAAACCGAAAAGGAGCATACCTTAAGTGCGTTTGATTGTTTCTTCCAGGACATATATACATGTATTACACTAAAGAAAGTATACCTTAAGTGCATTAAGAGATTGTATTATATCTGCCAGGAAACATATAATTATAATATGAATATATATATATATATATATATATATATATATATATATATATATATATATATATATATATATATATATACCAAAAAGAGTATACTGTCCCCGATGGCCGAGTGGTTAGAGCGTCCGCCTCGGGAGCGGGAAGTCGTTGGTTCGATCCCAAGCCGCGACATACTAAAGTCGTAAAAAATGGTACTGTTATAGCTCCCTTGCTTGGCGCTCAGCATATAAGGGTAGTTGCAGGACTGGTTGGCCCGGTGTCAGGATAATGTGACTGCGTGTGATATAATGCCACATGTCTACGGCGTGATACTACAGTGTGGCAGCCCTATATCTGTCTCAAGTAGACATCGTCTCCAAATGACTGAAATACTGTCGGTGGGACGTTTAAACCCAAGAAACAAACAAACAAACAAACAAAATGCCAGGAGACATGTATTATACCAATAATAGCATACCTTAAGTGTTTGAAAGTGTATATCTGCCAGGACATATATATTAATTCATTAAGAGTATACCTTCAGTGTGTGAGATTGTGGTGTATCTGCCAGGAAACTTACATCATACCAATAAAAGCATACTGTAAGTGTTTGAGCAAAAAATTAGATGAATAGGGGCGCGTTGCTCAGTTGAAAAGTAATATGTTTACGTTTTTCTTGTGGTCTATGCAACGATTTTGGTAAAAACACTGTCAAACGTAAAGAAAATCCACCTTCCATTAAAAACAAATATCATGATGCAAGGTTGCAGATGGTGCATGCATTTATCTGTCACGTGAAGTAAAGAAGAGAAGAAGTAAAGAGAGAATTAGAATATTGACCCTTTTATCCTTCCATATATATATAACTCCATTTGTATTATTTATGAGAATATAAGACAAAATGGGTTCGCTGAAAATCCAGAATGAACAGGTTTTCAGTAGTTTATATCTCTGAACTCACGCATTTGGTGCAGAAAAACCTGAATATAACAGATATAGGTCTCTATACAATCTAAATATGGATATAGTGTTTAAAAAAGATATGGTTAAAATACAATACATAATAAGTGAAAACGAGCTTATATTGAAAGAGATGACGCTGTTAGTATCATTAACAACAACAAAACAACATAAACAACAGCAACAACGAGTACAACAACAATAGTAATTCTGATGAGAACCTAAAACTTTTGTAGATTTGCACTTTTTCCACTGGCTATTTAAAACTATAGCGTTTCTTTATCTATACCGCTGTGCCACGTCGCACGAAAAACTGTTCTAAGCGCGTCTTAATGAAGTGATCATTATAAGAGGCCTGTTCTGAGATGTTGGGCCCATAGACTGTCTTTGGGCGAAATTTAATTATTCACAATTTAAGCAACGTCAATACGAATATTTCCATTGCTTTTTATCATTATATTTTTACCCTGTTTTATGATAACGAGGGCATAACATATAACGACTAAACACAATGAAAACTGCGAACAACATGCCGTCAGTATATAGCGATTTAGGAAGGATGCTTAAGTGGATACCACTTTATGTGGCTCGACACGTCAATGATGAACAGTTAAAAATCCGTAAACAAAATGTACTCGGCTTGTCTCTATGACTGTAATAAAGTAACATAATATTGGTCTTTAAGGTAAAGTTATTGTTAAACCAGTTTAGATCAGTTAAAGTTTAGTGGTTTAGATAAGTTATTGCTTAGATCAGTTAAAGTTTAGTGGTTTAGATCAGTTATTGTTTAGATCAGTTCTTGTTTAGGTGTTTAGATCAGTTCAAGTTTAGAAGATGGATCAATTCAAGTGTAGATGTTTAGATAGATCTGTTCAAGTGTAGGGGTTAGATCTGTTCAAGTATAGAGGTTAAGATAGATCAGTTCAAAAGTAGAGGTTAGATCTGTTCATGTGTAAGATTTAGAAAGATCTGTTCAAATGTCGAGGTTTAGATAGATCAGTTCAAGTGTAGAGATTTAGATAGAAGTGTAGATGTTTAGATAGATCAGTTCAAGTGTCGAGGTTTAGATATATCAGTTCAAGTGTAGAGGTTTAGATATATCAGTTCAAGTGTAGAGGTTTAGATAGATCAGTTCAAGTGTAGAGGTTTAGATAGATCAGTTCAAGTGTAGAGGTTTAGATAGATCAGTTCAAGTGTAGAGGTTTAGATAGATCAGTTCAAGTATAGAGGTTTAGATAGATCAGTTCAAGAGTAGAGGTTAAGATAGATCAGTTCAAAAGTAGAGGTTTAGATAGATTAGTTCAAGTATAGAGGTTTAGATAGATCAGTTCAAGTGTAGAGGATAGATATGTTCATGTGTAGAGGTTTAGATAGATCACTGTAGAGGTTAGACCAGTTCTTGCTTTAGTGGTTAAGAACATCTATTGTTTATAT
This sequence comes from Solen grandis, assembly GCA_021229015.1. Lineage (NCBI taxonomy): Eukaryota > Metazoa > Mollusca > Bivalvia > Adapedonta > Solenidae > Solen > Solen grandis. The sequence goes on from CM037777.1 coordinate 98,451,425, forward strand.
CAGTCCATGTTTAGTGCTTAATATTACTTCTGATTAAGATCAGTTCGAGTTTAGTGGTGTAGATCAGTTCAAGTGTAGAGGATAGATCAGTTCAGGTGTAGAGGTTTAGATAGATCAGTTTATGTATAGAGGTTAAGGAATACGCTCGGCTGAAATGATAATTTAACCATCAATAAACCTTTTAGTGTAGATCACTTTGACATGACTTTCATTTTTATACACGCTTTATTTGTGAAGATATAACTGTTTAAAGTTTGTGATTTCGATCGGCTATGGCCGCCGCCATCTTTGTTCATGTTTACCTTTCTGTGACGTCACAAATACCCATTGAACCATATCCCGATCGATGAGTGCGATTAATAGGGGTTGTGATAAAAGCATTAAAGGAATACGCTCGGCTGATTACAACTAGGTTTCAATTGAAAGATATTGATGTAAATAAACCAATTAAACAGACTCTACACTTGAACTAATCTATCTAAACCTTTATACTTGAACAGGTCTATCCTCTACACCTGAACTACACTAGATGTTTAGAAAGATCAGTTCAAGTGTAGAGGATAGATCTGTTCAAGTATAGAGGTTTAGATAGATCAGTTCCAGTATAGAGGTTTAGATAGATCAGTTCAAGTATAGATGTTTAGATAGATCAGTTCAAGTGTAGATGTTTAGATAGATCTGTTCAAGTGTAGATGTTTAGATAGATCTTTTCAAGTGTAGATGTTTAGATAGATCAGTTCAAGTGTATAGGTTTAGATAGATCACTTCCAGTATAGAGGTTTAAATAGATCTGTTCAAGTATAGCGGTTTAGATAGATCTGTTCAAGTGTAGATGTTTAGATAGATCAGTTCAAGTGTAGAGGTTTAGAAAGATCAGTTCAAGTGTAGAGGTTTAGATAGATCTGTTCAAGTATAGAGGTTTAGATAGATCAGTTCAAGTGTAGATGATTGATCTGTTTAAGCGTAGAGGTTTAGATAGATCAATTCAAGTGTAGAGGATTGATCTGTTTAAGTGTAGAGGTTTAGATAGATCAGTTCAAGTGAAGAGAATATATCAGATCAAGTGTAGAGGATAGATTTGTTCAAGTGTAGAGGTTTAAATAGAACAGTTCAAGTGTAGAGGATAGATTTGTTCAAGCGTAGAGGTTTAGATAGATCAGTTCAAGTGTAGAGGTTTAGATAGATCAGTTCAAGTGTAGATGTTTAGATAGATCAGTTCAAGTGTAGAGGATTGATCTGTTCCAGTATAGAAGTTTAGATGGATCAGTTCAAGTGTAGAGGTTTAGATAGATCTGTTCAAGTGTAGAGATTTAGATAGATCAGTTCAAGTGTAGAGGATAGATCTGTTCAAGTATAGAGGTTTGGATAGATCAGTTCCAGTATAGAGGTTAAGATAGATCAGTTCAAGTGTAGAGGTTTAGATAGATCAGTTCAAGTGTAGATGTTTAGATAGATCAGTTCAACTGTAGGGGATAGATCTGTTCAAGTATAGAGGTTTGGATAGATCAGTTCCAGTATAGAGGTTTAAATAGATCAGTTCAAGTGTAGAGGCTTAGATAGATCAGTTCAGTATAGATGTTTAGATAGATCTGTTCAAGTAAAGAGGTTTAGATAGATCAGTTCCAGTATAGAGGTTTAGATAGTTCAGTTCAAGTATAGAGGTTTAGATAGATCAGTTCAAGTGTAGATGTTTAGATAGATCAGTTGAAGTGTAGATGTTTAGATAGATCTGTTCAAGTGTAGATGGTTAGATAGATCAGTTCAAGTGTCGAGGTTTAGATAGATCAGTTCCAGTATAAAGTTTAGATGATCAGTTCAGTATAGAGGTTTAGTAGATCGTTCAAGTGTAGTGTTAGATAGATCTTTTCAAGTGTAGATGTTTAGATAGATCATCAAGTGTTAGTTTAGATAGATCAGTTCAGTATAGAGGTTTAAAAGATGTTCAAGTATAGCGGTTTAGTAGATCGTTCAAGTGTAGATGTTTAGATAATCAGTTCAAGTGTAGATTTAGAAAGATCATTCAAGTGTAGAGGTTTAGATAGATCTTCAGTATAGAGTTTAGATAGATCAGTCAAGTGTAATGTTTAGATAGATCTGTCAAGTATAGAGGTTTAGATAGATCGTTCAAGTGTAGATGTTTAGATAGATCGTCAAGAAAAGAGTTAGATAGATCATTCCAGTATAGAGGTTTAGAATCATTCAAGTATAGAGGTTTAGATAGATCAGTTCAAGTGTAGATGTTTAGATAGATCAGTTCAAGTATAGAGGTTTAGATAGATCTGTTCAAGTGTAGATGTTTAGATAGATCAGTTCCAGTATAGAGGTTTAGATAGATCAGTTCAAGTGTAGATGTTAAGATAGATCAGTTCAAGTGTAGGGGTTAGATCTGTTCAAGTATAGATGTTTAGATAGATCAGTTCCAGTATAGAGGTTTAGATAGATCAGTTCCAGTATAGAGGTTTAGATAGATCTGTTCAAGTGTAGATGTTAAGATAGATCAGTTCAAGTGTAGGGGTTAGATCTGTTCAAGTATAGAGGTTTAGAAAGATCAGTTCAAGTGTAGAGGATAGATCTGTTCAAGTATAGAGGTTTAGATAGATCAGTTCCAGTATAGAGGTTTAGATAGATCAGTTCAAGTGTAGAGGATAGATCTGTTCAAGTATAGAGGTTTAGATAGATCAGTTCCAGTATAGAGGTTTAGATAGATCAGTTCAAGTGTAGATGTTTAGATAGATTAGTTCAAGTGTAGAGGTTTAGATAGATCAGTTCAAGTGTAGGGGATAGATCTGTTCAAGTGTAGAGGCTTAGATAGATCAGTTCAAGTGTAGATGATTGATCTGTTTAAGCGTAGAGGTTTAGTTAGATCAATTCAAGTGTAGAGGATTGATCTGTTTAAGTGTAGAGGATAGATCTGTTCAAGTATAGAGGTTTAGATAGATCAGTTCCAGTATAGAGGATAGATCTGTTCAAGTATAGAGGTTTAGATAGATCAGTTCCAGTATAGATGTTCAGATAGATCAGTTCCAGTATAGAGGTTTAGATAGATCAGTTCAAGTGTAGAGGTTTAGATAGATCAGTTCAAGTATAGATGTTTAGATAGATCAGTTCAAGTGTAGATGTTTAGATAGATCAGTTCCAGTATAGAGGTTTAGATAGATCAGTTCAAGTATAGATGTTTAGATAGATCAGTTCAAGTATAGATGTTTAGATAGATCAGTTCAAGTGTAGATGTTTAGATAGATCAGTTCCAGTATAGAGGTTTAGATAGATCAGTTCAAGTGTAGAGGTTTAGATAGATCAGTTCAAGTATAGATGTTTAGATAGATCAGTTCAAGTATAGATGTTAAGATAGATCTGTTCAAGTGTAGAGGTTTAGATAGATCAGTTCAAGTATAGATGTTTAGATAGATCTGTTCAAGTGTAGAGGTTTAGATAGATCAGTTCCAGTATAGATGTTTAGATAGATCTGTTCAAGTGTAGATGTTTAGATAGATCTGTTCAAGTGTAGAGGTTTAGATAGATCAGTTCAAGTGTAAAGGTTTAGATAGATCAGTTCAAGTATAGATGTTTAGATAGATCTGTTCAAGTGTAGAGGTTTAGATATATCAGTTCAAGTGTAAAGGTTAAGATAGATCAGTTCAAGTGTAGAGGTTTAGATAGATCTGTTCAAGTATAGAGGTTTAGATAGATCAGTTCCAGTATAGATGTTTAGATAGATCTGTTCAAGTGTAGAGGTTTAGATAGATCTGTTCAAGTGTAGGGGATAGATCTGTTCAAGTAAAGAGGTTTAGATAGATCAGTTCAAGTATAGATGTTTAGATAGATCTGTTCAAGTATAGAGGTTTAGATAGTTCAGTTCCAGTTTAGTGATTTATTTGCAGACTCATACGCTTTAAATTCTAACAACTTTTTGTAACATTTAAAATAAGAGTAATTCATTGTTTTGTACAAAAGTGGAATAATGGCGTTTCAAACAATATCGGGTTTTTCAAAAATTTACATTTTAAAACACTTTTTTTTAAACACGCTGATATTGTATCAAGTATAAACTCAAATGTTTTATTTCCAAAGTGGTGGATATGGTAGAAATAGAACTGACAGAAATACAACACACCATTTGCATTGAGACCCAATCATATACGCAATTACCCGATTTCGAGAATGGCCAATTCAAATATAATTAACGGCACCAAATTTCACCGTATTGGGCATCTTACATTACGTTCATTGAAGGCATATACATGTAGTTAAAAATACGATGAAAATTAAAACAAACATATAAGTGAAAAAAGGTATTTAATTGACAAATAGTTTCTGTTTGAGAGGTTATGCATGGACTATGAGTTACTTTTTGCCCTTTTAATTTTCTTCGCTGACCTGATTTCACTGATAAGAGCTCAGTTTTAGTCATTTATTGTTTGTCCTACATTTTGGCCTTTTTTCGTTTTTGACATCTATTACACAAAAGAAGTCACGATTATACACTCAATCATCAAAAAAGTTTTTATTTGTGAAGATCGGTCGATATTGAGAAGAAACTAGCAAGAAGAAGTGAGGAAATCATTAAAAATATTTCGTGAACACTTTTGTACGAGAAAGGAGTTTAATATATCACAAACTGTGTAGACTTGTATTGTAAAAGTTTCAAAATAGATATCTCCTCCACACAATGTAATATTAATGCATCTATACATTGTTTCTAAAATAACTGTACAATATGCCATGCTCATAGAAGAAACGTCACTTTGTTAATCTAACCTCAATTATTTGTTTATATTCTTTGAATTGTAATCATTTTTTCATAAATAACATGATACTTGCAATTAAACTTGTAAACATGCATTAAGAAGCAGTGGTCGGCCGTTTCCATCAATTTTCTTCAGCTTTTCAGTTCTGTATATTTCAGTAAATATGCCTTTAGACCTTGACTTGCGCCTCCCCCGACACGTTTCCCTATGGATGCATATATATTATATTATATATGTAATAGTTAAGTGTTTGTTAAGTAATATAATTGTTCATGAATAAATAGCCGTAAGAGAGACAGCGTACTTCTTAATCATGAAGAATTTTACTTCTGTACTCTAATCATTTTAGTGTTAAATCTATTTTTAGAACATTCTACGCAATGTGTAATAGTTACGTATTCATGAATATAATTGTTAATGTAAAAGACGCCGTATACGGGGACAACTTACTTCTATATCATGAAGATTTCTACTTCTGTACATTATTAAAATTATAATTATTTTAGTGTTAAATATGTTTTTAGAATATTCTACGTAACTTAATTCAGTAGAGCGCGCTCTTACTGATTTACCACAGGTTAAACGGTAATAAATACGTAGAATATGAAATTTTCCAAGCTACGATCTTTTGTATAATCGATATAATAGGTCACTTTTGACTGCTAAACATCCTTGAGCTCTTTGATTTAGTAACAATAATAGAAGTTAACCTATAATCTCTAGACTGTTCCTAGGGTTGGAGAAATACTTTGAAAATTGAGGGATCTTGAATTAGTTTCTTCTCTGAGGGGCATTTCGGATCAATTGTTATTGAAGTGTCCTACTTGTCATATCTTAAAGAAAATATCAACCTTCGTTTGTGCATAACGTAAATCAACACCTAATATATCCATCCGTGATTATAAAAAAATGGGTGGTTTCCCCATCACAGGCAAAACCGTCACATGCAGTATTGAAACTATATTAAGAATTATAAAACCTATTTTTTGATTTTCTATTTTCATATGGCATCACTTTGCTATTCACATTCATTCTTCGCGCATGCGCTAACTTCATGGGATGAACTTACGAAATCGCTACCCAAACTCCGCGCACCGGTTACGTCACGCTACGCTACTTTAACCACTGCCACCACACAAGTCACGCGATGATAGTTGAAACCATGTGACCAACACTCATAATTATATATATGAATGTTATTTGATTTGATTTTTTACTTTTCTCACAATCATGAATGTTATTTTCGTGGAATACAACGAAACTGATATGATATATTCAAAACTAAAGTCAAAAGTGAAAAAAGTAAATCCGGCCTATATCAGCCGAGTCTACATGTGGTTCCAGTGGTTATCGACAACTATATGGGGAGGTAACTACTGCGACGGAGTTTGATAGCTACCCTGAACTGGAGCAGACGCCATGTTGCGGAACGTGTCACGTGGTATCACAAGCATCTGCTTCGGGGATACCGTATTCTATATTTAACCGATTTCGCCGAAATGCGACGTGACCTACACTTGCCGAGTCTGTTTGTCAGGGAACAAAGACTTCACAAAGATTTCACAAACATTAACGAGGAAGAAAATATTTATTTTAAATTTCTACCAATCATCTGTGAACGAGCTGCTTTAAGACCATCATCGGTTCTAGAAAAATTGGTCTAACTTGACTTGACTTGACTTATCTATTTGAGTTTACCGTCGCTTCGATAGTATTTCAGTCATACAGCGACGTCCAGCTAATTACAGGTGAAGGAAGGCCCCGAATGCACGGAGGCATCCAGGTAGAACCACCGACCTACCGCAAGCCAGCTGGAAGGCTTCTTCACATGAAAATCCGAATGACACTGCTGGGATTCGAACCCACGCGGTGAGGAGCTGAGTGAGTGTTAAAGTCAGCGACTTTACCCTCTCGGCCACGGAGGCCCCCAAAATTGGTCTAAATAGTGAGGTGGTTTTGGTTGTGGGGTGGTCTAAATAGTGAGGTGGTCTTGGTAGTGGGGTGGTCTTAATAGTGAGGTGGTCTTGGTAGTGGGGTGGTCTAAATAGTGAGGTGGTCTTGGTATTGGGGTGGTCTAAATGGTGAGGTGGTCTTGGTAGTGGGGTGGTCTTAATAGTGAGGTGGTCTTGGTAGTGGGGTGGTCTAAATAGTGAGGTGGTCTTGGTAGTGGGGTGGTCTAAATAGTGAGGTGGTCTTGGTAGTGGGGTGGTCTTAATAGTGAATTTTACTATTAAGGTCAGAACAGGACTTAAATTATTTGGTTTCAAACATAAGTGGTCTTAATAGCAAAGTGGTCTTAATTCCGAGGTGGTCTTAAAACGAGGCTTTACTGTATTTGCCCTAAGAAAGAACCCTCACTTTTTTCAGATGCATTCGCTTTTTGAGTTAAATACTTTTCAACAGCTACACTGTGATAATAGGTAGTCAAGGATCAAAAGAGCACATAGGTTTGCTGGGGCAGTTGACCTAGCAATGAATGGAAATGGAAAAGATGGAGCTGAAAGTTCCACTTATAAAAACTACATAGTAGCGAACATACGTTTTGTTTTTATTTCTTCTTGACTATACGACCCCTAGCACCAATTCAAGCGGGTGGGCCCCGGTGGGGGATATATCAAGGTATTTTCAAGGAGACATATGCTGAATAGAGGTGACGGTTGGAACACATTTTTATCATTATCATAATCAGTCATCATTATCACTATAAGTCATCATTATCATCATCAGTCATCTTTATCATTATCAGCAATCATTATCAGTCACCATTATCATTTATCTTTACCATTATCAGTCATCATTATCAGTCACCATTATCATTTTTTACTATCAGTCAGCAATATCACTATCAGTCATCATTATCATCCACCATTTTCATAATCAGCCATCATTATCTGTCATCTAAAATGTAAAACACATTCGTTTCATATTTAATTTCTAAATCAATAATCAGCAGGTTAATTAACGAGGACAATTCATGTTATTCCCTTCACATTAAAGCGTGTAGTAGGTGGTGGCTTTTCCACCGCACAAGTGCTGCACGCGATTATTCAGATGATCTTTCGCGGTGGCTGTCGTGGATCCGGAGGTCACCATGTTAATCATCTTCAGCTGAAACATACATAGCATTGTTACAAAACATGGACTTATTTTTTTGCTTTATTTACGTTGTCCCAGCGGCTACATACAGGACTGCGTATCAGAGACTAATGGTTCGAACACCGTCTTATGCAAGAAAGTTTCATCTGAAAACATTTCAATCGATGGAAAAAGAAAAAAATCTAAAAAAAAAAAAAAAAAAGCGTTTACGCCATTTCCCCTCAAAACATTTGACCTGTCGAAATGGATTTAGAAATTTAGAAATTAGACGTTAGAAATATTTCAATCGATGTAAAAAGAAGTAATCTAAAAAAAAAAAAATGTATGCCATATCCCTAAAAAATCATTTGACCCCCACCCTGGGTCAGTGGACTAAATCGTACAAACCTCGATCGTCCGGATACCGACATCAGTGTGTACGCCTGACCTCTCGGCGTCTGACAAGGCGTAGACAAAACACTCATGATTGAGTGTCATGACCATAGTATGCTGCAATGAATGAAGTCAACATCATGAAATTGTTCTTTAAGTACACGATCCTGAGAAATTAGCTATAGACCATTTCAATCCAAAACAAGACATAAATCTATATAAATCAACAAACACTTCCCGAAAACCTAATCTACATGCTGGTGAAAAAATCCACATATTGTTCATTGAGAAATAAACAAATATTTGAAATTTTCCCCAGTCACTGATTGGTCAATTAAAATCAGCGACTTATACCGGGTATTGTCGAAACCCCTGGTGAAATGGTCTAATGTTCTCAAATCAAATCGGGAACGATAACTCTGTGTAGAAAGCAATGAAAAAAAATCTTAGACTTGTTTGTTTGTTATTACATACTCACTGAAAATGCTCCTTCTCCTTTTTATTCACCATCTCTCAAATGATTTCTGTACTGTTTCAAAAACTAATTTGGGATAGCATTATTTCTATAGGCTATTAAAATGAACTACATCAAACTATGGCATTGTAGTCACAACAACCGATTCCACTTTAATTATGGATCTAAATTGCCCAACAAAGTCCTTTTATTTTCTTTCTTTCTTATTTTTTGTGTGTAATTTTGTGCAACTGCAGTCAAATGGCTTAATTCATGATATCCTAATCACATGTTAATAAGGATAGTAGGTTCCTTCCTCAGATATAGAAGTTATGATGGAATGTAATTTACACCAATTACTCGGGCCTCTGCGGCTGAGTGGTTATAGTGGCTGTTGTTATCACTTCTTCTTTTTCTTCTATAGTAATGGCTAACAATCATTTTCTGATTATGCGTGAGGATTAGTTAAAGGATAGAGTACTAGGCCCCTAAAGCTACTCAGTACACCCAGGAAAACCAAGCACCGTAAATAGATTGGTGTAAAACCTAACACCGTAAAATCTAAAAAAAATCCTTATTTTTTCTACAATATACACATGGTTTTTGGTGCAAATACACGAGTGTTATTCTGCTGAAAAAAGTAACAAATTAAAAGTCGGATGTATACAAAAAATATGGTGCAGTCCAAGTGCCGACTTGAAACCAAGGACCGTTTCGACGCGGACTACATTCTGTGGGAGGGAATTCCACACGTGGACCGTTCGAGGAAAGAATGAATATTCTTAAGTTTTGTTTAATAATTTAACAATATGATAAGCTTGGTTATGGTACTGTCTAGATTGTCTTGTGTAGGGTTGCAGATATTGAATCATGACTAGTAATACTACGTTATTTACTATTTTGTAAAAAAAAAAGAACTAATTTGTAAGTGCGCCTACTTTCTAGGGATTGCCAGTTAAGTGTTGAGAGTATGTTGGTCATTGATCCTGGGTTTTAGAGTAATCATTTGTAACAAATCTCGCCGCACGTTTCTGAATGGATTCAATTTTATCAATATCTTTTTTGCGATAAGGGTCCCATGCGGATAAAGAATATTCTAGTGTTGGTCTTACTAAAGAATTATATTCAGCCGTTTTAGTTTCTTGAGTTGCCGAATGGAGAATGCGTGTTAGGAACCCTAGTGATTGACTGACTTTGGCGGTGATTTATTTGTATGACCAGGAGAGACTGATGTTATTTCTGTCCCTAGGTAAGTGGCTTGATTAACAGTCTGTATTGTTGATTGTGTAGAGTATAATCAGTTTTAAAGACTTTCTTTGAACGGCATGATATGACATTTGTCGATTTTAAAGGACATCTTCCATTTCTGCTCTCATTCCGCTAGGCTGTTCCAAGCCCTCCTGCAGCATTGCAGTTTCGGTTTCGGAGTTCATAACCCTGTAGATAACACAGTCGTCTGCAAAGAGACAGCAGCTTGATCCCACAGCACCAGGGAGGTCATTAATGTAGAGCAGAAATAGAAGAGGCCCCAGAACAGAGCCCTGTGGAGCATCTGATAGAACTGGTGAACGACGCTTCCATTGAGTACCACTGGCTGAAGATGGTGACCAGTAGTATCATGGCCCAGGAATGCACTAATCCAATGTACAATATTGCCTCCAATGCCATAATGAGACAATTTGTGTAAGAGCCTACCATGGTGAACAACGTCAAAGGCCTTACTTCGCCTCTGTTGGTTCGAGCCCCATACAAGAATCCTTGGTTTTACGTAATGAAGCCTTTCAGCTGACTTTCGGGAAGTCGGTAGTTCCAGCCGGGTGTCTCTGTGCCCCAACCTATAATTAGCTGGACTTCGTAATATGACAAACATCTGTAGCATCAGCGGTAATAACAACTATACCACCACCAATTAGGGTCTTCATATTTATTTAATGTATATTTCAGTGTAGCAAAGATTATTATTATTATGTAAATATAGATCTATATCTTGCTCAAGATTATTCATTTGATGAAATACTCTAATCCTTGATCAAACGCCTATTAAAAAAATAAGTAAATGAATAAATTATGAATGAATAAAAAGAATATACAGTCTTCTGGTAATACATTCGGATCAATTCTCCGTATCTCTAACGAGGATTGCCGGGGATTGCCGAGTGCATACGAACGAAAATATATTTGCATTATATACAAATACGACCATGGTGTGTACTAAAATTAGCTTAACTAGAGACTGTGGCGTCACTAGCTTGTTGCCAGCCATGTGGTATATTTACCGTATGTGTCTCGTATACGAATCTGAAATATTCATGCTCGCTCGGTTCTCTGGTTGGTCCGGTGTGGTGTTGGTGGTTGTGATGACGGGTTGTCGGCACGGTGGTAGTGGCCAGGATAGCCTGTGGTAGATTGGGGTTGATTTATGATAATATCACTAATGTTTGATACTGTACCTTATCATACATCCGAATAACTTATCCATTTCAAGACCCAAGAAGAAGAAGAAGAAGAAGAAAATATACAACAAACACCATTTTACCGTTTCATTTACATTCATACCTGCGGACTATCCCTTTACTTCCTGAATATTCATGTACACATTTTTGACTTGATGACTATTAATTTACTGCCCATTAAATGGTATTTTAAACAATAGACAAATGAACTACAATATTATTTGTCAAAGCGTCAAATTGACCGGTTAAATAAACATGCAATATAATGACGTCAACTTACAAGCCTAACACGATAGAAAAATGTTATATACTAGTAGTAGGCTTGTGATGTACGTGATTTTCCGATATATATGCACGGTTCGATAATAACGTAAAGTTCTAAAGTAAAGCGTAAAATGATAAACCAACACACTTTCGCAGTGCAGTAAACGTGTTAGAATGGAAATGGAGTTTCGTTGGTCGTACTATATCTTAGAGTAATGCACGTTCTGCGTCCAGATGTTTTGTGATTAGATTACTGCGCATCTGAAATTTAACACCGTGCATTATTCTGCTATATAGCATACAAAATGAAGCTTTACTTCCTAAGCAAAATATGCTATATAAACATAGCAGGCGTGCGTAATTTTCCAATACATGTATATACACGGTTTAAAGATGACGTAATTACATAAGTCATATGACTCCTAACCTAAAGCACAATAAGAAAGGACGAGAAGGTCCTATTAGAAATCCTACATATATTATAATAAACTAACTCTTGAATAAGGTGCATGTAAGTGGACAAAAACACGGACACATGACATTACATTTAATAGAGAAATATCAACAATTACCGCCATGGAATGGTCAGTCGTTCAGATGCTTTATAATCAATCACTCAGGCCCACGGCATTCGTGATTAGATTACAGCGCATCTTCACTTAACACCGTGCATGACTCTGCGATATAGCAATCAATACAAAACTATTTCCCCAAATTTTTACCTGTACAAGGGCCACCAGAATAACACATATAGCAACAAAGCGAATCATGGTGGACAGTCTGCGAGGAATGAAACGTGGGTCAAACGCGTGTAGGGGCCAAACGGTATCTGTATTTAAAAGATTAGATATTCGAATTGTTGTCCGATCACATGACTTGACCCAATTCTTAAATCGTCAACAGCAAGGCATCAGTTTAAACTTATTTATTTACGATGTTTGGGAAACAAGTTCTTACAACTTATATTTCTCCCTAGCGATAGTTCCTGGGTTGAACCAGTACTTTGTGTCTGAGAAGGTCATGAAGTAACCGTTACACAGAAACCTACGGTCTCTCTCGACTGACAAATACTTTGATCATTGGGGATCTTGAATTAGTTTCGTCTCTGACGGTTTAGCATAGTTATTGAACATTGTCATATATTAAGTCGTAAAGAAAATATCAAACTCGCTTATTTACTACAGTAAAGTAAAACCTCTATTAAAGCAGCTCAATCACAGATGGTTGTAGACTAAGAATTTGAATTTTAGCTTATCTGTTTTTCAAAGAAAAAAAAGTCGAGGTATTGTCATCATTCGGGGGGGGGGGGGGGGGGGGGGGGGGCGTTGCTTGGCAGCTTCGTCGGTCGTCGTTGTCGTGAAAAAACTTTAGCCATAACTTCTAATTATTAAAGCTTTAGTCAAACGTCACATACTTGTTCACTTTCATAAGGGCTACATTCCCACCAAGGACCATAACTATTAGGTCCATTTTGACATAATTCATCTCCCTCTTTTAAATAACAAACAAACAGACGAGCGTTGACATCCGTATGCGGCGCTCTTGTTAACTAACATTGTGTGTATAACGCCTATCAATACCCTCTATAGAATCATGATCAACTATTGCAACTATCCGTGATTATAAAAAAAAAAACAGGGCGGCTTCCCCATGAAAGGCAAAGCCGTCAAAGACGGTTTTGAAACTATATTTAGTATTATAAAATCTATAATTAGATTTTCTATTTTCATTTGCCGTCACTTGGCTGATCACATCCACTCTTCGCGCTTGCGTTAACTTCATCGGCTGAACTTACGAAATCGCTACCCTGAACTGTTGCAGACGCCATGTTGCGGAATGTGTCACTGGTACCGCAAGCACCTGCTTCGGGGATACCTAATTCTATATTTAACTGATTTCGAAGAAGTTGCGTTTACGTAAATACCGTTTACCCGTGCAATGTGACCCACACTTGTCGAGTTTATTTGTTAGGAAACATTAACGAGGGAGAGTAGAAAATTATTTTATAATTTCTACCGATCATCTGTGAACGACCTGCTATAAAACCATCAATGGTTCCAGAAAAAATTGGTCTTAATAGTGAGCTGGTCTTAATAGGGAATTTTACTAACATAGAACAGGACTCAAAATTATTTGGTTTCAAATATTAGTGTTCTTAATAGTAAGGTGGTCTTAATTCCGAGGTGGTCTTAAAGCGAGGATTTACTGTATTTGCCATTGGAATGACCTTTTGTTTTCAGATGCATTCGAACTGAGTTAAAGACTATCCAATAGCTACTACATAATATGTAGTCAAGGATTGACCTGGTCAATACAAAAGAACACATAGTTTTGCTTGGTAGCAGTTGACCTGCATGGAAACGGATAAATTAGGGCTAAAATTTTCACTTCTAAAAACTGAACATACGTTTTGATTTTAATACTTCTTGACTATAGGACCCCTAACACCACTTCAAGCGGATGGGCCCCGGTCGGGGATATATCACAGTGTTTTCAAGGGGACAGATGCTGAATAGAGGTAACGGTTCGAACACATCTTCAGTTTTTATTAGTCATCATTATCAGTCATCATTATCATGATCAGTTATCATCATTATTAGTCATCATAATCATTATCAGTCATCATCATTATTAGTCATCATCATTATCAGTCATCATCATTATTAGTCATCATCATTATCAGTCATCATCATTATCAGTCATCATCATTATTAGTCATCATCATTATCAGTCATCATCATTATCAGTCATCATCATTATCAGTCATCATCATTATCAGTCATCATATATCATCATCATCATTATTAGTCATCATCTTATTAGTCATCATCATTATCAGTCATCATCATTATTATCATCATCATTATCAGTCATCATCATTATAGTCATCATCATTATCAGTCATCATCATTATCAGTCATCATCATTATTAGTCATCATCATTATCATCACATCATTATTAGTCATTATAGCATCATATATAGTCATCATCATTATCAGTCATATCATTATCAGTCATCATTCATCATTATTAGTCATCATCATTATCAGTCATCATCTATTATCATCATCATTATTAGTCATCATCATTATCAGTCATCATCATTATTAGTCATTATCATTATCAGTCATCATCATTATTAGTCATCATCATTATTAGTCATCATCATTATCAGTCATCATCATTATTAGTCATCATCATTATCAGTCATCATCATTATTAGTCATCATCATTATTAGTCATCATCATTATCAGTCATCATCATTATTAGTCATTATCATTATCAGTCATCATCATTATTAGTCATCATCATTATTAGTCATCATCATTATTAGTCATCATAATCATTATCAGCCATCATTATCAGTCATCATCTTAAGCAGTCATCATTATCGGTCATCATCTTTATCAGTCATCATTATCGGTCATCATCTTTATCAGTCATCATTATCGGTCATCATCTTTATCAGTTATTATCATTATCAGTTATCATTATTATCAGTCATCATTATCAGTTATAATTTTCAGTAATCATTATCATTTTCAGTAATCATTATCAGTCATCACTAGTAGTCATCATTACCTGTATCTTTATCAGCCATCATTATCAGTCATCATCATTATCAGTCATCATTATCAGACATCATTATCATTATCAGTCATCATCATTATCAGTCATCATTATCAGACATCACTATCATTATCAGTCATCATCATCATCATCATTAAGGGTCACCATTATAAGTCATCATCTGTATCAATCATCATTATCACTATCATAATCAGCCATCATTATCATCATCATCATCATCATCATCATCATCATTAAGGGTCACCATTATAAGTCATCATCTGTATCAATCATCATTATCACTATCATAATCAGCCATCATTATCAGCCATCTATAACACATTCGTTTCATATTTAATTACTAAATCTATAATCAGCAGGTTAATTAACGAGGACATTTCATGTTTATTCCCTTCACATTAAAGCGTGTAGTAGGTGGTGACTTTTCCACCGCACGAGTGCTGTTGATGTCGTGGATCCAGAGGTCACCATGTTAATCATCTTCAGCTGAAACATACATGCATTGTTACAAAACATAGACTCCTTTCTTTTGTTTGATTTATTTACGTTGTCCCAGTGGCTACATACAGGACTGCGTATCAGAGACTGATGGTTCGAAACCCCTTTTTTGCAAAAAGCTTTCGTCTCCTTTCTATGTGCAAAGGACTGGTCTAATGAAGGAACGTTCGAGATGGATTAATATATGTTTATATTAATATAAAAAACATGCCAATCGATGTGAAAAGAAATAATCTGAAGAAAAAAAAATGGTTTACGCCATTTCCCCTCAAAACATTTGATCTTTTATACAAATATTTTATACAAATCTCTACCTTGGATGATGAACAAAGGCGTCCAAACATCGATTAAGGCGCAAAGTACAAGTGCAATCAAGGAAATGTCGAGATGGGTTATAAGAAGTTATAGAATTATTTTAAATGATGTAAAAATAATAATCTAAAAAATGATTTACGCCATTTCTCAAAAAACACCAAAGTGAAGCTTAATTTTTGTCCACCCTTTTGCATGCACTCGGACATGCTCTGGTTGATAAAAATAAAACTTTTGAGCCCCACAACGTGGGTCAGTTAACTAAAGTGTACAAACCGCGATCGTCATGATACCGACATCAGTGTGAACGCCTGACCTCTCGGCGTCAGACAAGGCGTAGACAAAACATTCATGATTGAGTGTCATGACCATAGTATGCTGAAATGAACGTGGTCAATATCATGACATTGACTCCTTTAAATCCATTTCACTTAACTTACGTAAATCAACGAGCATTCCCGAATACCTAATCTACATGCTGGCTAAAATTTCCACACATTGTTGTGGGAAATTAACATACATTTGAGTTTTCCCCCAGCCACTGATTGGTCAATTTAAATCAGCGAATTATACCGAGTATTGTAGAAACCCCTAGTAAAATGGTCTAATGTTTTCAAATCAATTCGGGAACGAAAACTCTGTGTAGAAAGCCATTATTCACCATCTCTCAAATGATTCCTTTATTATTTCAAAAACTAGATGGATATAGCATTATTCTTACAGGCTGATTTAGTAAAAATAAATTAATAAAGTAATACTATGATCGTGTAGTAACAACAATCAATTCCACCTTAATTATGGATGTAAATTGCTTTACAAAATCAATTGTGATTTGGGTAATAATATTCTCATTAGTTCAGGTGAAGTCCCAGTAATGGTTCCGCTACGTCTTGGACCACTTAGCCTCTAACAAGATAACCAAGGCAATCTAGTGAAAAATTAGGAAACTTTGGTTATTTCCGTGAAAGAACACGGGGTCCGAAATGTAGCGGAACCATTGCAGGGACTTTAACTTAAGATGTTTTGTAACTGCAGTCAAATGGCCCCATGCATGATATCCTAACCGCATGTCAATAAGGATAGTAGGTTCCTTCCTCAGATATAAAAGAAGATGGAATGTAATTTATACCAATCACTCTGGCCTCTGTGACTCAGTATAGTTATGGTGTCTGATTTCATCACTTCGCCTTTTTTAGTTCGAGCCCCAGATTAGAATAGTTGGTTTTACGTTAGGAAGCCTTGCAGCTGACTTTCGGTAAGTCGGTGGTTTTACCTGGGTGTTCCTGTGCACTCTGTCTTGCCCTAAGAGCTGGACCTCGCAATATGACTAAAGTATGTAGCATCAGCGTTAACAACAAACATATCACCACCGATCAGGGTCTTCAGAATGAGATTAATTTCCTAAATGCATGGCAGATCCTATATATATATATATATATATATATACACCATTGAAATTTCTTTCAAATAGTGCCGTTGTCAAGTGGTAGCGGCCTGACTGCGGGTCCGGAGGTTATAGATTCAAATCCCATTTGGGACAGAGATCTTCAATCACCATCAAAGGCACAAAGTACTAGTCCAACCGTCGAGGAGGATAAGTATAAGTTTTAATAACTTTATTCCTGATTAACGTTAAAATAAAAAAAGTTTGTTTAAACATTGGCAGTATGTAAGTTCTGTATTGACACTTAACAGAGAAAGAGAAAGTTTAAACATTGGCAGTATGATGCTCAATGTACATTTTTAAGTTATATATTTACACTTAAAAAGAGAAAGAAGACAATTTGTCATACTTTTAACAAGATGTCGATTAAGCAACATATTAGATTTGACATTTTTCCAACGCCGACGGTTTGGCTGCTGGGACGAATCGTACCGACGACGTACATCGGCACCGCCAGTATTTGTTACAGAATGTGTCTTCTCTTGTCTGTAAATAAACCAAATTATAATCAAACGACTGCCAAAAAGTTATCCCATGAACTGCTCATTAGCGGTTTCGGCATGATGATATTGCCAAGGCCCATTATTTCTCAAAGATTGTAATAATTTCAATACCAGAAATGCTACGTTCGCCGTTTTACGAGATTGTAAATTTACCCAAATGGTACTAAATGGTCACATATCTGATCTCCGCTGATTTTGTGTGTATGCATCACTTATTAGTATTTTGGATGGATGCTAAAATTCAACCTTATATTGATGTTTTGTTATGGGCTAGATTTTCCGACGATGGTACGTAAGTGAGGCGCGAATAAAGTGTGGAAACCATGCGCGCTCTGAAGGTTTAGAGGAAAGAAATAATATATATCATAGATGTTCTGCATCAATGAAAACAATTTTGAACTCGGGAGAGGAGAGAGAGCTGTTTCTCCTAACTTCCCGTGCACGCACGCTTTCCAAACTTCAGTCGTGTTTTCAACCGAATATGTCCGCAATTCCGAAGTCTTGTTAATGCGTCAAGTACCTGTGACACAGACAAGTACAGAGGGCAAAAGACCGAGCCGGAGATATTTTTCATTTCTCAAAAAACACCAAAGTGAAGCTTAATTTTTGTCCACCCTTTTGCATGCACTGGGACATGCCTGGTTGATGAAAATCAAAACGGTGGACATACCAACAATTGGTATATGTTACCGGAATAATTGTTGACAGTTATTTACAACATGAGATGTGTGATAAAAAATGGTGTAAATTTAATTAAAAAGTAGTGTGTGTGTGTGTGTGTGTGTGTGTGTGTGTTGTTAAGGATTTTAATCGTTTTATACATATTTAAAAAAATACTTGTAAATAATATTTTGTTATGAAAATAAGTAGTGTGTGTGTGATAAAATTTGTCAATATGTATATCAAGTGAAATATGAGAAAAAAATATATATACTTCGACACTCTGTATGGATATACAGAAACATTCAGCGGACATTATAATTATCATAAGACATATCTTTATATTTCTTAACCCTTTCCCTTATAGAGGACACCATGAAAAGACCTATGCGAACAGCATAAAACCAGATCAGCCTGCGAGTAACTCGCAGGCTGATCAGGTTTTATGCTGTTCGCTGCCCCTCAGTGGTCTGGAAATGAGGATATTGTAATTAAATTTGGTAAGATTTAACTGTGGTTTTCTGCAGATCAGGCTTTATGTGGTACCTACTGAGTGCGTCAAAATGAGTCTATATGAGGGAAAGGGTTAAACCATATCGCAGCTTTTGTCAACCCTCTTGGACTGGGACACGCTCTGGTTGATGACGTGATAGAATACGGTGGACATACCACACTGGTATATGATAACTGCTGAACTGATGGCAACTGAATCAAAGGGTGTGTCAAGTTTTAAGCCGCATGGACACGTTGTGTTACAGGAGATATAGCCTTTTCAATTTCGAGAGACAAAGAGAAAACATGAAAAATCGTATGGACAAGTGTTACAGGAGATATGGCCATTTCAATTTCGAAAAATAGAAAACGTTGAAAATTGGTTCAGTATGTATTATTTATAATAAAGCCTTACACCAAAATGTGTTATTTCTATTACAGGGTGTAATTGATATCTAATATCTTAACTGTATTTTGGTAAATTAAATATTATATTGAAATTTCTTGTTTACAAAGTGGTGTCACTAGGTGGCGATCGGCAAGCTGACTTTACCGCGATACCGGAGAACCCACGATATAACCGGACACCACTAAATGTTTACGTTCCGTCATTTACTGTCTTCTTTCAATAGAAATATTATTATCAACTATATATATATATATGTCTAAGAATCTATGAAAAATAGGAATTCAATTAATCAATTATGTTATTTCAACGATTATACATCAACTTATGTATTTCCAGATATTTACTTCATATTTATTGTCTATCTTCTAGATACTGTCATGGTAGAGATTTGTGACATTTTTTAATAATCATTGCACGAGATATTTGATACATGAATACTGTTAAGTTTCGTTAAGTGTATTACGTTATCAAATAAAAAAGTCTTTTGATATACCATTCGTTCATTTATACATTTATCTTCGGATTATCGAGCAATTATCAAAGATAAAGTGTGACAGCAAGTGCATTAATCATATTTTTATTTTTATTTTGATGACAAAAAGTCAAGCGAAACTACTACGCTCTTCATCTAGGAACAATTTTATATGAATAATCTCCCTTGGCGTTCACCATATAGTCCTAGGGATATTCTGTCGCTTTGTGATATTTCTTTAGTTGGGACAAAGCGAACTAAAAGCTCCAACTAAAAAATATCACAAAGCGACGGAACATTCAAAGGACTACATATATAGAGATTAAAACATTTGAATTGTTTATATATTTATTTATTTTGGCAAACGTCCCCTCTTTAATGTTGCAATGTCAATCAAAGTGTCCAAGGTCGGCTGGATTAAATGAAAAAAAAACAAAACGATGAGTGAGTCTGACGCTCTGTTTTGAAGTGTAATCGAGTGGAGCACCTGCAGACTTCAGATTAGTGAATCAAGCTGATAAGTGTTCAGTATTCGTTGTACATTTGTACAAATATATGCGGATACAGAACAAAACAGAACTCTACTATGTCTACAGAAAGCCTACTATGTGAGACTGACAGTGTTAAATTGTTGTTGTTGTTGTATTCGGGTTAACCGTCATTGCGATAGTATTTCAATCATATAGCGACGTCCAGCTAATTACAGGTGGAGGAAGACCCCGAGTACACAGAGGTACCCGGGTAGAACCACCGACCTACCGCAAGCCAGCTAGAAGGCTTCCTCGCATGAAAAATCCGGTCAGTGTTAAAATTTAATTCTTTTTATTTAATGTTCAAGCCATTTAAATTTTTTTAAGTGTTATATATTCAATGTATTGATATATTTATTATATATCTATTATATATTTACCAAGCTGAAAAGTTGCACACTTTCCGTTTCTCTTTCTATAATCATAAAATGAATTAATAATGTTTTAAACATGTCATCATCATTGATCATGTGATTATATGTTGTATGGTTTGTACTATTGACCATATACTTTGTATAAGTCAAATAAAAGGAATGTTCTGTTCAGTATTCAGATAAAATTGTACATGGCGACACACGCAGGTATTGTAGCATAAAACACTTAAAAGTTCACCCATCTTCGTAAATTATGACCGAAATAACCAAAAGCGATAATAATGTCACATGAAAGGAAGTATGTGATCACCACTGGAAACAACACTTATTTTTTTTTCCATATTGATCAAGAGGAAGGATCATGACCTTTGACTTTGTGAAAGCATTGTCTCTTAGCGACATCACGTCGTTGATATGTGTCATGATACCACATCCAGCCACATTATCCTTATATAGAGTAAATGTATTTGTTTAATTATGTTATGTTTTGGAGCTGTAAATTTTGACTTAAATCAAATAGGCAAATTTCTTATGTTAATTAAAATTGTTGTATATCATGATTGCGTAAGATAATTATGAATTACAAATATAAACCAAACTGTAGAATCATTATTTTCGTGAAGACTAATTTTCTTTAATTTCGGGGACGGCTTTATCCATGAATATTTATCCCTACGAAAGCTGTATATCTAATTGACCCCATGTTTCCTAGAACGTGAATCCACGAATATATGTACCAACGATATTGACTTCATAACAGATTCCGCGAAATTTAATGTAAATTAATAATTTCACAGTATTGTAGATCTGCCTGAATTGTTTTACTATATATTACTTATGTAACATGAGATAATAATGATTCAGTATTTTTTTTTTCTACCGGGTTTTGTCGGTAATTGCCGAGGGAATACGCATGTATCATGACTTCCGTCCTATCTTCGTACACGTTGGAATGAAATCCAGGTGGCTGTCACGATCGATGTTTTTCACCTTTGAACTTTTCAACCTCTGCCACGTTATAAAAATCGGATTACCTCAGCAATTATTGTCCTCACCAGTCGATACAGCAGGAAAATAACAATAACATACCTGTAAACTTGGACAAATTAGTTGCATTAATCGATGCCTTGTCATGCTTTTCGAAATTTATATTATAATCAATTCAACATCTATACTGGCATGAAATGCAGTATGCATATAAATATCTGCATGCTTAACATATCACGAAAAGTAAGTGAAAGCTATGAGAATTTAATAATAGAAGAATAAATATCATGGAGCATTATCAACATCATTTTCATTGAATTAGTACTTTTACTCATTTACATACTACAAAAGTAGAGAGAGAGAGAGAGAGAGAGAGAGAGAGAGTGTAAAGAAAAGATGATTTTCCAAGTAATTTGAAACATGACACGTACATGTATATACCTGTAGAATAATACAACATTTTCGGTGGTTTATAAAAACAACAAAGCTCCTGATTCGGGAGGTTGCGGGCTTGATCCCCGGCCGCGACGTACCAAAGTCGTAAAAATGGCATTGGTAGAGTTCCCTTCCTTGTCGCTCAGCATATAAGAGTAGTTCCAGGACTGGTTGGATATGTTAAGATAATGTGATAGTGCGTGCTATCATGCCACGTGTCTACGGCGTGACACTACAGTCTGAAATACTGTCGGCATGACGCTAAACCCAAGAAACAAACAAACAGACTCCGCTTTTTTAAGAAAATGACTCCTGCTTTCTTTAGCAGCCCATATATAGTATAGCGATTCAGGTTTCAAAAATCCTATTGATTTAAACCCTGATTTTAAAATCAAACAATTGTACTCATAAAGATAATCTCAAAATTATGCAAAATGTACTGTAACATTTACTATCAAGCATGCAGAGCTATCGGCTAAATTGAGAGAAAGCATGTATCCTAAATCCTTTGTCTCATGAATATTCATATACAAATTTATGTTATGATAAAGAATATTTACTAAATCTTACGGTATATAAAACATTGGATTGTTCTTTGCCGTATCTGAGCCAAAATATTCAAAGAGAAAATAGAGGAGACCTTGATCAGATTGCTCCTAGAAGGAGTCTGATATGGGTCTGCGCTGTTTCCTATACGTCAAAACAAGATAGACAGATAGATGGACGGACGGACGTGCGGATGGACAGATAGATAGATAGATAGATAGATAGATTTTTATTATTTGTAACTATTACGTAAAGTATCTCGTTGCATACATAACATGTTACATTCATACGATGTATGCATCACGTGACGGTATATAGACTGAAAACACACACACACTAAATAAAAATATCGAAAGAAATACAAGTACACAATTGCTCTCCTAGACATGCTATAAACTATATCAACATGTAGTGTGATTTCTTGGAATACATAGAATAAATTTTCGATACTTCTTCCTTGCATCTGTAATAAATCGAGCTGAATTGACAAGAACAGTCTTATAACTAGGATTTAATAACTCAATAAATTCATACATGTAAGGTAGCACTCTGTGATATATTTTTGTGTAATATCATCAGATCTATACGCTACATTTAATAACGAAATGAAATTCATCATCTATTTCGACTCTTACATAACTGACATATTCTACCACTCCTATATATTTTTTATCTTCCAACTTTTTCGGTCTCGATTATGAAAGACAATTCGTATTTTTGATATACTTGCACGAAATGATATCTAGATATTGAAAATATGAAGAAATTGTTAATAAGCTTTCGATATCTTGTATATAAAGTTTTTATCTTTAATTAAATACGAGTGGATATGAAAAAAATGGTTTGGACAAGATAATTAACGTGAACGAGGCCTCCGTGGCCTAGTGGTTGGTTGCAGTCACCGACTATTACTTAACCCCTCACAGTTGTGGGTTCGAGTCCCGTCCTGGCTTCTCGAAACCTTCACATGAGGGGAATCTTCCAGCTGTCTCGTGTTACTCTACCCCTTATTTTGGCAAGATGTTGTACAATCGCAGCAACTGTAAATCCCAAAACAAAAAACAAACGAAACAAAACAAAGACAAAACTAATGTATGTTTATTGTGCATTCCTGCATTTCCTCAAAATAGTATCTCATCCACAAAGGAGAGTAAACTTAACACGCTCTTGTGCGGAATGCACTTCATGACCATGACTTATCTCCTATTGTTATATACGCTAATATCCCGCGGCAGTTGATGATAATAAATGATATAACACTATATAAATATCAACACTTTCACTGTCGTGTGCAATTATATCACATTCAGCCATCTTCCTTCAAGGCATCACATAGTTACCATAAATACAGTTTATTTCTTTTTAATGTTCTCGATCAAATCCAATACTTTTAGTTGCATGTAATTTCATTTAATATAGATGGAATAATAATAATAATAATAATAATAATAATGATAATAATATCCTTAATTTAAGAGGATGACATCTTTGGCAATGCCATTCTTCCATATGTTCCTCTTAACAATAATATAATACATTTTTACAATATAATACAAATAGATTTTTCGTTTCTTTGCTGTTGTACAACAGAATGAAAAACACGAGCGCACATGATCATCCGTACATCCATATATTTTGCACATAAAGGACGGACAGACAAACATACCTTATGGATTCATCTCCTTGTCTAAAGCCATAGGACAGGGATGGACCTATCTATTATCTTTTACCGAATACATGTATCTCCAGCCGATAAAAGACAATGGCGCAATCTACATCTTCGCTAGTATCTGTATGAAAATCGTCTTTACGCTATACAGCTTGAGATATCGTCGGCATCTGAGTCATGATTAATCCTTAGTCAGGGTTAAAGAAGACAAATAAAGGAATTTAAACGCCCACATGAAATGACATACATATATTTTTACTGATCAATGAATATGTGTGCCAATTGCTGTATGTTTTATTCTGTATGAAAAATGTTTAGTCTTGTTATCGGGTCAAAAGATCAAACAGTGGGTAGAGCAAATAATCGCTTAAGAAAACACCCTCGCGAAAGGGAACTATCTGACCAAACAATAAAAATATGCTATGAATCATTAACGGGGGAGTGTTTGGATAGACATAAACCGCTTATACCGACGGGCTAACGAAGAAAACCGAAGCTGTCCAATGAAGCGTAACCGAATTGTATTCGCCTATACAGTAAGTTGTCCTACGGGTATTCAAATGAGATGACGACGTTGAAATCGGAAAGACCGATATACCAGCACACTGTGTAGACCGAGTGTAAAGGAGTGTGTGAGTCCGTTGAGACGTGACAGTTCATGTTAAAATGGAGTAAAGTGATACATTCGAATAAGTTAACGTGTTTGTAGCGGTAAAGATAGCGTAATGGCGTCTCCGAAAAGCTCATCTTTGCCCCAGCCGTCATGGGACGACGAGGCGGTTTTATTGAAGGACTTTTTAATGAAATACGATTTGCCAACTGTGGCTAAAGTGACCAAAGGACAATTTATGAATATCGGGACGTCTAAGTTCAATCCGTTAAAGAAGCTTCATCAGGACATATTAGTTCATACAATTAAAACTGGATTAAAAGTGCTTGGGCATTCCGTTATGCGTATGGATAGCAGGGACGGACGGACACACAGGTTAGTGCCACTTGAACAACGTTTGTCCATTCCCGTGACTTACAAAGGTTGGTTCGAACTCCTATCGGAAGATGGCAGGTCGGTCAAACCGATAGACACTGTATATCAACTTTCAAAAATGTATCCTTCTGTTGACAATGTTCTAGTCAGACAAAACGTGAAGGCTTATTTACTAAATGAAGTTAATGGTAAAATGACATTTGATAAAACCAGGGTTGTTACCGCTGGCGAGCAGCTGAAACTCACGGGTGACCTCTCGATGCAG
>CM037777.1:98477085-98491302 GCA_021229015.1 Solen grandis
TGGTTGCCATGGCAACAAAAGAAAAAAAAAAATGAAAACTTAAAAAATCATCTTCTTCAAAACTACTGGTCAGATTTTAAAATAAATTGGTACAGATGTTCCTTGGGTCAACCTCTACCAAAGTTGCTAAAAATTATTCGATCCGTAAAAAAACATGGCTGCCAGGGGCGGGGCTTATTTGCCTTATATGTATATAGAGAAACCTTTAAACAACATCTCCTCTGAAACCACTGGACAGAATTTGATTAAACTTGGCAGGGATGATCCTTGGGTCAACCTTCACAAAAGTTGCTAAAATAAACTTGATCACTGTAGAACTCTGGTTGCCATGGCAACAAAAAAGAAAAAAAAAATGAAAACTTTAAAAATCATCTTCTTCAAAACTACAGGCCAGATTTTAAAATAAATTGGTACAGATGTTCCTTGGGTCAACCTCTACAAAAGTTGCTAAAATTATTCAGATCCGTAAAAAACATGGCCGCTAGGGGCGGGGCTTATTTGCCTTATATGTATATAGGGAAAACTTTAATCAACATTTCCTCTGAAACCACTGGACAGAATTTGATTAAACTTGGCAGGGATGATCCTTGGGTCAACCTTCACAAAAGTTGCTAAAATAAACTTGATCCATATAGAACTCTGGTTGCCATGGCAACAAAAAGAAAAAAAAATGAAAACTTTAAAAATCATCTTCTTCAAAACTAGTGGCCAGATTTTAAAATAAATTGGTACAGATGTTCCTTGGGTCAACCATTTTATCTCAGGTGAGCGATTTAGGGCCATCATGGGCCTCTTGTTTTGCATTCTGTTCCTTGTTGACAGCCTAATAAAATATGATAGGTTTCAAGGGTACATGTCGCTGAAAGTATTTGAGCTACAGAAGGTTGAAAGTTCGAACCTCACAAAAAACTGTGCAAATGAGGGTAGGTCTATGAAAAACCTATCCATTTTTGTTAGAGATCAGATAGAAGAATTCTGTTTGCTGCAAATGATTTGTAAGACATATACGCATAAAATATTTGGGGTGGCGAATTAAGGAAATGCATGGTTTGTCCTCTAGAAACTGTCAAACTTCAGTAAATTTTAGGAAAAATTAAAATTTCTTAAACATGCTTTTTGTCGCTCCTGACTTAATCTTTTGTTCATTCTTCATGTATTTTCACAAGTTATGTATTGTTATGTTTGAAAGGGCTTCACATTGAAAAGTTAAAAAATAAATGAAAGGTCAAGATCATATTATGATTATTGTGTTTTTATCGGCCCCAAATAGCTCCAAAACAAACTAGAACCGCAAGCGGATCTCAGTTTTCGCTTTTAACATAATCAACTTGAACACTTTATTTCAAATCAGCCACAATTTTCAATAAGAAACAGAAAGCAAAGGATTTTTGAAGACTTACTCTCATCTGCACAGTTTTTTGTTTGCAATGTTAGAAACATTTCTAGCGCAAATATTTTCCCATACCCTATACTTTGAAATCCATCACATTCTGTGGTGCTGTCAACAAGGAACAAAATGCTGAAAACCGCATTTCAATCAGACTTTAACGTAATGAGTTATAAGCAAATGAGTGATTTTAAAGCAAAACGCCCTCTAGCGGCAAAATGAGAAACAAAATTGCAAAAACAGCAAATAGTTCAAACAAGTATATAAGTCGCATAGTCGAACATTCTTTTTCTTATAAATCACAATTTCAAGCATAAAAAACTATTAACAATTATTCCAAAAAGGATCAAACTTTGGACTGCTGTAAAATGAACAAATCAAGTCGATCTTCAAAAACTAAACATTATACGAAAGAACCATTTAGAACTAAAACTTTTGTTCATATACTCTCAATGAAATATTTTTAGATTTGGAGCACTTTGGGGCCAAATAAAAACACAATTATCGTAATATGACCATGACCTTTTCAATGTTTTTTAACTTTTTAATTGTGAAGCCCTTTCAAACTTAATAAAACATAACATGTGAAAATTTCATGAAGAATGAACAGAAAAGAAAGTCAGGAGCAACAAAAACATGTTTTTGAAATTTTAATTTTTCCTAAATTTAAGTGAAGTTTGTTGTTGTATTGGAGTTTACCGTCAGTGCGATTAGTAATTTCAATCATTTACAGCGACTTCCAGTAATTACAGGTGGAGGATGAAGACCCGAGTGCACAGGGGTACCCGGGTAGAACCACCGACCTACCGCAAGCCAGCTGAAAGGCTTCCTCCATGAAGTGAAATTTGACCATTTCTAGTGGACAAACCACGCATTTCTTAAATTCGCCACCCATATATTTTGTGTGATATACGTTCTTTCAAATGGTATGCAGGAGACAGAATTCTTCTATCTGATCTCTAATAAAAACGGATAGGATTTCGTTAGACCTACCCTCATTTGCACATTTTTTTTTGCGAGGTTCAAACATTCAACCTTCCGTAGCTCAAAAGCTTTCAGCCACACAGACCCTCGAATCCTATCATATGTTATTAGGCTATCAGCAGGGAACAGAATGCAAAAAAACGCATTCAATCGGACTTCAACTTTTGAGTTATAAGCAAAAGAATGATTTCAAGAAAAGTGCCCCCTAGTGGCAAAATGAGAAAGAAAATTCATTAAAATTTTATGTTAGGTACCTAGCAAAGCAGCAAATAGTTCAATCAAGTATACTAGTCGCAAAAGTCAAGCTTTTTATTCTTATGTATCAGAATTTGAAGCATAAAACCTGATTTACAATTATTCCAAAAAAGGATCAAACTTTGGACTGCCGTATAATGACCAAAATAAGTCCGCTCTTCAAAACTGGAAAGAGCTCTTTAAGAACTAAAACTTTTGTTCATATACTCTCAATGAAATTTTTTTTGTTTTGGAGCTATTTGTGGCCAAATAAAAAACACAATTATCGCAATATGACCTTGACCTTTTCAATTTGTTTTAAACTTTTTTAATTGTGAGGCCTTTCAAACATACCAATACATAATGTGTGAAAATTTGATGAAGAATAAGCAGAAAATAAGGTCAGGAGCGACAAACACATGTTTTTGAAATTTTAATTTTTTTCCTAAAATTTAGTGAAGTTTGACTGTTTCTAGACGACAAACCATGCATTTCCTAAATTCGCCACCCCATATTATTTTGTGCATATATGTCTTGCAAATCGTATGCAGCAAACAGAATTCTTCTATCTGAATCTCTTACAAAAGTGGGTAGGTTTTTCGTATGACCTACCCCATTATTCCACTTTTTTCCAAGGATCGAACATTAAACTCTCCTAGAACAATTTTTTTCCAGTACTCAATGATGAGATTTCCATCATATTTGATTAGGCTGTCAACAAGGAACATTATGTAAAAAACCGCATCTAAATCAGGTTTCACATTTTTGAGTTATTAGCAAAAAAGTGATTACATGCATTGGCCCCTAGTGGCTAAATCAGAAACAAAAGTGAAGTTTGACCATTTAGGCACATGTTCAGGTATATATGACTCCATGCCCAAAATTTCATAGCTGTAGCTTTTCTCATCTGGCCGCTAGGCTGGCTACAAAAATGGGTGGAATTGGAAAAATAATAAAAATAACTAGAACCGCAAAGCAGCATCTCGGTTTTCACTTTTAACTTGACTAGTAAGAGTACTGGTTTCAACTGCAGACATAATTGATTGATATTAACTTTATTCGAACATTATAAACATATAAAAGTGAAATATGTTGTCAGAAATTTTGGAAAAAGAAGATACTTAATACAAAACAATCGTGTTGTATATTTACAAAGGGATATCTCTGACCTTATTTGATAACAGCCTTAATCGAATTTGATAGAGAGAGAGTGTTTAAAAAATGAAAATATAAAGTTTGAAGATAAGAAATGAAGTGCAATATTTTTTTTTCTTATTTTTTTTTAATATTCATGGGGGAAAACTCAATATATAATAGGCTGATAACATTTGTTAACCTTCTTGCCCGAATTTAGGAAAGAACCCTGTAGTTAAGTTTAAAAGTGATTGCTTAGAGAATGAACACGCAAGAAATCGCGAGTTTGAACTAAAATTTATTTACGATTTTCAATAAAGGACCAAACTTTGTACTGCTGTCAAATGAAGTCCGATCTTCAAAATATAAACACAACTACAAAGGTCTCTTCACAAACTTATTTTTTGTTTATATACTCTCCACAAAAAATTTTAGATTGGATCTATTTTGAGCTGAAGAAAATGGCAATTATCGTTATATAAACTTGGACCAATGAAAATACTGTTTAATTTTTGATTTATGAGAATCTGTTTATCATAAAACTACACAACCAGTGGAGAAAATGATGAAGCTTGAACAAAGACACACACACACACACACACACCACACACTAAAAAATCATGTTTTTTGAAATTGTAATTCATCCAATTAGTGAAGTTTGCCGCATGCTGTTGACAAAACAATACATACCCTTAACTCGCTTACCAAATATTCTCTGTATATATGTTTAGCAAATTAAAATAATGCAAATATAATTCATCTATCTTATCTTAAAATAATATTGAACAGGTTTCTCATAGACCTTATCTATTTGTACTTTTTAAGAGGGTTCGAACATTCAACCTTTTGTAGCGAAAATAGTTCACTACCTGATACTTTTAAAACAATCATATTCTATGGTGCTCTCAACAAGAAACAAATGCTGAAAACCGCATTTGACTCAGACTTCAACTTTTTTAGGTATCACCAAAAAGTGATTTGAGTATAGGCCCCCTAGCGATAAATGAGAATATTGATGAATATTTCTTCCATTGGGTACCTAGAAAATGAACCAAATAGCTCAAATTAAGTATGCAATATGCATCGGTTTGAATTATCTGATCTGTTCTTAGATGTCCCAATTTTGATCTAACATTACTGATTTACGTTTTTTTTCGATAAAGGATCAAAATTTTTGAGTACCGTCAAAAGACCAAATGAAGTTGGATTCTTCATAAGTTAAACACCACTGGAAAGATCTATTCACGAACTAAAACTTTTGTTCATATATTTCTATGAATTATTTTTTGATTAGAGCTAATTTGTGCCGATAAAAATAACAATAATCGGTATTATGACCTTGACCTTTGCATATTTTCTCCTAATTTACTATGCGTTTATTTGTATTATTTAAATGCATAAACAGTGAAAAAATGATGAAGATTGAACAAAAAATAAAGTCAGGAGCTGCAAAAAAGAAGAAACATATGGATTTTCAATTGTTTGATAAAAGGATCAAACTTTGGACTGTGGTAATTTGATCAAATGAAGTCCAATCTTCGTAACTAAACAACCAATGGAAAGATCTCTTCACAAACTGAAACTTTTGTTCATATACTTTCTATAAAATATTTTTAGATTTGAAGCTATTTCGTGCCGATTAAAATAACAATAATCGGTATTTTGACCTTGACCTTTGCATATTTTCATTGTTATTTACTATAAGTTTATTTGTACTATTTAAGTGCATAAACAGTGAAAAAATGATGAAGATTGAACAAAAAATAAGGTCAGGAGCTGCAAAAAAGAGGAAACATACGGATTTACACTTGTTTGATAAAAGGATCAAACTTTGGACTGTGGTAATTTGATCAAATGAAGTCCGATCTTCAAAAACTTAACACCAATGGAAAGATCTCTTCACAAACTATAACTTTTGTTCATATACTTTCTATAAAATATTTTTAGATTGAGAGCTATTTTATGCCGATAAAAATAACAATAACTGGTATATGACCTTGACCTTTGCATATCTTCGCTGTTTTGTTTTTTTTCTATGATTTTATTTATATTATAAAAAATGCATAAACAGTGAAATATGATTGAAGATTGAACAAAAAAATAAAGTCAGGAGTTGCAAATAACCTTAAAAGTCATGCTTTTAAAATGTTGATTTTTCGAAAATATTGGTTAAGTTTGACCACGTACTGTGGACAAACCATGCATTTCCCGAATTCGCCACCCCATATATTTTGTGCGTATATGTCTTGCAGATAATATGCAACAAACAAAATTCTCCTATCTCATCTCTGAATAAAATGGGTAGGTTTTTCGTAGACCTACCCTTATATCACAGTTTTGCGAGATTTCGAACATTCAACCTCCTATAGCACGAAAGTTTTATGTACGCAAAGTATTGGAACCTATCATATTTTATTGGGCTATTTACAAGGAACTTATGCAAAAAAATCGCATTTGAATCGGACCTCAAATAATTGAGATATTGCTTATTAAAATTTTCATAATAAACGCCCCCTGGCGGGAAAATCAAAAAAAAATGAAAAATTTTCTCGACGTTAGGATCATCTTCAAATACGTAGTTATTATGATAAAAGTTTCATAGATGTGGCTTTCTCACCTCGGAGCTATGCTGTTCACAAAAAAGGGTTAGAAAAAAAAAAAAGAAACAGAACAAGAAACAATAGGTTTTCGCCCTGCAGAGGCGAAAACTTAAAAATAAATGCAAAGGTCAAGGTCTTATTACGATTATTGGTTTTAAATTCGGCCCCAAACTAGCTCCAAAACTAAAAATATTTCATTGTAAGTATATGAACAAAAGTTTTTGTTCTTCAAATGCTCTTTCCTGTGATGTTTGTTTTTGAAGATCGGACTTGATTGGTCATTTTACGGCAGTCCAAAGTTTGATCCTTTTTGGGAATAATTGTAAATCAGTTTTAATGCTTCAAATTGTGATACATGAGAAAAACAGAATGTTCGACTAGGGGACTTGATTACTTGATTGAACTATTTGCTGCATTGCTAGGTTCCTAATGGTAAAAATTTTAATAAGTTTTGTTTCTCATTTTGCTGCTACTAAGGGGGACTTTGCTTGAAATCACTCTTCTACGTATAACTCAAAAAGTTGAAGTCTGATCCAAATGCGGTTTGTTGCATTACATTCCTTGTTGATAGCCTAATAAATATGATAGTTTCTAGGTATGAGTGGCTGAAACTTTTTGAGTAGTAACGGAAGGTTGAAAGTTC
The DNA here is from genome assembly GCA_021229015.1 of Solen grandis. Lineage (NCBI taxonomy): Eukaryota > Metazoa > Mollusca > Bivalvia > Adapedonta > Solenidae > Solen > Solen grandis. The sequence goes on from CM037777.1 coordinate 98,484,068, forward strand.
GAACCTCACAAAATTACTGTGCAGATGAGGGTAGGTCTATGAAAAACCTATTCTTTTTTGTTAGACATCAAATAGAAGAATTCTGTTTGCTGCAAATGATTTGCAAGACATATACGCACAAAATATATGGGGTAGCAAAATTTAAGAATGCATGGTTTGTCCTCTAGAAATGGTCAAACTTCACTAAATTTTAGGAAAAATTAAAATTTCAAAAACATTTTTGTCCTCCTGACTTTATCTTTTGTTCATTCTTCATGATATTTTACAAGTTTGTATTGTTTAGTTTGAAAGGGCCTCACAATTAAAAAGTTGAAAAGAAATTGCAAAGATCAATGTCATATTACGATTATTTGTGTTTTTATTCGGCTCCAATAGTCCAAAACAAAAAAATATTTCATTGAAAGTATACGAACAAAAGTTTTAGTTCCTGAAGAGCCCTTTACAGTGATGTTTAGTTTTGAAGATCGGACTTGTTTAGTCATTTTACGGCAGTCCAAGTTTTGATCCTCTTTAGAACAATTGTAAATCAGTTTTTTATGCCCCCTTCAAGAAGAGGGGATATATTGCTTTGCTCATGTCGGTCCGTAGGTCGGTCGTCGGTACGCAGACCTTGTCGAGTGATAACATTAAGTTCTATTTGACCTTTAAGTCTCAAACTTCATGTGGTTGTTGCTCATGATTAGTAGATGACCCCTATTGATTTTGGTGTCATTACCTCAAAGGTCAAGGTCACATGTTGTGTATGTTTTACCAGACCTTGTCCAAGTGATAACTTAAGTTCTATATGACCTTTAAGTCTCAAACTTCTTGTGGTTGTTGCTCACGGTTAGTAGATGACCCCTATCGATTTTGGTGTCATTACTCAAAGGTCAAGGTCACAAAGGTCACATGTTGTGTATGTATAATACCAGACCTTGTTGAGTGATAACTTGAAGTTCTATATTTTGACCTTTAAGTCTCAAACTTCATGTGGTTGTTGCTTATGATTAGTAGATGACCCCTATCAATTTTGGTGTCAATACCTCAAAGGTCCAAGGTCACAAGGTTGCATTTGTATTATGTTTGATGACTTGGCCTTGTCCAAATAAAAATTTTAGTCCTATTTCAGATATATGTGGTTGTTCCTTATAAATAATGAGTAGTGACCTCTATTGATTTGGGTGTCAACATCCAAAGGTCAAGTTCATTATATAAATGTCTTTCCCAAGTGATAACTTCTATTTTATTTTTACTCTTAAGGTCCTAACCTCATGTAGTTGTTGATGATTTGTTAATTTTTATAATAAACCTAGAGCACTAAGTCTTAATGTTTTGTTTGTTTATAACTGACAATGTTCTTTCACTTAAACCTTTGTGGATTTGTGTAAATATTTCTCCAGCCCATTTATTTCAGTAAATGTTTAGTTCCACATTTTAGCACATTATATTTTCACTCAAATTTTTGAAGTTTGAGAATTTTTTGTGACAAGCCAACATTATGAAGGCAAACTCCTTGCATGTAATATACATACATATTAATTATGGCATATGAGGGGGGCATATATGTTTCACAAACATTTCTTGTTTGAAATTGATTCTGAAGATCTTTGCGCACAAAATATATGGGGTGGCAATTTCAGAAAATGCATAAAATGGCTTTCAATAAGCGGTCAAAGTGCACTAACATATGGAGGATTTTTTTTTCGAGAATAGGCATTTTTTAGTTTTTTGATGATTCTGCCATTATTTTTGGATCAATCTTTATGAAATTTTCACAGATTGTATTGTTTGTTGTTTCAAGGGACTTCACAGTTTCAAAATTTAAAAAAATGCAAAGGTCAAGGTCATATTGTGATTATTGTTTTTTTCTTTGACCTTAAATATCTCAAAATCTGAAAATATTTTATCGAAAGAATATGAGTAAAATCAAAAGCCTCTTGAGAGTACTTTTTGAAGAATATTAGTTTTTTCAGATCGGGATTGATTTGGTTGTTTGGTGGCAGTTTGAAGTTTGGTCATACTTTGAATTGATTTTAAAGCCTTTAAAGTTTAAATGTGTGATACATTTTGTCATTGGAAAAAAGAATGTCTTACCTCGTCAACAAAAAAAGAATTTTGAAAATCTGTCAAGAATTGATGAATTTATAGAGAATTTAAATACATGACCCGAATAAAAACAGAGGAAAATTTGACAGAATGAGCATCACTGCTTACCTATGTTCTATAAGTAGATGCAGGCTCTGCTATTTTTGCTCTTTAGGTTGGCTTGCAATGAACAGGTCATGAATGTATGTGTAACTATCAGAGAGGCACTCAGTGTACTCAGGGTCTTCCTTTACCAGCAATTAAATGGACGTGTGCTATATAATTGAAATACTATCACAGCGATGGTTAACCCAAATAACAAAACAACTAAATGCATACTCTTTATTTGCTCTAAACAGAGAGAGAAAGGGGGGGGGGGGGGAGAGAGAGGATGAATTGTGTCTATATTTTACATGTATTATTATTCCTCCCACACACTCACTATTGAATTGGATAGCAAAACAACTAAGTACATGTATAAACATCCACCTTTTAAACAAGTTTTAGCATACCAAAATTTCCTTCTAGTGCATTACTGAACTTTGAGGCACAGAGTGAAAGCTGATATAGGTTTAACCAAATGGCTTATTATGTTACCAAAATTTTTGATGACAAATCAATTGTAAATCATTTATACTACTGAGAACTATTGTTCCCATAATAATAAGCAGGATTCCCAACTGTCCCACCTGATTTTTAACTGTTTAGTATAAAAAGTGGGACAGTTTGGAAGACATTTTTTGAGCGCACAGTGATGATCACCATTTAATCAAATCGTTCAATGTGTCACACTTAGATCATATTGGCTCATTGCCAATATATGGATGCTTAAAGGCATTTCAAAATCCTTATATAAGTGGACCCCCCCAATTTATTCACCCACCCCCCGTTGGTGGGCAACTGTTTGTGATTAGGCAGGCTTTCCCCAGTCTGTCACAGGTATTGTTTTACAAGAGTGCATATGTTGCTATGGGGGACGGACAAAATCCCCCCCGGACATAATCCCCCATGAAAATTTTGTATAGGCGGACATAATCCCCCCCCCAGAAGTTTGTCAAGGCGGACATAATCCCTCCCAATAGATTTTACGGGGCGGACAAAACACCCCTCGTGAATTTTCCAGGGCGGACAAAATCCCCCTCATTATTATATTTGCTTGGTAATGATTTTTTTTTTACCTTTTCCGCTCGTTTAAGAACTAACAGAACAGAACAGAAATTTTATTGATATAACTTGGACAAAATACAGTTTATCGTTACAAATAACATAATAATACATATACAGTGCGCAAAAACATAGCAATGCGAGAGTGCAAAAGGTGGATTTTCATATCCTTATTAATTATTCCAAAATTATCACAAATCTGTAAAAATTAAAATTACCATTAAATGTATAATTATGTCTCATTTTAATAGCATGTTTACAGAATAAGGCTAATTTTTTAAGTTCATTTTCATTATCAGAATTAAAAACATAAGAACATATCCCTAGCTTGTGAACACCAGTTATTACAGTTGCGGTCATATTAATTAATTTTTATATAAGATACAATTATTTCTTTTTACAGAATGTTATTTCAAAAAATATTTAAACTATTCTAGATATCTTGTTTTTATTATATTGTCTGAAATGATTAATTTGAGCAGTTCCTTAAATTATTACACCAGTTTAATAATAAATAAAGGGTGTGAACATGAAAACATGTAATATTGAAGAACTGGTAATGAATTCATGATTGAATTATAATGTTTCAAAATAGGCATGGTGTATATACTTTTTTTTTTTTCCTGAAATATTTTACTAAAATGCCTGGTTTTGTAACATCAAACATTTTTTAAATCATGATCACTTATATATATAAACAAATAAAAGAAAAATATAACATATATAATTAGTTAAGGGAATGTTCAAATAAACCAATTAAGACAGAGGTGGCCTTTATTAACATGTCTTAAACGGGCGTAAAAAAAGGTGAAAAAAAAAATTATCGAAGCAAATAAATAACGAGGGGGATTTTGTTCGCCCTGGAAAATTTCACGAGGGGTGTTTTGTCCACCCCGTAAAATCTATTGGGGGGGATTATGTCCGCCTTGAAAAAACTTCTGGGGGGGATTATGTCCGCCTATACAAAATTTCATGGGGGGGGATTATGTCCGGGGGGATTTTACCTACATTCTGTTGCTACATGGGGTTGTTATAGTCATTCACAGTTTGTAAAAAAAGTTGTGAACATAACCAAATACCAGATAATGTCCCTATTTTTTTCTTTCTTTCTCTATTGATTTATTTTGTCTATTTTATTTTGTTCTTTCTTTCTTTCTTTCTTTCTTTCTTTTATTTTTCTTTTATTTTGTTCTTTCTTTCTTTCTTTCTTATTTTATTTTAGTTGTAAAAATTAACATAAAAAGGGACATTAATTTTTGAAATAAGTTATGTATCACGATTACTTTCATTCTCTCATTTTTTCCCTCAACACATGTTTTATATGTCAGAAATCAACACAAATTTTATTATACTTGTTTATTCAATAAGAGAAAATTCTGCTGAATAAAATGTAACGAAACGTTTCTAGCAAAAGCAAATACAAAACAAAAAAGGTCATTCATTGTCAGAATTGATGAATTTATAGAGAATTTAAATACATGACCCAGAATAAAACAGAGAAAAAATTTTACAGAATGAGCAATCACTGGTTACCTATGTTCTATAATTAGATGCAGGCTCTGCTAGCTTTGCTCTTTAGGTTGGGATGTAACAGGTCATTAATGTATGAGTAAAACTAGCCTACTATCTCACTTCCATTGTAGCAGGTAATTTAGTTATGCATCAACCCATCAGAGGTTTTACCGTAACATATAGGTACTATATTGGCTAAAGACTCCCTGCAGTGATGACCAGCAATTAGCAGGTCTGATCACAGCAGATGGAAGCCTGGCTCAGTGGGACATCACATTCCTTCCGAGATGCCTTAAGTCTTGGTCACAACTGAATTCACTAATGAAGAAAAACACTAAGATATATAAAGCATTTTGCATTTTCTTGTTTTTCTGGTATTTTAACTTGGCTGATCAGGTTTGAAACTTGATCATCACGAAAACCGTTGCATTTGCAGTATGCAAATCTAGTTGTTCGCTACTATTGCTTGCTAGGTTATGTTCAGTATTAGTAAACAATAAAAGAATACTGTCTAATAGTGGTTTAACAATGGAATTTACACAATCAGACTTGCTTAAAATTTCGAAGGAATAAATGTAAACACATAGGAAATTCAAGAACCGAGGAATCATTTGGCTTTGACCCGATGTTCAGAATGAACGATAAAAGGAAATCTACATAGGAAGTAGAGATAGATAAATGGCAACCACGATTCGTTTCATATGTAGCGGTCTTGTTAATTAAATCAAGTCAAAATGCATATTTAATGTATGGTGGGTTGCCACATGCTTCACGCGATTGACACCGAGACCTTGTGATAAAACTGTCTTAAATATCAAGGTAAATGTCATTCATATTGTTTTTTATTGTTGAAATATCCCTGTTGAACATGTAATTAAAGTCACTTTTAAATTAATACATTAATGATAGTAAAATCGGTTTATGTGAAAAACCCGGGTGTAACATTCAATGCCCTATTTTTCGGGGAGCGATTTCACGAGATGTTTTATTCGAAGTCTTTCCCAAGTCCCATAGCAGTGTCTTTTTAAGTTTTGAAGACTATTTCTCGAAGTTTTCCGAACATTGCGTTTAATCGAACATTATTCGGATTATCATACTCTGGATAGACAGGGCAGATACATGCAACCAAACATTACAATTTATCTTGGATATGTACTTTACATTTAAAAAAAACTGTGACCTTGAATTCATATTCCTCTATTATTTATCCATTTTTTCTTTTTTTGAAATATTAACTGTTGACCTACTTTTACTTAGGCATCCCAATTTAATTTTTTAAAATACTGCAGTGTGCACTTGCTGACTGCAATTTTTTTGATCGCTTTTTGTGAGATAAACTTTTATGTTAAAGAATAAAAAACATTCGTTCGTAAAACTTTCCCTTTTTCTTATTTTCCTAAATTACTGCTTAAACTGGTTATGTTCGTGATTTTGCAAAAAAAGACATCCCTAAAGTGTTATTTCAAAAATTTTTGGTTTCCAAAAGAAACGTTGTGATTTTTGTTACGAAAATGCGTCACAGAGATACGCACATATAAAGTTTGTACTTGTCATTTGTGTCGCAAAATTTTTTTTTTCGTTTTTTTAAAAAAGAAGGTAAGCATTGCTTAATACTGTTTTTAATCATTGGTATTAAAAAAAATTTAATAGACTGCACAAACGTTTTAAATTCCTTGTTTAAAGCTGTATTGACCCCTCCTAATCAATTGATCTTGTTTTCAGTGTTTTTAAAATCAATAAAATTTCAAAAAACAAACGAAATAGAATGACATTTTCCATGATCACATGAAACAAGCGTTACAATCACGAACATGTCGGTAAACCAGATAAAGATTTCGGATGTATTCACTTAGAAAAAAAAAAAAGTACACACATAGACACGCACGCATAGATACACAAAAAAATATTTTTCCCTGTCACCTTTTTAGCTGACTTTTCGAAAAAATGAAGCTTATACGTCACTCGGGCGTCGGCGTCGGCGTTGCAAAAAAGGTTAAGTTTTTTTCAAAAATCAAAAACTTAATACTACAAATGTATTCCACCCCAAACTTAAATACTTATTCACCATCCAAAATTTACCTTATTCTAAGGGGCCCCCAACCCGGCTACCCTATTTTTGGAGTTATGCCCCTTTTATACTTACAAAAAAGCCAAAATCAAAAGGTTAAAGTTTTTAAAAGTTGTATATTTCAATACTATTTAAAATATTCAAATGAAACTTCAAGTCATATTTCACCCTTTATTACCTCTACCTTACTAACAAGGCCCCTAACTCTTGCGTATACTTTTTAAGTTTGCCCTTTCATACTTAAAAAACGCCAAAAAACATGGAATTTTAAAATTATGCCCCCTTTTTACTTAGAAAAAAAGCCGAAATCATGGTTAATTTTTTAGCTCACCGAGCCCGAGGCTCAAAGGGGACTATTGTACCGGTCTTTGTCCGTCGGCCGTCCTCCGCGCCGTCCGCCGTCGCCCTCCCCGTTCGTCCGTTCCGT
>CM037777.1:98491402-98541402 GCA_021229015.1 Solen grandis
GTCTCCAAAAATGTATGAAAGACCGGAGATTAAATGACTGATAAGCTGTATGAGAGACAGACGTTTAAATGTTATCCAAGATGTTACAGTGAACGGAGATTTTTTCAGACTGTAGAAGAGTCCGGAGAGCGTATGTGTTCCGATATGCAAAAGGGACTACAAAGTGAAAGTCTTCCAGGTTGTTAAATAAACCGGATAGTCTATGTCTTCCAAGCTGTATGTTACACCGTATAGTTTATGTCTTACATGCTGTATTGGAAATCGAATAGGTACTGTATCCTATGCAAGTCGAGTTCGATAAATATATTACATTAAAATTGTGATATGCAAAAATAAATGAGCTGTAGCTCAAGATCAATATATACGATTTATGCGCTGAATAGCATTTACCATTATATAAAACCTAAATGATGCTGATAATGTGTTAATGAATCCGAGTTGTATATTAGCTTTATCAATTAGATTTACATTTTATGAAATAATTAGTTTCCCGATATCATAATATACATTTATATCTTATTGAAACGCACATTTAATCAATGTCATTTTGCATATCTCTAAACAACATTTTGGCCAATTGTTTTAGAAAACCCCTAAGCCCGAAATAGTTATTGTTAAATGGATCAACCCCGTTTTGTCTTTTTATTTGTAGAAGTACAAAGGTTGTTTATTTGTACAAGATAAAACGTGTGGTAGGAAGATTAAAACATGAAATTATATGATACACAAGTTTTATTATTTATACACTAAAAATACAAGGAAACGCATGGTTACTAGAATCTGTAGTAGCCAGACTCAAGGTTCTATCTCCTTATCTCGCAATAATCCTCATTTGATAGACCCAATCTTATTCTAAAAAAATTTATTAGATTTGGTAGTTTCGTATATATATTTAAAACTAACAAATTTTTTTGCGTTTCTTTGGTCTTTGAGGAGATATATGGTAAAAAAAAAACATCTATTATCAATTTGTATAGTGTCTCGTTGATAATAATAATGCAACACATATGTATTATTTTATGTTATGCTTATATTTTTTCAGGTTTTAAATAGTATGTAAATAATATATAAATACATAAGAATAATTAGAATTCGACCTGTTATAAAGACGTAACAGAAATGATTACAAACACAGTGCTTATATTACATTGAAAACACTAGATAATGTATATTCGGTTCTAATTAAACTTGTATATGTAATTTCATTGTTATACAGATGTCTCTAGAAGCTTTAAATGAGCCAAACTTAAAGATGACCGTGTCCTTTGTCATCTCTAGTTTTCATTTAGATTACAAAATTTATTACTGCATGCCTCAAGTACATTAGTTTTCAATCAGGGAGAAGGAGTGTATAAATCATAAGTGTAATTTATATACATATACTGTATGTAGACATTAACATTGTTCATTAGTCAGACGCTTAAACCAAATTCATGAAAAGAGGTGATTTACGAGACATGCGCTTAAACCATGTTTATGTAAAAAAAAGTGCGATTTATATGTCAGACATTTAAACCAAATTCATGAAAAGAGGTGATATATGGGACATGCGCTTAAACCATGTTTATGTAAAAAAGTGCGATTTATATGTCAGACGCATAAACCAAATTCATGAAAAGAGGTGATTTACAGGCCACATGCTTGAAACATAATTTTGAAAGAGTTGATTTAAAAGTCGTTGTTTTGAACCACAATAATGTATTAGTTGATAAATAGGTAATTGGCTATAACCTAAATTATAAAAGATTGAAACTATATTTATGAAAAGAGGTTATTCATATAGGTCATATGCTTGAATCATATTTATAAAAAGTCTAAATTTTCTGATAACCGTTCATGTATTTTTGCTGCATTTTGTACACGCTGGTGGCTTGAGGTCATTTTTATGTGGGGGTGGGGCTCAGGGTAGAACTATTTGTGATTAATGTAAATAAATAGACTTAAATGAATATATTAATTTGAAAGGTCAAACAATGCTCAAGAAACTAAAAGATTAAAGCCTTTAAAAGAATGTGAATATCTGACATAGCAAATATCAGAAATAAATGAGTAATTCTAAAAGCGTATGTTACACCTACCGAAAAAAGAACTTCACGTCACTTATGACTTATTAGATATACTTATGTGTCAGTCGTTGTAGCAGTAAATGTGATCAAAGTAAAGTGTCTCAAAATTAAGAGGCACGGAAAACAATTGTTTTCTTAAATAATCAACAGACTCCCAAAACTTAGGGTGTCCCAAACCGTAATCAGGTGTTTCGCAAAAATTGATATGTATTGTTTAAATTAAAGTTTGAGAACTAGATACAGGGAAATTTATTTTGAACATTAATGAATTTAAATCTAACGTTTGATTCTGTTTTGAGGGGCGACAAAGATGACATAATTTTAATATAAACTGTTTATGTGTAAAGATTATCAAACTAACCTATAGTTTTGAATGCCTTACGAAATTTTCCATAACACTAAACCAATTTACATGTCTAAATTAACCAGATATCATCTGTCTTCACTCTTTTGATAAATTGAATTTAATGAGAATATATCTGTTCATCTGTTCATTTGTCTGTATCAATCAAAACTGAGTGTGCATGTTTGCTCTCACTCAAGATATTGTTTATGTTGTTGCACAGTTTAAGCAGGATCTAGGCAAACAGTCTTACTAAGAAGCAAAGGAATTAGTTACGTGTTAAAACAATGGGAATTGGCGATTTTAGTGGATTTTTTCGGGTAACCGGAAAAAGTTTGGCACGGACTGCATACAATTTGCGATAATAATCTCTGGACTTTCATGTTTGCTCATTAAGGGATCTAATTCAGTTGGTGGCATCAAAAATGAGTGGGATATCGCCGACCGAAAAGGCAAAATTCAACTGACCGATATTTCTCCCGACCCAAGAACACGACATTATGTATGGTCACTTGCAATCGGTCCCAGTTTTTTCTTGACTGTCGTCTTTGTTCACCAAGCACAGGTTCAAAGAGCATGAATTGCCTACTCTGAAACAAGCTAAACTGGTCATTTGTATCGGTCTTGCGACAATCGCGAACTTAAAATGCTTGACTTTCATGATAGGAGTCGTTATTACCGCTGCATATAGCGAATGAGATGCGGTCAATTACGGAATGATTTATAAAAAAAACGATCAGCTAGTTCCTTTGTTTGTTTTAGATGTACTAGCCGATTATCCAGGTCTCCCTGGGCTTATTATTGCCAGAGTCATCAGTGGAAGTCTAAGTACAATATCGTCTCTCTTGAATGCCTTTTCTGCACTTGTAATTGAAGATTTGATAAAGCCACATTGTTGTAAAAATCTGGTCAGCAAAAGAGGTATACTCTTTGCAAAAGTCATTGTTGTCTCTTATGTGGTTATTTTGTTTGGGGCAGCAGTTGCCGTATCGTATTTCGATACATTAGTCTACCAAGTTGTTTATACAACAGGTGCTCTTACTTCGGGTCCACTGCTAGGCATTTTTGGCGTGGGTATGTTCTTTCCATTGGAGCTATAATTGGATTCTTAGCTTCTGTTTTTTTATGGTGTGGTTGTGTTTTGGTTCAATGTTTTACAAACGCACGGGATACACACCTCTTTCCGTTTCACTCCAAGGCTGCAAATGAATTGCGACTAGTTTCTTAACTTGACCCCTTCTACATTTTCAACAACATTGTACCCATCTATTGTTCATTTATCTCAGACATAATTTTGCGAATGCATTTTTAGAAAAAAAATGTGGTCATCGTGAGATTGAAAACAAAGTAAAAATATAAAATATATTAACATTAGTAGAACAAAAATTGTATTTATTATTATATGATAATAATATTATGATATTACGTTATTGATTAGCGCTTTAAGATGTATTCAACAAGAAAAGATCTTTATTTTCATGGGTGACTTATATTCATTAATTTTGTGGACAGCGTTATCATAAATATAAATATCACCACGCAAAATGTGAAATAAATAGAGCTCACTTTTATAAGAGAATAACTCGTACATATTATAATTGATGTTCTGTTCACGATATCTTTGGGCTACAAGCTGAAACAAGTCCCATTATAAGTGGTTTTCTGTTCACGATATCTTTGGGCTACAAGCTGAAACAAGTCCCATTATAATTGAATCAAGACAAATATTCTACCAACATTAAGCAATTCTAACGCGTTATAATACAAACCAGAGAACGTTTTATTTAGTTACATGTGGAGATAGCCAGAGCACAAGATTTAGTTTAAGTACATGACCAATGCCCAATCACAAGACTTCATATATATATATGATTCGAAGGCCAAAGTTTATCTTTGTTAAATAGTATTATACAACAATTATTATTCCGTGCTATTTCTATTTTAGACATGTTTTTATGGCTCTTTAATAATATTCAGCTAAAATACATTACTTCAGCTTTCAAGATTCAGCTATCAAAATAAGAACGTATATCATATTGAATCAGTTTTATCGCACATCGACAACGAAACAAAATATCACAAGATGTGCTCAATACGAGTATAAGTAGTTTCCTAGAAACATGCGTCACTGGTAAACATGTGAAAATGAGAAGACTGGCAGACAATCAGCGACTTAAACTGGTCCATGCTGGTTGTGCAAATGAAAGTAAGATTTCGAACATAAACAACACGTTCAAAATTGTTGGCATTTTACAAGTGGTGTGTGCTTTTGAGATTGAAACACCACCATAACCAAATTCAATATTTGGAATCAAAATGCGAATTAAAACAAAGTTTAAGTTATTCAGCATATAACACATTTATTCCAGGCATTTTAACTTTAACGGATTTATTCGCAGCTGGGATTCTTTTTTTGTGACGAAAATCAACGGAAGGCTTGCGATAAACGATCAAGAAATATATTGGCGTATATCCAATCAAGCACCTTTATGTGCCAGTTAGTTTTTTTGTTTTCTTACGTATCTGTATTGTTGCTAATACACGGATATTTGAATGATAAATGTTAATTTATAATTACCTGAAAAATGGAGACGTTCTCTTAAACGACATCAAAATATATATAACAATATTTTGATTCTAGATATACTTTATGTCACTGTATGTTTTCTAAATGTATATCCATTTCATAATATATATTGTCTGCATTATAATACTACACAATTTCAAACATCATTTTTTTTTTTAAACTGGTATAAGTATATCTCATATTGACAATAAAAAAAATCAATTAATTTAGGCCAGACATATATTGTGAGTGGTGATGACAAAATCCAACATACATTAAAATGAACTAACTCCAGAAGAAGATGCATGTAAATGGACAACACGGACACAGGACATTACATAAAATAGAGAAATAAAAACAGTTACCACCTTGGAACAGGCAGTTGGCAAATTGACCAAATGGGTTTCAAGGTCATCGACCTTGCATTTCCTGAAGGAATTCTACTGATACGAATGTATTAGAATAGTCCATCAATGTAAGGAAACGGACGGTAGACACCTGCGTCGGAAGGAAAAATGTGCATTAATTCAATAGGAAATAAAAAAAATGTATCAGAATGAAAGTAACGGCAATGTATAATGTATATATTATGCGTAAACAACAATACCAATATTTTGAAGTTAACCGATATACGACGTTCTATTTGTTAAATTAGGTAGTTTCTTCTGGATCATTAACTATATTTTTGAACAAAGGTGTTTGACAAGAAAAAACAACTTTAAAACGGTGCATACATGTGGATTGTTTGCTACATTCATTATTAAATATGTTTTTATTTAGACAGCACAAGTTTTTATTTCAGGGGTAAGCAATCATATCCCCGAGTCAGGCGAACAATTGACTTTTGAACTCGTTCACGGTTATCCGGAAACATGTTAGATAGCTATACTAATGTAACTCAACAACGAGTATGACATATACTAATGTAACTCAACAACGAGTATGACATATACTAATGTAACTCAACAACGAGTATGACATATACTAATGCAACTCAACAACGAGTATGACATACTAATGCAACTCAACAACGAGTATGACATATACTAATGTAACTCAACAACGAGATGACATATACTAATGTAACTCAACAACGAGATGACATATAACTCAACAACGAGAATGACATATACTAATGTAACTCAACAACGAGTATGACATATACTAATGTAACTCAACTACGAGTATGACATATACTATCAAAACAATGTCAGTTAAACGCTCAAAGAATGTTTAGAATGTATATTTCACTATGTTTATAAGTTTGCATTATTACATAAACATCTAATACAAATACTGATACTAATGTCTAATTAAACTGGCAAAGGGCAATGGACTGACATTCCATGTGCTTATTTTAAGGTATTTTATTGCATGTGTTCCGGCACAAAAAAGCAAACTGGATGTAAACGATTAGATGATTAAATGATTGCAATTTCTTGTCATGTGACTTCATGTGGAATGTCTCGTTCTTCTAAACGCATTTCATTGAGTAATTATTATTTACTTTTACCGTTTTAGAATATCCATTAAATACCCTTGAAATATGTTTATTCATTTGAATTTAAAATGTCACTGTCAAATATGTAGTAGACTGTTTCAATTACATCTTGTCGATGTACGGAAACTAGCTTGTTCAGCACTGTTACTGAAAATCTAAAACATTTTCTGATAGTTTTTTGTATCATTATGTCAACCAATCAAAATTTCATTTTGTTATTTTGCCACAGTGTGGACGAATAAAGAAACATATCAAAACAGACAATAAATATTGGGATATATATATATATATATATATATATATATATATATATATATATATATATATAGCATCTCTGCTTGGAGTACTCAGTACTTCAGTCTATAATAAAAAGTGATTTATTTTTAATAGTTCTATTATGATGTGTATACTGATTTTGGTATACACGTTTTTCATTTCAGAAGAAAGCCGAAGATGCGAAGGGCCTGTCAAATGATGTAGGCTTAAATGCGTGATATGTTGCCAGGTGATTTCATCTAGAGGTTGACAATGGAATCTCCGACGAACTAAATAGTGTTTATTTGATGCGTTAACCATTTGAAATGTGTAGGTGCAATTATGCAGTGTCAAAAACTAAATTATGAGTTTAATATATTATCAAAATTTAATAAACTAACTTACATATGTTTTATCAATATTCAACACAACACTATAAATGATCGAAATTCATCAATAGGCATATGGTCTTTCTGCGTTTATCGCACCCGATAATTTGTCCCTCATCAGATGCAATAACTTCTTATCGTGACAGAAATTCTAAGTCATTATACTTTGTGGTCAGACAGTGTCTTCCTCTAAGTATATTTCTTTGAGACTTAAAATCATAAGACTGTTTATGTTTATGATGACTATGGTTTCCACTGGTCTCCGTGCCTGTAGATTTTTTCGGCAATATAATTATTAACTGTCAACAATAAATGGAACTTTGAGTCTTTTTTTGCTTCACAACTTTTGAACTGGTGAATATAAGTTAAATAATTGCGGATATTATTTTGTGTAAAATATAGTCGAAGTAAATTTCAGTGATAGAAATGGTAAAATGTCTCTTTAGCAAAAACAGAAAAGTCGGTTATATGTACATGCTTACCCCTTTGTTAAGCAGTCGGTAGTGGGCTTATTGTTGTTGTCAAGGAAACGATGATTACTCTTTCTGTGTATTGGATGTAGAATGTGACATATGTCATGAAATATTTGGTTTTCGATTACTTTATAGATAATGTGCAATTTTGTTCCGATGGGGAGAATGTCGAAACTAATCTTAAGCATTGTCCAAGGCAACATTTCATTGCCGATATATAGCAAACGACCCATGGTGTAATTCACACTATTTTATTTTACAATAACACAACAACTATAAAACTTAAATATAATTCAATATATAAAACAAAAGAAACCAAGTTTTATTTACCAATTAAAATCATATCTATTAGAAAGCAAAGTAACACATTGCAAAAGGAGCTAGAAGGAAGTAGAGAATATCTTTGAATAAATTTAAGAAAAGGTAAATTTACTCGTTTTAAATTAGACAGAATACCTTATACTCATTCATAAACATTTAATAAAGTAATTAATAAGAACGTTTACTTTCGTGTGTGTGTACATATGTGAAGCTTTGACGGGGCTTCCTGTGACCATATGAAAACATGAGATTGTTTGTCATATCGCATGTGTTTTATGATAGATATATTAACAATGGTGTATTGTTACATGGTATGAAGAAACTGTTTAAGTGATGTGATTTAGTGCTAAAATAAACAATATTTTCTAATCAGTAAAAATAAAAAAAACGATAAATCAAAAGTGTTATTGCACCTTTCTTGAACGTAAATTGAATATAGAGGCATATTTTTTATTAAAATAGAGAATGTGAGATGCGAGCAGGTAAATGCAAGCATGTTTGGTTTAATATGCATTTAAGAATTACAACTGATGAAATGAACTTAATACGCGTATATATCATATATGGAACAAACAGATCGTAAATATGTATAAAATTTCTAGTTTGTACATTAAAATAATATCAATATTAAATTTTACCAGGACAGTAAAACACTTAACGATGTTATGCGTATATATACATTTTATTCATTATATGGAATATTGCACAGCATCAATATTAAATATGAATCGCAGTCTAATATAGTTTACATAAGATAACCATGCAGAGGTCAAGTTCCTCGTGTTGATTTGGTACAGTCAATTACAGTTCATATCTCGGCCTACCTATTTCATTGTGTCTGTTCTATGAAAAATGAAATATTTTGAGACCATCATTCAACTTAAAGCATAATAGTTTACATTAGAAATAAACGCTTTGTTGAAAATTAAATAAAATGGTTGACCATGCTTATTCGTGAGCTCCAACGTCAGAGAAGACGACGTATCAACACATGGATTGAGCGTCAACAGTTGTTTGGCCAGTACATGTTCTTCACACTCTTCAATGGATTAAGAATTCTATGTCAATTACATAGGCTACATAAGGATGGATCACAACATGTTTGCTGAGTTTCAGCGTGTGAGGGGTAGTCTAAGCTGGTATGTATTTTATAGCAGAGGGCAGCCGCGCAGTAGCTTTGCAAATTCCTTTGATTGTCGAACGTTTCGCGACAGATTAATTAAGGTTTAGCAGCAAAATGGAAGGCGGCATCAAAGTTTTCGTGCGGTAGCCGTGTAGTTTTGAAAGCCAAACGCAATATGTGACTATCCCCAGCCCTAGCCGGACACCGTATGAAACCGTACGTTGATTTTGCAATGTCTCGAGGCGGCAATGAAGCAGCCTTGCGATTCTATAAATCGCAAGAGACTTGCTAAGAATATGTGCATTTCAAAAATCTAGTTTGCGACAACACTGCAGCATTGCGAATCGTACATATGTCTTGAGAGAGTCGTACGATACGTACAATATTATCAAAAAAGTTAGTCGTAGATCGATTCGGATTCTTTCTCGCGCCAACGAAGTGATTGACAGATGACGCCAAAATAAGAAACCTTCAGGTTACTGGGATGTTTTTCCATGAGGGGGACGAAACGTGGATATACAATAATAATAATAATAATAATAATAATGATAATAATATTTTTAATAAAGAAATAAAAATAATGAAATATGACCAGAAAAATGAAAAATGAAATATGACCAGAGATATTCGGCTTAAATAGTACACAGTGAAAGCATGCACTCTTCCTTACGATACCTAACCGATAACAAACCGTAACTATTACGTGTTGTACTTCAACCAGGTGTAAATGTAAACTTAAAAGAGCGATATAATATTCTTTGGCGCCATAATAATGTCTGCCACACGCGGAGTAAAATACTTATGACAACCATTCCCGGAACTTCCACTTATATCATGAGAGCCAAGAAAGTGAGCTATAGAGATCGGCAGATGGATCTTAGTAGCCTGATGTCCAGTGGTAAAAGTTGTCAAGTCGTTGAATGTGCTTAAGAAATGTTACCTAGATTATAACATGCATTTACCTCTTTTCCTTAGTTTTACCTCTCAAATAAGAGTCTACACGTGATGAAAGTGATTTATATCTATTATATAACTTATTTCTTATGTATATCAGAGAGGGTGTGGAGGAGTAACCCATTGCGTTTGAATATCTTATCCGCAAGAGTAACCCGATTACACAATACATATGAGAATCACTTATTTATTTCAATTACACAGTCAATGCTAATTCATAATCTTACGCCTCTACTCACTTTGAATGGAAATACCAGATAAACTGGTAGAGGAAGACCGATGGTGTAGAGAAACTTACAGAAACCACATCTTACCTACCGCAAATCACCTGAAAGACTTGGACCCATAGTAATGATTGACTAACTGTCAGATACTAAAACAACCTGAACACGGTGGTCTTCAAATCTCCAACTCTTTGTCAAATTTAAAGACTAAAATAGAAACCCTGCTAAAAAAACATTTGACACACCAACACTGTATGATCAGGGGAGACGGGAAGACATCATTTGAACGTAGCCTTTGTTACAATAATGCCAAATTTTATTTTAAATTATATGTGTTCTAGCGTTGCGGGGATTGTTCCGTCTTTGAGATTATTTTAAATGACTTAGAACAATTTTGTTTTGTTTTGAAAATAAAGTCGCTGATATAAACACTCACTTAGCCCCTCACAAAGAAACGCTGGGATTAGGATTAATCATATTTCAGGTAAATCTAGTCGACAGTCTCTCAGTTCATGTGTGTTTTGATTGTATATGAACCCTGAACGTTTATATAATGCGTTATACAGTGGTTGCACAATTGTACACATAAACAACATGATCAGAGACACATATCCCCCCCCCTTATTCGATAATGTTCATTTATTTTCCTACCTAAAATATTGTTGTAGTAATAAATAATAGTGATTAAAAATATTAATAATAACTTAGTGTTATACAAGAACACACTTTATAACAGAGACGCATTGTATAACAGGGGAAAAACTATTTAACTGGAATACAATGTATAGCAGGAGCACACTGTGAAATAGGGAAAACGCTAGTTTACAGGAATGCAATGTATAGCAGGAAAGCAATGTATAGAAGGAAAGCAATGTATAGAAGGAAAGCAATGTAGCAGGAAAGCAATGTATAGCAGGAGCACACTGTATAAAAGGGGAAATACTATTTTACAGGAATGCAATACATGTAGGAAAGCAATGTATAGCAGGAGCACACTGTATAATAGGGAAACACTATTTTACCGGAAAACAATGTATAACAGGAAAGCAATGTAGAGTAGGAATACAATGTATAGCAGGAGCACACTGTATAATGGGGAAACACCATTTTACAGGAATACAATGTATAGCAGGAATAAAATGTATAGCAGGGGCACACTGTATAATAGGGAAACACTATTTTACAATAATACAATGTATAGCAGGAATAAAATGTATAGCAGGGATACAATGTATAGCAGGAGCACACTGTATAATGGGAAAACAATATTTAACAGGAAAGCAATGTATAACAGGAAAGCAATGTATAGCAGGAAAGCAATGTATAGCAGGAAAGCAATGTATAACAGGAAAGCAATTTATAGTAGGAAAGCAATTTATAGCAGGAACACACTGTTACATTGTATGTTTATTAAACCTCGGAGGAAATGCGGCGCTTCAGTGACGCATGAGCACTCCACCAGCATTTAAACATGTAATTTAAAACCAAGACAATATTACTTTATACATTTTTTACATTAACCCGTACAATAATATCATCTAGACAGGTTAGCAATGAAAGATATGGTCGTCTAATTAAAGATGTTATAATGTTGTACATTTGTTCCGATTTTATCTGGTGAGTTTTGTCCAGATCTTAGCTCCTCAGGTACCTTATGTTCTTAATGATAGTTCTATTTATAAAGTTGAATTCCCTGTGTCTATATACCTGATGGTTAGTTTATTGCAGACGGTTAAGTAAAAATAGTACTAGTACAACATTCGATATAGATATGTATCCAGTTTATAAGCAAACAAAAATCGCTATAATACTTGTTTTATTTGGCGCACTTCATTTTTTTTTTTTAATTAAATGTGCGCTTTTGTTAATACCTGTTAATGAAAACATCGGATCCATTTTTGTGCGATGGCATAACTTTAATCACACGTGCACTAAAACCCTATTGGGAATCCTTTATTAGCTGTGCCTTTCTTTAGATGCATTTACGTAA
This sequence comes from Solen grandis, assembly GCA_021229015.1. Classification (NCBI taxonomy): domain Eukaryota; kingdom Metazoa; phylum Mollusca; class Bivalvia; order Adapedonta; family Solenidae; genus Solen; species Solen grandis. The sequence continues at coordinate 98,503,608 of CM037777.1, forward strand.
CAAATCAAGAACTAAATGATGTCTCCATGGTAGTCATTTGTGTAGCTGTATTTATATTGTGTTTTTTTTTTATTATTATTTATTTGTACATAAAAATATTATGTAAATGTCTTCAAATTCAAAATTAAACTTTTTTAAACATAATAAAACAATGATCATTGCTATTATTAATTTCGAAACACCTGTGTATGGTAACCTCTTGGTAAACTATTAAGACTATGTATTATCTATCTCAAAAGTTTTAAAACATGGTGTCAATTCATTCGGATTATGTATTTAATGGAAATACCTGATGATATATGTAACAATATTGTGTTAATTCCGAACATTTTAATTGATTATATTCAACATTGTCTTTATATAGAATTAAATCTTTACATATGATTTGTAAACTGCCAATGATAGTGGTCAATATGTCCAAAGTTTAAAATCAATTATGTACCTATGATATCTATAAGTGGTGTAACATGATACACAGAGCATACACGTACCCGGACAAAGAGTGTCTAAATATATCCTTTCGATCAATGTGTAAAGTATAGCTGCATTCATATCAATACACACCTTAAAGAGATAAAAACATGTTATCAGGGTCCTAGCCTAATTTCATAAGAGATGACAAGCAGACACGTGCATGCATATGACCTCGATGAGGAGCATTTCTGCAACCAGAAAATGTGTTTCTAAATATATACGTCACATGAAAGGATACTTTATGTGCAAACATAACTTGCATCGGCCATGCTTAATGCACATCGTCAGAAAAATACTTTGTAACATGTATATGTCGTTTATCTCGCTGTGTAAAACTAAAGAAATGAATTATTTACTTATATCATACGTCATTCGAACTGTATTCAAGACTAACTAGATTTACGGTAAGTCAACATTAGTTTCACCTCTATTGCTAGTAGCAGCAGTAGTAGTTGTACCAGGATGAACTTTACGTTTACAGAATTTTCTCTTTCTACCCCTTTCTCTCTCTAATACAGTTAATGAATTACAAAATCAATCTCAACGTGGATTTGTGGACCCAATCCGTTTAATTCATATAATTCAATCAATTTCAATCAATGGGGTGCCTAGTCCGGTAATTTGATATTGGTTCGGGATTTACAATATCCTATGACCGTCAATTACAAATGTCCCTAATAATATACGCGCGAAAGTATAGTAAAACTAACTTTACACACGATTTGTTACATATTTATATTAATTTAATGTATTTTTATGATATTTCTGTTTGACAACGTACTATAGACATGTTACATGACACTTGTACAGGGGCCATACTTATGCATTATCAGCGTGTAGTTATCTATCTGGGTGTTCATGGTCAACGTTGTACAAGATTATTCAAATAAGTAGTTTTAACCTCCAGATTGTAGCATACAATATGTAATGTTGTCTTTCATTGTGTCTTTATACACTTGTAGTCAAATGACTGCACAAACAACACAAGTTTGAGGTTATATATTTTGTGAGTATTATATACAATATATACACATACACTGATCAAATGATATAGCTATGGTATAACTCTAGTGAGTGCAGGTAAACAAGTGTTTCTATATGTGTATATAGTTCCTTGCTGTGCTCCCTATCCAGGGAAGTTACATCCCATGATGCGAAGCAGCTATAGTTTATTTCAGTTATGAACTTATACTGAAAAATGGAACATCTCCCTTCTTTTGAAAGAATGAATCATGGCACTCACAAAATTATCAAACAAAAAACAAATGTTTATATATGCACACAAATAAACATGTCAACATTCTGGTTATTAAATGATAAACAACAAAGTAAATGATAAGAACACGATATGAAGGAGCTTTCCTATATATAGACAAATTAAGCTGATTATAAATTATTGTAATGGTTAAGTTTTCACTCTGGCTATCTAATTACAACAGCTATTGAATATCAACATCACGTGTAAATGTTTAACCATTCAGTTCGGACATAGCAAGCGTTTAGTTGTACTGATCTGCCGGGTCGGGTAACAAAATTATGGGAATTACTACTTGGGAATTTAATTGTCCCTTAATCTGCAGTATTACTATAATTTTTTTGCGGAGATTGGGGTGGAATTGAGGACTATGTTTTATCAGAAACCATGTTTTGATTGTCTATGACCTGTGGGTTAAATTCCATAATGTGAAACTTCTCCCTTGTCTTGTATAATAATTGCCTATTTTTCCTGTAGATACCATTATCCTCTGTCTGAACATTGTATGACCTATCACTGTGTTTCGAAATGACTTAAGTAGGTATCCAGACTTTGCTCATTTGCACTCTAACATTGTTATTTTTGTGAAAAAGGTTTCAACGGTTTTGACGATTTATCATAATACTGTTTTTGCTTAGATTTTGATTCTGTTATCCTGTTTGAAAGTTTTTGTATCAACCGTTTGTGGTTTTAACCCATGGGGTCTGACACGAAAGTTACGTCATATTTCTCTATATATAATACAAGGGATACTACTCCCGATTGACCAAAATTCATACTATCGTTGAAACAATGCCAGTATCTTAATCATTCATAATGGCATATTCAAATTTTCTGCACCTATCGCAAGCATATACATTTATGTAACAGAAAGTCACAACTGTTTCACCAATGCAAACGCATTTATCAAGTCACGAAACCCGCTCTGTGAATCTAACTTCAATTTTTAAAATCTCGACATATTTGACAAGTCATTTCTGCGAGAGGACGAGGTAAGCCGATGCAATACCACTAAACAAATTAATTACTCATATTGTAATGCATAATGTCTCTTCGGCCGCAAGGAATTCAGTAGATATCGCCAATTTCGTCCGTTAGCGATCTTTCACTCTATCTTTGGTCATTATGTGAATCACGTAACTATGAATTCGATTGGTTGTAGAGGCTAGAAACAGCCAATCAAAACATCTCTTTCTTCTGAAAGTCACTTGATTCATAGAATTGCTAAATGCAAAGTGAAAGTAGACAATCGGTTGAAATGGCGATATCTGCTGTATTTCTTGCGCCCCAGAAAATATTATGCATACCGATTTGAGTAATTCATTTGTTTAACGTGATTATTGCGTCGGTTTACCTCACCCCCTCGCATTAACAACTGTTTACAAAGGGAGACTGGCTGTACGAACGCGTGTCGAGATTCTAAAAATCGAGGTTAGTTTCTCTAAGCGGGTTTTTTTGCTTGAAAACTGCGTTTGCATGGGTGTAACACAGGTGTGTTTTTCTGTTACATAAATGTATATGCTTGCGAAAGGTGCAAATAATATGAATATTCCATCATAAATGACTGAGATATATTGGCGTTTTTTCAACAAGAGTATGAATCTTGGTCAATCGCGAGTAGTATCTCTAGTATTATATATAGATAAATATGACCCAACTTTCGTGCCAGACCCCTTTGGTTTTAACTGTTTGTTTGTCACAGGCATGATATATATTTTTCGTCTACCCATAAGCAGTTGTGAAGGCGAGTACTTAATGTCTTTCGAAGGAGTGTTGCAGAATTTAAGAAATGCAATGTTTAGGACTTTTTTGCAGTCTTTGGCTTTCTGCATAAGCCTTTTTGCAGTTTTGACTATAACCTCTTCTAGTCCGTTTGAATAAGTCAAAAGCATATTGCAATGCATTATCTGAGAAGAAAATGGCAGGTCTTCCAAATCTAGCAAAATGAACTTTAAGCTTCGCAATGATAGTATTAGTGCGCAAGCCTTTTGCATTCTCAAATCAAAAATGCCTACTATATGCGTCAACGATCAACAAATAGCCATGTCCATCAAGATGGAAAATGTCACTGTGAACATATTCCCATGGCCGTGCTGGTGTTTCATGAGATGCCAATGATTTTCGGACATTTGAAATAGAACATATGTCTGTTTGAAAAATTGAACAATAAACACATAGTCGGTGATCTCTTTTATCATACCAGGCCAATATTATGTATCTCTGGCTCTGGATAGCGTTTCCTCTAAACCCTTATTGCCTATGTGTAATTAATTAATTTATTCTGACCGTGAATGCCTTGGGATCAGAATTCTCTGATCTATTAATACTAACCCCTCCGCAGACGACATTTCATCTCTGCGATTAAATTATTCAATAACGGAACCCCGGCACGGCTGCCTAGTTTCAGGCAACCCAGTCTCTATAGTCTGTTTTAAGATTTGAATTTGTGAATCATTGTTTGAATCAGTTCTGAGTTGAGATAATTTTTCGTCTGCAAAACCTAAACCTTGTACAACAGTGTGTACATGTAGATTAATGCGTTCCATTTCCTCAAGTTAAGATTTCCTTGGTTGAAGTGACAGTAAGTCACCAACGAGAACTTATTTCGCCTGCTCATATTTGACCTCAATGTCATACAGTCGAACCCCAGTTATTCGAAATCCCGGGGATCGGCGTTTTATTTCGAGTCAGACACGGTTTCGAATAACCCAAATCACATCGACCGTTGGAACAAAAACCAATCCCACCCACTTTTTCATGCAGTGAACGTTATATATAATGTAAAATATGATATTACGATTTAGGAGCGTAAATGAAAAAAAAATTAAGATAATTAACCATTGTCACAAAAATGTTTTGTGGTGCAGGATTCTTTTATATTTCTATTATATATCAAAACAATACACGAACATATGTAAATCAAATATTTATTTCAGAAAAAAACAACAGTTATAATTTAAACCCCCATTAAATGTTCATGTGCACACTTTTAATGTAAACAGTTTCTGGCCAGCTCTACGAATAAGATGCTTTTAAATCAGTCAGTCCACACAGGAACTCATATAATGTCATACGATATACGTTCCACAAAGGATACCAAAACCCAGCTCCACTTAGGACACAATATATAACTCGTTATCTTCACAAAGACGAGGCTCCACAAAGGACTGCCACAAATGACGCTCCACAAAGGACAACAGCATAAGACGTTCCACACAGGACAATGACATAAGACGTCCAATAAGACATTCCACACAGGACTGCACCGTAAGACATTCCACACAGGACTGCATCGTACGACTTTCCACACAGGACTACCCGACATAAACTGCCCGTCTATGACATCTGGCAAATAAGTTGATTTAAGACATTTGCTTTCAAGATAATTATATAGAATATATAATTACATAGTAACCTATGCTTACTTTAGACTTATATTGCATTATGTATATAAACTGTTTACCAAAGAATTATCATCAATAAATGCATCATATTCTTAAATTAAATTACACATCTATTTCAGAGTACACGCATGATATTTAATTAAAACCATATAAGAAATGTACTACTTAAGCCTAACATACATAATTTGAATAAAGCACAATAGCTTTATCTGTCCTCAGAATAACATGAAATAAAATAGGTTTGGCATAAATACCTCAAAAGTAAAGTCTTTCACCCACACAGCTCAATTCTGTCCTCTCTCCAGCACTGCCCAGTCCAAACTGACCACTCTTACACACAGATATACAGGTAAAACACAACAACTCATGTACAGTGTAGGCAAGATACCTGTGTTTGCACAGGGAAATACAGGTACATTTAAAGTGACACTCACTCACTCTTACATTGGTTATAAAAACAAACACTGATACACAATATACAGGCATAAAACATGAACTTATATCATTTTTGTGACATATCCCCAATCTCAAGATGAAAATTCATTTTTCACCATGTAAATAAAACTGTTCTAAAATATCAATGAATACCGCGTCTAAATAAAACGGCTGAGAAAATCTGCCGCAACATTTTCGGATCCCTTGATTGAAACAATTTGGAACCTATACATCTGAAGTGTCAACGCCCACCTCATCAACCGGGCATTGGCAACCTTTGACCTGTTCAAATACACCAATGGCTGGTGGTCTGTCTCAAGTACAAACTCACGACCATACAAGAAAACCTGAAATTTCTGAATTCCCCAAACAACAGCCAAGCATTCCTTTTCTATGACGGAGTATGCTCTTTCTCTAGGCAACAGCTTTCTGCTGGCATAAGAAATTGGAAACTTAATTCCATCATGATCTTGCAAGAGAACCGCACCAAGGCCCATGTCAGATGCATCGGTCCGCAATGTGAACTGTCTGTCATAATCTGGTAAACAAAGGATTGGTGTCTTTGACAAGGAATTTAACAACCCTCTGAATGCTCTTTCTGCTTCTAGAGACCAAACTATTTTGTTCGGTGCCCCTTTTTTTGTGAGGTCTGTCAATGGAGCAGCAATAGTACTAAAATTCGGGATGAACTTTCTATAGTATCCTATCAGACCAAGAAATGATCTAACCTGCTTTTTCGTGTCGGGTTTACTACAATTTCTAATTGTTGCTATCTTGTCAGCAGTAGCTCTCAAGTGACCCTGACCTACAAGATGTCCAAGAAACTCTAACTGAAAATATCCAAACATGCATTTTGATGGTCTCACGGTCAACGAAGCTTTCCTAAGTCTTTCAAACAATTTTCGCAAAGCCAACAAATGCTCTTCCCAGGTTTCTGAGTGTGAAAGTATGTCATCAACAAAATTCTCAATATTACTCATTCCCTGTAAGAGTTTCCTCATCATTTTACAAAATGTTGAACCAGCATTCACCAAACCGAATGGCATTTTCTTAAATGCAAACAGACCTTCAGACGAAATGAAAGCTGTATATTGTTGACAATCTTTCTTGACAGGAATTTGCCAATATCCCTTGGTAAGATCTAATTTTGTGAGAAACTTACCCTTTGACAACTTTGCAAAGATGTCATCAGGATTCCCAATAGGTTCTGCGTCAAACACTGTGATTTTATTTAACTTTCGAAAGTCTATACAAAACCTGTTAGATCCATCTGGCTTTTTGACGATCACAATAGGTGAGGCATAAGGTGACTCAACTCTGTAAATAATGTCCATATCTAACATCTTCTGAATCTCATCTTGTATTACCTGTCTCATAGCATGTGGGACTGGGTATGGTTTCGATCTCACAGGTGCACTTGTGACCAACTTTATATCACGTTCATAAAGAGAAGTATTGCCTGGAATATCAGTTAAAACATCAGAAAACTCTCTGAGAAACTGCATTAACTCACCTCTCTGGTCTTCGGTCAAGTCTGGGTTGATATTCACATCATTAATCGTCTCCTTTGGTTCTAAAGGCGGCAAATCAACTCTCAACTGTCTTCTACAATATTTTTCTATTCCTTTACCTGTGTCATCATCGAGTTCATCTTGGTCATTCTCCTCTATGACTGAAACACACGCCTTATCAACGATGCAACTATTGACATCTGTGAACTCACCACTTACCTCTGTCTCTGACTCTGTTCCACTGTTGTCTCTTCTTGATTTACCAACGAACTTTAAAACATCTGTTTCGTTTCCTGAGCATCTGTCAAAATACTTCCTCAACAAATTGATATGGTAAATTTTCTCTTTACCACCAACTGAAACTTTATAGTCAAAGTCATTTACTCTTTCTGTCACAACAAATGGCCCTTTAAGCTGCATTAAGAGCTTGTTTCTATCTGTTGGAAGTAAAACCAAAACTCTCTCACCTTTCTTAAAGCTTCGCGGTTTCCTCCTCCTATCTGCATACTGTTTATACCTCTTCTGGTTCTTTGATAACTCGACCTGAGCTAATTTCACCGTTTCCTCTAGCCTGTTTCTAAGGTCAAACACATATTCATAAGTGGTTTTTGTCTCATCTGATCTATCTTCATTTGTCCAAAGCTCTTTCAAAATCATCATAGGACCTCTTACTCTACGTCCATAAAGTAGTTCAAAAGGGGAAAATCCTGTACTTTCTTGGGGAGCCTCACGGTATGCGAAAAGCAAGGCGGGTATATATCTGTCCCATTGTTTTGGTTGTTCAGAACACATTTTCCTTAACATTGATTTGAGGGTGCCATTGAACTTTTCCACTAGGCCATTGCAAGATGGATTATAAACTGTGGTTGTTATTTGTTTAATGGACAATAACCTACCAACTTCTTTCATCATGTCAGATGTGAATTGCTTGCCATTTTTCTTTTGGAAAACCTACCCTACTGAACATTTCAACCAAAGCTTCAGCAACACTTTCCGAATCAATGGACTTTAAAGCAACTGCCTCAGGGTAACGTGTTGAGTAATCAACCATTGTTAAGATGAAACGATTACCTTTGTCGGTTGGTGGGTGGATTGGTCCAACTATATCCACTGCCACACGTTCAAAAGGCGTATCTATGAGTGGAAGACTCCCTATCGGCACTTTTGGTACTCTACCTCGGGCAAACGTCTTCTGGCACAAGTCACATGATCTACAATATCTAGATATATCACCTTGTAAACCTGGCCAATAAAATTCTGTCAAAATCTTGGTCAACATCTTTCTCACTCCTAAATGACCACCAAGAATAGAATCGTGAGCCAGCTTCAAAACATGGTTTCTAAATTCATTTGGCACAACTAATTGCTTGTACAGCCTTCCATTTTCTACTTTTAGGGATTGGAAAAACCTATAGAGCAAGCCATTTTGTTTCTCATACCACTGTACACTACCATTTTTAGCACTTACCTTCTCTCCCGTTTCAGCTAAATCTCTTGCCTTCTCTAATGTACAGTCAGATTCTTGTCCTATCTTAATATCTGAAACAGTAATCTCAGCAATTGGGCTAGAAACCATCAATGACTTTTTCTTACCTTCGTTCTTCTTCTGTAACCTTGTCTGAACTGCACCAGAAATGTTACATTCTGGCTCTGACTCTTTCCCCTCACATGGCTCATGACTGTCTTTACCTTTTTCGTGACTTTTGGTAATCCAATTCCTGTCCGGGTTACCTGCATCTCTTGCATTTGGAATATTCCCTATAATTAAATCATACACAGGTCGCTCTGCACACAAAGCATCTACATGACCTACATAGAACGGTGTGTCAACAAAAATCCGAGCAATGGGGAACTTTCGCACAGTACCATCTACTAACATACACATCTGAGTCTTTCCAACTAGGTTATCTGTTGTAACGAGACTTCTTCTGACAACAACACCTGAACACCCACTATCTCTCAAAACTTCTACTTTCTGACTGTTCATGTAACCATCTTTAACAGGCATATTCTTGACTGTATTGAACTCTCTGTCAGATCTACAAGCAGCTGTCATGACGGGCAATTTATGACCGCACTCTAGAGTTACTGACCCACTCCCAGTCAAGCAACAATCATCATGAGAGTTCTCTACAATTAAGTTGGCTACATCCTTCCCTTCGATTTGCTCTCTGTCATAGTCATGCTGACTTGCCCTGCTATTAAAGCTTCCACGATAGCCACCTCTACCAACAAATCTACCTCTATTTATAAATCTGCCCTTTCTCTCACCATTAAATTGCTTGAGAGCTCCTACTTTGACAGTCTTTGGTTTGAGTTGGGGACAATCTTTAATGAAATGTGATAGTGACCTACAGTTATAACACACCCTGTCCTTAACATTTAATTGTGGAGTCAAATCTGTTTTAGGTGGATTATTATTGTCTACAGTCACATTTGTTCGTCGATAAGACGTCTGAGTCTCAACTAACTTGTGCGCCTCTTGGTACTGCAAAAAGACTTGTAAACTCTTGCTGGATACCTGCAAAAACTGTTCTCTGAGAAAGAGATCTTTTAACCCGTCAAAACTTTCTGGAACTTTTGCTAATTCCATCCATCTGAGTAAATACTCTTCGAGTCTGACAACAAATTGATGAGGGGTTTCACCAACCTCTGGCTTACTATTTCTGAATTTTGACCTAAACCCCTCTTCTGTAAGCTGAAACCTTTGCAATAAAGCTTCCTTTAAGCTATCATATTTCAAAGCATCTGTGACCGACAATCTTGAATAAACATCAAGAGCCTTGCCCTGTAAAAGAGCGCTCAAATGAGATGCCCAGTGACCTTTCTCCCAACCAGCGTTTACTGCAAATCGTTCGAACCGCTTAAGGTAAGCATCCATACAGTCTTGTTTATCGTTAAAGGCTGGAAGTTTTGGTAACTTTACTGAAAATTCAGTTTTTGTCACGCTTGGTATACTTTTCTTTGTCTTTTCTAATTCTATCTCCTTTTCTAAAACAGACATTTTTTATCTCTTTCTCTTTTTTCATTCTCACATTTCTCCTCTCTCTGTTGAACATAACTTACAAGCTCACTTCCTTCCAACCCTAGTTTCTTTCCTATTTCAATGTACTCATTTACCTTCTCCATCCTTAACAATGAGGTACCTTTATCTAAAACAATTAAAATGTATTATGCATTTTCAAAACATGTAAAATCACATCTTAAAATTGAAAGAGTAAAGTAATTGATATATAATAGTACTGTGACACCAAAATTATATTATGATGAAATAGTCCTGCCGGGATCGCCAAATGTCACAAAAATGTTTTGTGGTGCAGGATTCTTTTATATTTCTATTATATATCAAAACAATACACGAACATATGTAAATCAAATATTTATTTCAGAAAAAAACAACAGTTATAATTTAAACCCCCATTAAATGTTCATGTGCACACTTTTAATGTAAACAGTTTCTGGCCAGCTCTACGAATAAGATGCTTTTAAATCAGTCAGTCCACACAGGAACTCATATAATGTCATACGATATACGTTCCACAAAGGATACCAAAACCCAGCTCCACTTAGGACACAATAGACATGACGTAATCTTCACAAAGACGAGGCTCCACAAAGGACTGCCACAAATGACGCTCCACAAAGGACAACAGACTACGTCGTACACACACACAAAGGACTGCACCGTAAGACATTCCACACAGGACTGCATCGTACGACTTTCCACACAGGACTACCCGACATAAACTGCCCGTCTATGACATCTGGCAAATAAGTTGATTTAAGACATTTGCTTTCAAGATAATTATATAGAATATATAATTACATAGTAACCTATGCTTACTTTAGACTTATATTGCATTATGTATATAAACTGTTTACCAAAGTGAATTATCATCAATAAATGCATCATATTCTTAAATTCATATCTCAAATATCAGTTATGCAGAGTACACATCTATTTCAGAGTACACGCATGATATTTAATTAAAACCATATAAGAAATGTACTACTTAAGCCTAACATACATAATTTGAATAAAGCACAATAGCTTTATCTGTCCTCAGAATAACATGAAATAAAATAGGTTTGGCATAAATACCTCAAAAGTAAAGTCTTTCACCCACACAGCTCAATTCTGTCCTCTCTCCAGCACTGCCCAGTCCAAACTGACCACTCTTACACACAGATATACAGGTAAAACACAACAACTCATGTACAGTGTAGGCAAGATACCTGTGTTTGCACAGGGAAATACAGGTACATTTAAAGTGACACTCACTCACTCTTACATTGGTTATAAAAACAAACACTGATACACAATATACAGGCATAAAACATGAACTTATATCATTTTTGTGACAACCATTATTTTACAACTTTCATCTTTTTATGCATTAAAGATATCGATACAATGACAATCAATGCATACGTCAATGACAAAGATACATACATGTACATTTTTTTCAGGTCTGACTAAATCACAAGCAACTACATGTATCCACTATCATCGTCGTCTTGAAAACAGCAACGGATAAATGATATTTATTGACAAAATCAATCTGTTTCTGCATAAATTTTACATAACCAATGCATACATCAATACATACATAAACATTCATCAGGTCAGAACTACATGTATAAACGTGATATCAACGTCGTCTCGAAATGTCCTCTTTTCGCTTTTTATGACTGCAACGTACTTTTCTTCAATACTTTTATTCTCCTTCTTTCTTTTCACCCCCTTTTTTTCTCCAGTAACTGATCTGGGTATCCCCCGTTGCCGAGTCCTTACCCAGATTGCTCAGCCAAAAGATCTTGTGCTACCGTAGTTGTTTCCATATCAGAACGATGACAAGCTAAAGATTTGAGGTCTATTTAATCATTAGAATAAATTGAAATTATTTACTCAAATTGTGTTGATTAGTTGCTGGGCATTAATTACTAGTTAAACCAATATAAATTAAATCAGTCTGACCGGCATTCCTTTTATTATGAATCACATACCTATAAATCATTATTCATCCATTTTATGATTGATTTGGGCAAACATCCAATCAATTAACAACTTATGCAAACTGTAAGCGGCCGTCTCCCACTCATTTCGGTAATTAATTGACATTCACGCCTTTCCGTTGTTTGTTTTCAAAATGTCGCCGGTTATTAATGCTCGTCAGCGACTTCGGTTAAGGGGTTGCGAAAATCATACGAATTGATTGGCACGGGCCAAAAAATCTTTTCGGATGAGGCCAGGTATTCGAATGGCACAATTTCGAATAACCCAGATACTTTTTATATAGAAATAAGCAGGAGAGTGATCGGGACCAACGAAGTATTTCGAATGACGCCAGGTATTTGAAGGAGAGGTTGTGGAGTAACCGGGGTTCGACTGTATTTCTTAATCATGAGAAGCATTCTCTGCACACGAGGCGGTGCTGCAGATAGCGGTTTCTTCATGATAGCAGCAATTATCACTATGAACTATGACATTGCCGCCATGAACATATTGATGGAATCTTTGGCACACAAAATCTATGGCCAGCATGTCACGTTCTATGTTTGCATATGCACTCTGTGTCGGCATCAACGTCTTGCAAGCAAATGCAATCGGTTTTCCATCTTGCAAATTGGCTGCGCCCACGCCATGTTTGCTTGCGTCACATTATAATGTCACCTGTTTGTCATTGTCAAAATGAACTAAGACAGACATTGTGTGACCAGATGTTTCATTTTGTTGGAATTTGCTGCAAAGTTAAACATTCCAAGAACAGTCTCTAGCTCAGACCTGCCCGTTGAACGCTCTAATTACAACATGGCCTTGACTTTGTCTTCGTCAACTTTGAACCCCGTGATAACATGTCCAAAGAAAGGTACCTCGCGTGCATCAATTCGCATTTTGTCACGATTGAAACGAATACGGTTTTCAAGTGCTCTCACCGGTACGGGACGCGGATTCTTGTCATGTTCGGTTTAAGTTGAGCCCCAGATAAGAAAGTCGTCTACAATACATGCAACTCCGTTAAGACTGACAAATGTCTTGTCAATGATCTGCTGCCAGACATCTTGGTTACTATTAAAACCAAAAGGTGTTCGTAAATACCTGTAGCGACCAAAGAGTGTATTGACCAATAAGCTTGTTTCACATCGAGAACACACAAGTGTTTTGCAACATGTAATCTACTTGTGATGTCGTCAAGCTTTCCTATGGGATAATTCGGTCGTTTAAGTGTTTGGGGTCTAGACATACCGACAGTTTCTCAGCATTAGGTTTTTCGACAACAACTAAGGAGTTCACCCAGTCAGTTGGCATCACTGTCACCTTAGCTATGAATTTATCATTTGTAATTTTGTCAAGTTCTTCCTTCAGTCTTGTACTAAGAGCTACTGTGACGGATCTTGAGGGAGGTGTGTGTGTGTGTGTGTGGGGGGGGTTACAACAGGCGAAGCATCTGGTTTCTAGTGTACCAGTCATGATACCAGTTCCTTTAAGAAGGTCATGGTAGTCATTTAAGACTGAATGCTGGTCAAGGTCATGTTTCTCGACAGCAAAAGTAAAATGAACAAGTTCAAGGTCTCTACAAATTTTAAGACCTAGCAATGGAGGGGCAGTTGTGTTTACTGCAAAAAATTTTGTTTCCAATTGTTTTGATTTGTAGCAACATGCAATATTGTTTTTGCAAAAAAAAGGTAATCTGTAGCCTAAGTAACTTGTCAAAATTGACGTGTAGCTTGCACAGGATGAGATATACCTATTTTCTTAACCTGTTTTAATGGAGTGTTATTCACTGCAGAATCAGGATCAATTTTGAAACGAACGAATTATTTTTGATGGAGCATTTTTAACATTTACAAAGGATTGATCTGGCAATTCAGTATTCACCCCATAAACTGAGTAGTTGATTTCAGTGTCACTGGAGTCACTGCCGGTATGGTCTACTAAGTTTACATTATCCTTCGCACGGCATACTTTTGCGAAATGGTTAAGTTTTTTACACTTACACTTATGGCAAGTCTTTCAACGCGCTGGTCAGCCTGCCATCTGTGTGTGTCTTCCACCACAGTTGCCACATGTTGGCGGACCCGACATCTTGCATGGATACGATTATTTAATTTAAATCTTGAAAATATTGGATTTACTTTGGGTTGCACGTGTTCCTTGAATTTTTTAAGGTATGTCTTTAGTTATTTCTTTTGTTCCCTTGACAGTGACCATGTGCATGTATATCGCGTCCTTTGTCACCAACCTTAATTAACTGGTACCTATTTTTTTCTCCCTCACTCTTTTTTTTCAATGGCCCGGAAAAGATAAAATTCACATGTCTCCTCCCAATTCATAACATGTAGGTAGATGCTATTTAAATCCATGTTTGGCTGTTAGAATGTAATATGTTTATATAAACGTTTCTTCTGACACTATGTAATGTTATCTTTTTTTTGTGTCTATATTTAGAAGTAGTCAAATAACTGGACAAACAACACAAGTGTGAGGTTATATATATAATAAATATTATATGCAGTATTGTAATGCCCTGGTATTACTGATTTTACTTATCTTTGTATTGTCTTTGGGTTGACTCTATTTACCTGGACTGGTGATTTTTGCAGCTTTTTCTGGCAAATCACATACATTTTTACAGTTGAACTGACTTATCTGTCAGTTCAACTAGCCCAATTTAATGCATTACGCCAGGAATTCTCTGTACACTTCCGTGTCACACAAGCACTCCGTCTTGATGTAAACACGCCATGTAATCTATCCGTGTAATGTCTGTATTTGATTATTCCGTGTGGCTTAAATGTTATATCCAGCTTAGTTCACTTCCATAAGTTGTTGTCAAGGTTTATGCTATGTGAATCCTTTTAATTTTAGGTGAAACAGTGTATTTTTAGAAGTTGTAAGTCTGCACACGCCTAGATGTTTACACGTGGGCGGCCATCTTTGAATTTACTATTTCCGGTTGTTGCTGTGGGCAACTTAACTGATGCTGTTGTGCTGTGTACTGTACTATACTCAAAAGCTTATTTAAAGTTTAAACATTATGGCCCACTTTATTAACCCTAGAAAAAGGTCGTACCAGGTATCTAGTTAATAAAGAAACAGTTATTGTATTTTAGTGTATGATCGAAATGATTTCAATATTTAAACTTGTCTGCGCACTTACTGCAGCAATGTATGCACTCTTGTGGCATTTTTGGATGCAGTGTTAAAGATGCGATGTTAGTGTCGCATTTAAGGAGCGGTTTAATCGCAAATGCATCTAAAATTCAACACAAGTGCAATGTTTTGCTGCATGCTACCTCGGTAGCACTGAATTTATTATAAATACCCTGCGTCCGTTGTGCACGGGGACTTCAGACTTCAGACTTTAGATTCAGGCTTCAGATTTCGATCTTTCAAATTTATTTAAACGCCGTTTAGGCAAGGTTACCGATAATAAACTCAGGTACTTTAATTATTTAGTGCCGTGATTAACGAGTATTCACTTTAGTTTTTTTAATAGTAACTGTGACTTTTAAACCCTACAACACATTTTTGTTTAGTATTGAAGTATACTAGATTTTAACTCTGTACTTTAACAAGTTTATTAGATAAAGTAGAACTCCGGTTTATGCTTATTATGTGTGTATGCATATATTGTGCCAAAGACTTGTTTAATGCATTGGCAAATTTAGGGCTTTCCACTTGGTGGTTTAAAGGTATTTTTGTATACTTTCAAGGATATCTAGGTGTATATCTAAGTGGAGGTAGAATTGTTAATTTATTGGAGTCATTTTATCACATAGTTTATTGTTAAGTAGACACAGGATCCACCTGTGAAGAATTAAATTTAGTATTGTTTAACGTCTTATTTTGTTCTTTGAGTAAAAAGTAGCATTAGGTGAATCCTACAAATTTCCTATATACAAAATATCACCTCCCTATTAAACCTGAAGTCCACTCTCAGCATAGTACCATCTAGTGACCGCTGTGATGTCCACATGCTGACAGAGTCTACATGCACGCACATATGTAAGTGCATTAACCTGTGACCTGAGGCATTAACCTGTGACCAGGCCCGTGAAACATTATAGCCGCCGGCAAAGACAAGACCATCCCAAGACAATCGGCCATCATAGAACCTTACAACTCAACATAAGCACGCACACACACCGAAGCCCTAGCGCGTAACATTATTTTTGGTGTCAGATGCAGCGGAACACGTATAATGTTTATTATTAGGTTTTCGCACCTCGCTCTTTCCAGTGTTCTTTACTTTTTAAAGATCGGGATTGCTTTGGTTATTATACGACAGGCCAGATTCTGATCCTTTTTTTTTCAACAATTGTTCATCAGTTTTAATGCTGCAAATTTTGATATTAAAGAATTAGAATGTTCTACCCATGCAACTTGTATACTAAATCAACCAATTTTGTATATTGCTAAGTGCCTAATGGTAAAATGTTAATTAATTTTGTTTCTCATGTTGTCGCTAGTGGGCGTTTTGCATGAAAGCAATATTTTGCTTATAACTCAAAAAGTTGAAGTCCTATTTCAATGCGGTTTGTTTTGCATTTAGTTGATAATTGCGCCTAAATGGATTAAAGGTTAAAAGCGAAAACTGAGACGCCGCTTTGTCGTTCGAGATATTATTATTACTAATTTTATTAATCGTTTCCTTCTAACCTGTTTCAAGTGTTAATTTCAATCTGTCTTAGTAACATGAAAGTTAAATTGCAGCAACAAAACAATTTACTTATTTTCAAGCATATCTCTAGAGATATAAAACATTTACACAGGTCAACAAATAATTTTGTATAATACTATTTTGATCCATATTATTGTATCATAATAATTTCTAACAAAAGTGTATGTCTTTTATATTTAATGCTGTTCCTCCACTATTTTGTTTTGTTTTCATAATTTCCTGAAAAAAAGAAAACTAAAACAATTTGATATGTCTAATTCAAAATCGGTTGATATCCAAGTTTTAAAGAGAAATATAATATCAAATTAAGTTTTTTTTGTTTTTTTTTTTTCAGTAAAACAGTTTAGACTGGTTTGACAACACGCTGACCAGTTGTTGGTAGTAGAACGGGTCAGTTTTGTCCGTACTCATACATGTTTTGTAATCACAGATGGTTTCAAGGATATGAGTAGTTCTCTAACTGTAATTGACATGCATACTTACCCAAACAGACAGTTGCTGATATGTATTGTATTGTAATGTTTTATACTGATTGGGTGATAACCCCTCCCCCCTTTTTTTTCTTGTTCTTGCTATGCAACGAAAATACCTTGAAACCTCTTTAATATGTATAATTTTAAAACTAGGTTGACTGATTTGTTGGTTTTCATGAAAAAAATAACATACGACAATTGGACGTCGTATATTGAAATGAGAGAGATTGAGATTGCTTTACATGATGTTTTCTACAATCCCGTGCAAACTCTTCGAAGGTCACGAAAACGAAGTTATGTATTAAGGATTGAACTGTCCATGAAACGCTTGTATTCAGTGGACAATGCAATTTCAAAGAAGATGAAATTAAATACATTTACAAATCTACGATATAAGATAAAATCGACATCAGGAAAATCAATCGAAACAACATGCAAAGATCCTTTTGGGATTTATTTTGCCATGTATTGTGACATATTTGTCATATATATATATATATATATATATATATATATATATATATATATGCTACCTTTCAGGCTAATAAGTCATATCTTAGAGACCATAGAGACATATTCAATGGACTACTGACAATTTCGAATTTTATATTATATATTCAAACTTGAAACATGTTTGTACTTATCATGATCACTGACTGAGCCATCAAAGTATTCTTTCATTAAAGACACCACCAAATTCAAATGAATGTTCATGTCCTAAA
The DNA here is from genome assembly GCA_021229015.1 of Solen grandis. Taxonomy (NCBI): domain Eukaryota; kingdom Metazoa; phylum Mollusca; class Bivalvia; order Adapedonta; family Solenidae; genus Solen; species Solen grandis. Next base: position 98,521,568 of record CM037777.1, read on the forward strand.
ACAGGGTATTTCATTTTTAAGGACAAGTTTTCCTGGGGTTTGAAAATGTAGTAAACTCGTTACAAATAAAGCACAGTGCAATGGCATTAGAAGTCTTAACCAATATGCAACATACATTATCGAGACAATGAAACGACACATATACGTTTTAAAAAATTTTTAAGGTCTGGCTTGGTGTTGTATTTTCAGTATACATTGAGCCCCGATGGACCCAAATAATAATACTCAGTAGTGTGTACTCTTTTGTTTCAGACTTATACACTAGCTGCGCCCTGATACTAAAAAATCAGTCTTATCTCTTCATTGCGAGTATGTTTAGCTAAAAAACAGATGAGTCATTAGCAGAACAGTAGACAAAATTTAGTTATTATTCCCCACCTGTGAAACCGGTTTGGGGCTATAGGTTTGCGCGCGTCCTTCCGTTCGTCCGTCAGTCCGTCCGTCCGTCTCGCTTTCGTGTGCGCTCCATAACTTGGATATTTATGGATGAATTTCAATAAAACTTCACCAAAGTATTTCGCAAGGGCGTGTCGCGAACATCAACCATCTGCATCCTTGAAAGGTCAAGGTCACAGGAGTTATTAGAAATTTTCTGGTATACATAGGCTACAATGCCATGTCCTCTTAATAGCTTTCATATCTATATTTGGATTTTTATTGAATTTTACAGAAGTGTTTGTCGTAACACAAAGGTGCATCAACCAAATGCACGCTTAAAAGGTCAGTGCAGTTCGGGGATCATATCACATTTTCATAATTTTTTTGTTTCTGTCTGCCACAAATTGGTAATGGGAGATATCACCGGTGGGGACTTCTGACAAAGTCTTGTTTTGGAAAATGTAATGTTTCATGAGGAAATTTAATTATACGTTTAATGGCAATTGTCATGCGTACTAGTTTCGAAAAATGTCGGAAAACTGACTTGGTGAGTTATAAACATCAATTGATCATCAAATGGTTCAGTTTGGCTCCCTGAATCTCACTATCATCGATTTAAACCATATTGGATTGTTAGCATGTTAGTGTTATGCAGCCATCCAGATACAGATTGCAAATCATGGCTGCCATATTACTACACAGTTTAGACAGTACAAACTATGAAAATGGTTAAGTGCAGTATGCAAACTCGATCACTATACATGCATTTTGTTTAGTTATAAGAAATGGAAACACACCGGTAAACACGACAATATTGTATACATTCCGTAGGCATACTTTAGAATATCCATGTACTCTGACAAGTGAAAGAGAAACAATACTGCTTTCATTACGGAAACGTACGGAAAAAATAATTCTTATTCACACATTATGTGTTAATACCTTTTTCTCTTCCCTGTACGTGTTTAAGTCGGTGTTTGGTGTTTCGTAAGTTAACGTGATTTAGAATACATTTGGTTGGTAATGTTGTTTGTATCATATTATCATTCATGTAGTTGCATTATTCGTCAAAAATGATATCACCTTAAATGTATTGGATTAAAACGGAAGAGATGGTAACATTCCAGTACTATTTTAGTGCGCTTAAATATGTTATTTACGCTGTCGTGTGACTTATTATCATTTATTGTCAGCAAGAAAATATAGGTACTATATACAAGTTATGAAAAAATATGCTGATCATAAATCTCAAAACTATGTAAATAGGTGTGATATCGCAGTGATATGAAAGCGTTTGTTTACATCAAATATCTTATAGGTCACTTATGGTACTGAAAAAATAATATTCTCGATAACTTGTCTATTGACTTTACAATTACCTCCTCATAAAACTCTCAGCCCTATGTAAACAATAAAATGAGCACACAACTTCAAAGTTGCAGATATATATATAGTTATCTGCAAATGTATTGTATATACATCGGATTCTACAAACATCAACAAAAAAAGTCAATAGCAAGAATATTTAATTTTGATATGTGAATTTCATCGAAACTCATCAAGAAACGGATAGAAATACTACAGGAGAACGGAAAGTAAATGTTTTTACTAGTCTGTGAAGAAAACTTTGCCTTAAAGATCAACCACAACGATTTCGTGTTTGTTTTCATAAATTTAAAACATGTATTGTGCATAAAGCATGTTGAAATTATCTGTATGACCCCCCCCCCCCCAACGCGGGCTGGGTGCCGAATTGATGCCCATGACTGGCTTTTGCTGGAAATACTACTAGAACGTGTTTTATGGCAATGTGTCCACTTTCAAGATACTAGCGATTCACTTGTAAGGTATAACAGAGTCCATCCACTCGCTGACACTTACAGAAGTTAATAATCACAGTGCAGCTTAGATAGTGAAACACTGTCAAAATTGCTAACAGTGAAAGTCAATTAAAATGCTTTAGATCGACAAATTACATACGGGAGAATTATAAATAGGAAGTAGAAATAGTATGAAAGATATTATCAAGAGATATGTTTCTATTTCTTTTTCTCTTTTACTTCGACTCAATTTGATATTTCACTTTTTAGTCATTTCTTCGAAGCGTATATATAAAGCATCTATAAAAGCAATACCGACAAAAAACTATATACGAGTATGCATGTGTGATATGATGAACTATTATTATAAAACTCAATTTATAAATAAATGCGTAGTGACTAAAATGATCAGACACAAGATGTGTGAAAAATATACTTGAAAACATTGAAAGAGTTGGGTCGTTTAAGAAGTGGAACTTAATGTACTTAAGAAAAAGTCTACATATTCGGTTAAACCTTAACATGTTTTGTTTAATCCAATTTTTGTACTGCACACACTTATTATCCCACAATCTTGGCATCCGGACCAAGGTCCGAGATTAGGTCGGCCCTGTCTATAAATGAAATACATTCGTTGCATGTTTTTGTCATTAGGATCGCCCCAATCCCGGTTAAAGTAAAGTGTGTATATCAAACGTGATATTTTTCTCTGTTTTAGGCGGCGTTAAATGTTAATTAAGATGCATAAGCAGCGCCCATTAAATCTTAAACTAGCCATGTTGAGTATACAAGTTTTATTTAGGCTGTGACAATTAAGTTCTTAATCTGAATTATGCACTGGACCATAATACTTATACAGTCACATTGATAGACGCCATAAAAACATAGTTAAATTAAATAATCTTAGTCAATGGCCATCTTTAAACGACCTGTATTTACCCATTTTTAACATTTGACTTTCTGCAATCCAGATCAAGTGTTTCTTTATTTTGAAGATTCGAAATACCCTTACAGTAACTCTGAAGTTAAAGTATACATGCTATAACAAGTTTCCAATCATTACTAATTCAAATTTTATATTAGCGGTGTGACACTTGCAAGCAATGCATAACTTCATATTTATTTCATATTTATAATTATAATTCCTGAACTGATAGTGTTATAATGTTTTTTTGTCATAAAATTACACTCAGGAGGTGACCTTATTTTTCTTCTTGATTTATATAGCTTATCCGTCGTCGTACTTATTTCCTATTGAAAAGTACACACAATTGATCTTCAGCGATTTATTTACGCATATAGTAAGATATAGTAATATCGTTACCTCTCTTCAACAACTCACTCTCACAGTTAAGTCAAACTTCGTACATTACATGTTGCACATGTCATATTCGATTAGCCTCTTCCTGTTTCTACACATCTTTTATCTGAAACAAGCATGTATTGACCTTGTGTCACACAAACAATAGAAATGGTAACCCGGTGAAATAGAGTAGTTCCTGTAGTCCGTAACATTTCTCCTCAGTGTTTACACCTGTAGGGTTGTGTAAAATACATACAGTACTTGTGTTTTTAAATTAATATATTTCAACACAGATATATCCAAACATTTATTAATATACAAAATTCTATATAAATTTAAAGCACAGTATTTGAGATCAAACCGTAGAGATTGCCCAGACAGACTTCTGAACAGGACGAACGATAAAACTGGAATCCTCTTTTTTTCTATAATCAAAATCAACATAACTAAAATAGATTAAAGAATAAGAAGATGTGTTAATTAGTCTCGGATGGAGAGACATTATCATGCCGCTATAGATGACCAATGGTTTAAACAATGAAGCCATTAAAGGTGTCAGACATTGAAATTGCAATAAATTAACAGGTGCCAGAAAAGGTTTAATTATTATATTACTCCAGAAACAAAAAAAATGATGAAATATATAAAAAAAAAAACTTGATGAACATAAATTATATGAACATAATAATATGAATAATGAAAATATGTAAGGATTTAAATGTACGAATGACACAGCCTTACATAATTCATATCTCAACATTTAATTATTTAATAAAATGATGCATAAGACATTAAACGATAATAGAGAGAGAGAGGGGGGAATAAAGATAGCGGAAAGAAAAATATAGAGTTGTAGCGCAAGTTATTCGGCTGAATATTTTACCGATCCAACAGAAACATTGAAATGGTTATTAAGACAATCGCAATGTTTAAGACTCAATATTGTCCGTATATGGAAATGGTTTTATATTTCCACGAAGAAATCTTTTATTTGATATGAATGCATAATATGTCACATTACATGAAGAAATTGCACACGGTGACTCGAAGGCTGAAGAGGAATCCGCTTCGTAAGTGTCTTGATGTGCCTTAAAAGTAGGTACACATCATTGAAAACTATTTCATTTCGAAAGAAATGTTGTTTATTGACATTAAAATAACTGTGAACTTGTGATTTGAAAAGTGGTATTTCAGATTTAAAATGCATTTGTAAACACCATTGTGATATGTTTTGTTCACAATAATTTCGTATATGTGGGCTTTGGTGTCCGCGATTACGTAGACATTCACCATTTCGGGTAAATTAGTGCTTTCTTTTTAGCTTGAGATGTATGTATATTTGTGAAAATTTGATTTATAAAAAAATACGTTTTAATTGTCGCAAATTGCTTCTCATAGATTTTAAAACTTAAAACTTTAGGTATGAAAACAGTGTTTATTATTCTGCATTTTTGAAGCAGAAAAGTAATATTTAAATTGCAAAATTTACAATTGCAAAGACATTACAGATGTCGTTACTACATTTAACTTCAAAACGTTAATATGCTTTGAGTATGTCAGAAACACACCAACTCGTATGTGTCACCTGGAAATATCGAATGGTCATAATTCAGATAAGGAAAGAGATTAATAAGTATCATTTAAATATAACACTAATGATACGTTGAATAGTGTGCCATTGTATATATTTCATAAAGAAATACTGGGATATATCATTATGCTGAAAAATATAGCTTATTTATCTTTCGACATTATGCTCAAGCTGCTTTTTCAGGTTCTATATAACCATCACATATTTTCTTACATTTAACACGTTTCTTATAGCTTTTGGGTCGAATTACATCAACCTGCGTCACGCGATTATATTCTTTATATATGCATTATGTTGATCTTAAACAGCTGGATTAAATGTGTTTGATGCAATTTACTTTGATCAAATATATGAATTATTCATATGATGTTGAAAATGATTAAAATACAAACGTTAAATCGGTATTTTCAGTTATTATTTGAAACTGTTTTCTTAGTGATTGATTACATTTTTAAATGTTTTATTTGTTGCTATAATCGTGATTTACTCTAAGTATATATCATATGATAAAAAGAATCTGACATGAATTGTCATTTAATATTAATTTTTACTAAACCCGTTCATGAAAATGTTATTAAGCCCGCCAGAGACTTGCTTAGTAACTTTTTTATGAACACGTTTTGTACATTTTCAAAAGAAATAACAATTCATATCAGATCCTATATATATGTTTTAGATGTAATAATTGAATTCAGAATTCATTTACTCGGGGATATTCTCGAATACCATTATAAAATTTCAGGGACTAGTCCTGTATCCCTGATACACCATGTCACGAGAGGGACATCCTCCAAACGGAGCTGCATCATCTCATCCCAAATCAAGAGGTGAAAGAAATATATATTAAATTGGTGTATGCACTTATAATGCTTCACTATTATAGTTCTCTATTATAGTTCAACTGAGAGGCAATTATTTCACATATTCATGTAAATTACTTTGATATATAAACATGTATTGTAAGGTCATTTGCAGGAATATGAAGTGATGGAGATATGTTCAAGTGGTGTAAGGAAAATTTATATGAATAGTCACCAGCTTACATAATTTAGAATTGATTTTTCTTTACGATATGATAAGAAAGGAAACTATATTTGGACAGGTACGAAACACCAAAAATGTACCTTTCAATCTATGGCAACTATTACACCTTTAATTTAGATACAGCAGAATATACCTTTGATAATCAAATCGTCTACCTACAAGATTATTTTCTTTTAACTCTACGTTTCAATGTCGTGTCACTTGGATATTACATTTGAGAGTTAAGTTAACACAGGGTTTTATCTGGGTGCCATGTGCCACTTACACTTATTTGATAAGAGTACCGTCTTAATGCTCATATTTAAACGCAAAAGAAAACCGAAAAAATGTTGGACTTGTAGTTAAAGGGATACGTTAAAAAGGTTAACTTGCAAAGACTGTAGCTTGTAGGTATTAACTTATGAGTCTACATTGATCGTTTACTATTATAATGTTTGTCTATCATGGTAGTGGTATTACGATGTATTGGCGGTATGTCGAATATGTGTATAATAAGTGTATCCTAACAGATGGTGCAGAACAATCCTTATCTACAGAACCATCTCAGGGTGTGTTGTCTTCCGGACAAACTGCAGGCCAACAAGTAAATTTAAAGAATACAGTTCGAGTTCAGGATCCATTTCATGATATACTTTTCATTGCGATGTTTTTCGAGAACCATACCGAGGAGAGAGTAAAGAATGTTACAATGTATAAAGGCGAAGCTTTTGTGACGTTCCTTAAAGCTAAAGGTAAGCTTAGAATATATAATGATTATTTCCCCATTACATCATTTTAGACAAAACATACAAATTATAAAATAATGCAAACGCGACATTATAATTCCAATAGCGGATTGCAAAAAATGACCTTATTATTGTTACTCACCTCATTTTAAAACTAGACCATGTATGTCTTAAACCAATCTCGAATAAAAATTGAATTGTGTGCATTATATATTTGGAGTCGAACAAATGGTCTGTTTTAATTAATTGCTTATTTTTGAAAAACTATTACGACAGTGTTATAAAATACCAAACATGGCTCTTGTGGTACATGCCTTGCCTTCTCGGTCAATATAAATTCTATCTTTAATTAGATTGTAACTAACTACATGAGGTACATATATCTTTGTGTAAATTTGTATCTTAGCAATAAACATACAAGTACTGTTTACTGTTTGGTCTGTGTGTATTCTGTATTCTAATTGTGCAATATAGGAGCGGAAAAGGCCTTGGGTGTTCCTAAGATTATGGCTGGACAACATATCAGTGTATACGCAGTGGATCCATCTGAACAACAGAAAATCCATATGCAGAAACATAATAAAGCCTCGTCTGAAAAAGGTATGGACACTGGCTTCTACTGTATTAAATATATTGGTTATGAAAACTATATCACTGTTTTAATCTCGATATCCAGATAAAAACACGGGTTAAATGTAAATCAATTGAATAGCAATCAAACTTTTTAATTGCAAGAAAATCACATGGCTCTGATTGATCTCTTATCATATCATTCTGAGAACAAAATAAATGCTATATGCTGCCCATAGTTGTTACTTCCACATAATTATATTACATAGTTTATATATATTATATGCATAGGTTGTCACACTGTTACCCTGATATAGGGTTGTCGCAGTAAATAGTAGAACCCAGTCTGTATCAAATAAAACGAAGTCAAACATATGTGAAACTTTCTAGTAATGTTGTTTAATCATATATGCTAATGTCTAATTGGTTATAGGAGGGAAATCATGACTGTGTACAGGAATTAAAAAATACCACAAACATATACGGTGTGTGCCATTTCCCGTTATGTTTCGCGCGCATGTATATTTATATATCAATATATTTATATCACACATAATAATTTCGCGGAAACTCTCGTACATCGACCGAAGGATTACCATGACGTGAAGTCGTGTCTTTAACTTCAAAAGTTTACATTTCAATCGGTTGGAAATAATTTATTAAAAAAAAAAAAAAAAAAAAAAAAAAAAAAAAAAAACGGATACGGTAAGCACAATTAATGACGACGTCAGATGTAGACATGGCGCGCAGATCGCTTTTGAGCTAAATTATCAAGCTGGAATGACTCCGACCGCATCTTATGAGCACTTTTTAAGAGGTACAAAACTTTCTGACCAGATCGTGTTTAAATGGCATGGGCGATTTTCGCAAGGATGGCACAAACCTGTACAGCGCGGGCACACTGCGTACAGAGATGAGAGAAATATTTCAACAGTAAAGGGCGTCCATGACAAAGACCGACGCTAAACAATACGTGAAGTTGCAGATAAATCGGGGGTATAAATAATGTATGCGCTATACACCCGTTTCATCGGCAACTTCACGTACGTGTTTATATATATCCAAATTCTAATAATAACAAGTTAACGTATTGGAACTCTAAGTACACATGTTCTATCTGTATTCAGTGAATGTTAAAAAATGAAAGGAAATACCTGCACGATCAATTTATTGAGGTGAACTGGGTAGCGGCTCGACCTAATCCTCGCTATAAAGAATCAGCGCCCACACCATCTTGTGGATTATCTAGAGAACCAGGATAATGCTCCTTGTCATAAAAATAACTGAGATAGAACGTACTCAGGTTTTAGCAGCTTGACTAGACACTGTATTCACCGAACCTTACGCCGTTGGATTTTGCCTAATTTCAAAAGCTGAAAGCAGAACTACGTGGTCGGCGGTTCGATAATCGGTAGGACATACGGTATGTCATCCGGAAGTATAAAAGGACCCTCAGTGAACAGTGATTCCATGATGTATACAAGAAATGGGTAACATGGCACGAGAAATGTGTTTCCCACAGAGGAGTTAACATAGAGAAAAACTAGACGTCGCCCTCAGTATGATGACGTTATCCGTTATGACATTATCCGTTCTGAAGTTAACGACATGCGTCGTGAATTTAGTGGTAGTGTTGGTAAATGTACATAATTCTTTAAACAATCATCTTCAAACTTTATTAAAATGTTTATTATGGATTTTATTTTTTTATGGATGATATCAGCTAATTTTGTGATGCATTATGACCCTTGAATATTAAAAAATGTTAGATTCTACGTTGTTTTCACTCTAGCATCTTCATTCCTAAAACAATAATTTTCAATGGCATGACATTGTAAATGACCATATAATTTCTTAACCAAGTTGTAGAGTATAAAACATAATTTTGACTGTAACTGGTCGATTTTTACTGGAGTTATGCCCCTTGAGATGCAAAAATGACAGATTTTACTTTTTACACTCTAGCGTCTGCAGTTATTGAGCAATTATCAACTTATACACATGGCAGAAATAAATCGCTGGAGATTTGCTTGAAATTGCAATAATAGATTTACAAGCTAAGCTCTCAAAACAGTTGTGCCGTTCTTTTAAAAATCTTATTGAGCTTAGTTATCTGGTGTTTGTTATTGCCCGGTGGTCCTTTATCAAGATTGTTCATATCACTGTTCCATCAAAATGGGTCACGCTTGAAGTTGACTTTTTTTTTAAATAGACTTATTTGAGGTAGCTGTGGCTTTGAAATTTGAATCTCAAGTACGGAATTGAATTTGATATCCAATGACCTATACCATAACCCAGTGACGGCGAAGATACAATTAAGGTTATGGCCTTTAAGTTTGGATCACAAAAAATATGTATTGTGTGGCATTACTATGATCCTGCCGTAATTCTTTATTGATTATGGCTTCAATACAACTACGTTATAATTCAGTAACTTGAAGTAATAGGCAATGCAGTCAATCACCAAGTGAGCTTCTTCAGGACCATATTGGCCCTTGGCTTTTTTACATTGTAATTAACAGCTGTTTGTAACTAGTATTACACTATCGTGGCTAAATGGGTATTATTTATTTAATTAATTAATTACATTCTACAGTTTGCTGTGACATTTGCAAGAACATATTTGATGAAGCGGACACGGTGCCTCTTGTTTGCGGCCATCATGGTCCATGTCGTGGGTGCAATAGAAAACAGGACTGTACTTGTTTATCTTGTGGCGTAATTACAGGTGTGATTTTCACTTAATATTAACTTCTTGGCAGGGTTGACAATTAATATAGTTATTATGGCCAAATTGATAAATAAAGTAAACAAGCAACAATATATAAAAAAACTAAATGTATATTTATGGGAATACTAGGTTTTATTGGTTCTTTATAGTTTAAACGACGAACGATATATCCTTTAGAAACATAATTTCTTTCCGTTACATTTGTTTACATTTTAATTTTAGAAAATGGATAATAAAGAAGCATGGATTCGACCAAACATTAAAATGATAGTTATATGTATTTCAGTTTCCTGTGACGTGTGCAAAAAGGATTTTGATAGAAAGGATACACTACCCCTTGTTTGTGGTCACCAACGTGTATGTCGTGTGTGTAGAGGGAAGTGGGATTGTTCGTGTTCCGAGTGCTTCGTGACTACAGGTGAGTGCAAACTTTAAAAATATGTCATGAGCGATTAACTTACTGATTGTAAACATTTAAATTGATTTAAAAATAACACAAATAAATATGAAATATAAATATAAAATAATTCATTTTTATGTTCTAAAGTACATATAATGTTTATTTGGTCGATTATAGTTTAATTGCGAAGGCGCTGAAAACTTCAAAACATGGCGTTTTTTTTAATTTTTTATTTTTTTATTTTAGTTAATCTCTTATATTAAACATGTTCTTAACATAACGTTTAAATGGCGGTGAAATATCTTTGTTTCAGTTTTTTGTGACATGTGCAAGGTGGACTTTGATGAGAAAGATATAGTACCCCTTGTTTGCGGTCACCGACGTTTATGTCATCCATGTTGCGAAAAGTTGAACTTTACGTGTTCATCGTGCGGCGTGACTACAGGTGAGTAAATAGATTTGAAATTTTATATTATAAGTTATAGTCAAATTGACTACTTAAAATATGTAACTAAATTCTAAAGGTGCATGTTCTGCATTGAATATCAACATTGAAACAATAGGTTCACAGGAAACAGTGAAAATGACCCCAACTGATCTAGACAATATCCTTCCTCCGTTTGTGACAGTAACAATGGTCACTGTGTTTAAAGTTAATATCCATGTCTTGAGCGTATTTTTATATTTTATTTCAATCTTTACTTTTCTATATTTATACCAAATGCATGCATATTAGAAATAATAAAGTATGGAATCTGGCCACATCTTAACAATACTATTTGCATGCACCGTTTTAGTCATGTTACAATAAAATAAAATATCTATTTTAGATCAAATATAAGCAAATGGGAACATACAAGATGTTGATTTCAAAGTTGAAAATAATTGACCGAGAAAATATCTTCGCACCTTTTGAAACAATTACAACGATCACTTTGAACATTAAACGCCCATGTCGTGAGCGTAGATTCTATTCTTTACTTTTTCGCTCCTATATTTGTATGAAATATAAATACATGCTAAAGTAATGTATAAAAATAACCACACATAACCAATGATATATTTATGCACTGTTTGAGTCCTGTAAGAACGATTTGTATTTCCAAATGTTTCCGATATAAATAATTTGGGCTAAATTTAATGCGGATATCAAAGTAGAATATACTTAAATGATAAACGCAATAGTGATATCCTGAAAATTCGAAAAATAAATTATAACTAAATCTAATTGCTTCTATAAATGAGCAGATTCTGCTCTGAGTTCAGAAATTGGGGCAGTGGGTCAACACGATCCAGTGACAATGCCAACAACTGACCATAAAAATATAGACGCACCGTTTGAGACAGGTAAAACTGATTTCTGTTTTCACATTTAGTGTCCATGTTGTGAGCGTAAATTATATTCTTCATCGTTGCGTTTCTATATGTATATTTAACATAAACTTATTAGCAATTATAAAGTATGGGCATTGACGATTCCTGGCCATTAATATTTACTTGCGCAGTTTGAGTCAATTAACAAAATGTATATGCGTAAATTAGAGAAGATATAAAGAAATGAAAACTAATGCAATGCGGATTCAGATTTTGCACTTTAATATACTTAAAGTATATTCACAAAAATGTGTTCATAAAAAATATTAGTTATAAATATGTATAACACAATTTCATTGCTATGATATAGGCACAGATTCTGCATCCAATGCCAACAGTGAGGCTCTTGTAAGTCTATGCATAGATCGGAATGTAACACGAGCTCTAATTGACCGAAGGTTGATATTTTTTAATCACGCTTATCACATATATGACATACTAAGAGTATTTATGCAAATTTATCGCTGTCCTTTATTAAAGGCTACAGGTTCAGAAATGCCCCAAATCTCTCTAGATGGAAGAAAGAGAAAGAACTTTGTTTTGAGCTTTACCGAGAAGATTCAAACAAGAAGTATCAGGTAAAATTAAGTTTTTATTATCGACATTTATGAGGATCACTGGTTTTCATTTATATTTGTAAACATAATGTGTCGGTCTGTCTCTCCATTCGAAAGAATGTGGCAATCATTTATCCGAAGTGTTAAACTCATAACCACACGGGAGCTTTAGAAGAATCATATACATGTAATTGACAAGTAAACGATAAGAAATAATTGGTCTTAAAGTCATTTGTATGGACTGATTGTATTGAAAGGTTGTGTGGAATTATCGACATATTTGTGAATTTGGTGTTGTAACTGTTTCTTCTTCAATCCAAGTTAATAAAAATTGATAAAACTGACAATGAAAATTTGTGCTCACCTGAATGTAAATATTAACTACCTTTTCATTGCAGTTTAAGGCCAGAAGCAAGGAAGACTATGAACAATGGCAGGAGTGTGTCGCAAACAGTGGACATTCGCCGAGAGGTAATGACTTATCAATTTTAGCATGTCAAATGGGTTATGCATAATAATGGTAGATACAACTGGAAATTTTGAATGTTCAGTTGCTAATTTTGTAAATATGTGTCAGTGTGTGTATTGAAAATTAAAACTTTGATCATAATGTTTTTGTTAGGTAACGACAAATCTTGTTTTTTATATATATATATTTTTTTTTTTTATTTTGATAAATCATAATTGCCTACCTGACAAACAGGCTGATTCTATTGCTCATAATTATCAACATGTAATGCAATAATCCCGGTTTTTGCAGAGTGATATGTACTTTAGCAGCTCCTATTATTTTCGGGTTGATTGTATTCACATTAACTTTGCAAGAAAAAAAACAGAAAAAAAAACTGTGGATTTAAATTTTGGGTAACAAGAATCACAATATCTAAAACTGAAAATAATGTCTTGCTGTTTGTTGCTTTAGATTCATTAGCATGTAGTTCTGTCAGTATAGAATAGAGAAACATGTTTTCCACACTAAAACAGTAAATTTCATTAATTTCAATTTGTTTGGATATGTGCAAGAACAGTTTTAGTAAAGCGGATACGTTAACTTCCATTTGTGATCACCATTGTTCCTACCGTGTTTCGTATTAAATCAACTCGTTCATATATGGTCAATGACTAAGAATTTAATTCTACATTCATAAAGCCTACCAATGTCGTAAACAATGGTTGGTTTCCCCATCACAGGCAATATTGTCACACACAGTATTGAAATTATATTAGGACTGATAAAAATTTTATTTGGATTAATTCATTTTTCGCGCATGTCCTAACTTCATAAGGTCTTTACGAAATCGCTAACCTGAACTGGTGAAGACGTCAGGTTGCCAGACGTGTTCTTCGGGGGTATCTTCTATATTTAACAGATTCCGTCGGAGATGCATTAACGAAACCAGCGCTAAAACGAAATAGTGACATTTTTGCACGTTCTGATTTAGTTTTTGTAGTGCCTTGATCTACAGAAAATTATTGTAGGCAAACTCTATCACGTACAAACATCAAGGAAATAGACAATCGCTATTCAGTTTACTATCGAAACAGACAGTCGTGTGATTTTCTGTGTTTAGAGAAACATGTTGATAAATATTAGAAAATAACTTAAATTGTTTTATATAGAATGTTCATAAACAGATACGTGCGCATTGTTCATCTGCTAGTTTTAATATACAAGTAATGTCTTTTTTGTGCTATGATTTATAATCCGACATGTGAACGCCACCAAGTGGATGTGTTGGTATTTTTTCTTAAGTTCGTTGTGTTTTCTGCAAAAAAAGGCATTTTGAACACATAACAACTGTTCTAGGTTTTAACGTAAATATACAGAAATGTATACATTAGTTAGACAGAAAACGAAACAGAAACAGTCAGAAACCAAGTGAAAAAAAATGGAATTAATAGAGCATAAAAGAAAAAAGAATCATGAAGTACGAATCTACAATGATACTGTATACTCACTCTCATTCAATTTAGTTAAAAAGAGAGGTTAATAGGCAGATGTATGTTAACTACGGGATATAAGCAATGCAAAAACAAAATTAATAGGTTTTAAAAACACATATAGTTCAAATATGTTGGTGTCCTGTTTCGCTAGGTTATATTGTGTTATGTGTAGTATAATCACGGACCATAATAACATTACATATTTCGAAGACAGAATAATAATGTCGGCTTAAACAATACATTTCAGAAATCAACAAATAATGCAGTTATTAAGTGACGTATGTGATAGGATGAAAACATATACATATATATCGAAGTTAAAGAACTGTAGACGGTAAAATGGTTACAATAAATATACACGAGGCAAAAACCATTATATGCTGTCAAAGAAATCCTCTCTAAATGTTCTATGAATGTTTTAAACTTTCCATTGTTTAAGAATGATACTTGAAAACGTGTTTGTTGATAAACTATGGAGTTGTAAGAATACTAGCCAGTGAAAAAAGGAAGAAATGAAAAATATGTAGAAGCTTATTTAGAATGAGTTTCGATCCTGGTACGCCATGCATGGCGGATCAATCTTGTAAGAATACCTAAAATATGTGAAGGTTATGTGGTTGCATTATGCATTGTGACTAAGCGCCGTGTCTTCTTAAAGTAAAGGGTTTAGGAGAAATATCACGTTTTCTAAAATTAAGACACACGCTTGTTTCATTTGTACTTTCGAAATCAAGCTGGTGAAACATCATTCCTTGAGCGATACGAGAATGTTTACTTTTTAACTAGGGGTTTAATGTTTAAAATTGAAGATCAAATGTCATCTGCCAACATGTTTATCCATTGACACAATTATTTTTCCGATGCCTACAACTGCTTACAAATAATTAATTAACTCAAGAATCAATGAAATATGACTACTTTGACCCTCAAAATTCAAATTCTGGCAAATGTACTTTTTTAATAATATCTTTAAAACTTACATCCTAAAATTTGGATTTTCCTCTAACATTCTACTTAAAATAGATGAGATGTTTGTATATTGGGTTTAACGTCCTACCGACAGTATTACAGTCATTTGAAAATGGGAGTGCAAACAGCACTGGCATAAAATGTATTAAGTTTTTCTCATCTGAATAGCAACCGGCTTCACAATAGTACAACTGTAAATGGTTCTCTGCAGATGTGTTTGGTGTTTTGGGGTAGATTTTGTATACATTTTGTCATGACCTAATGGAAATTGTAAGCTCGTTTTGTATTTCCCATGCATGTTTGACAGTATATTTGCTTGTAACGTAAACAATGCATTATAAGTAACACATTGTTTACCATCAGCTTAACAATTAAAACAAGCACGGTAACCCCCTATTTTAATTCAAATATCTTGTATCTATAGTCTAAAGTACTTTTCTTTAAACTCTTAGAAAACATCTGTACGCTAGAGGAAAAAAAAACGCCTAAAGTCGAAATTCCATTCTACTACGTATTGTTAATTACTTAGTTACTAAGATAGAACTCTAAAGTCGATACAGTTTAATGTTGAGAGCCATGAGTTCCAGCATATTAGCATAAAGACTATACTTTATAATTATGATTACAAAATTTAAATTTTGCTAAAACTTTAGTGATTTTACATCGATTATGAAAGTTCTCACAATTTATGTACATCAACATCGACGACTCGGCTAGTGTCATATGTTATCAATATTGCTATGTCCAATTATTATTAATATCATCTTGACCTACAAAAATGGTGTAAAATAATGGATGAAATAAAATGCATATAATTATCCAAAAATGTGATTTTATATATCTCTAAAGGGATGGATATCGCAAGAAATTTGTATCGCGATCTATTTCGATATTCTCCAAGCATATCGCGATACGTATCAAAAATATTTTAAGACTATATATATATATATATATATATATATATATATGTCCGTTTTTTTACCCGATGTTCATCTATTTTGTAAAAAATAAGGTTGAAGATGAATAGCACGTTATACCTTCTTTGAATCATTGAGATGCTTGTCAAAATATTTCATTCATTAACATTCTAGCGAACTATTTGATTTGAAGGATTGTTATGAAATAGAATAAACTGATGGTATATGCTTACGTTTATTATTCTTCCGATGATTTTTTAATTGTATATGCTTTTTCTTTTTATCTTAGTGAAGAAGGGATTTCGAACGATTTCTATATTATTATTGCCCACAAAATGCATGCTTGCCGCGATTGCAATTGCGGACCTCAATGTCCAAAGTTGGATGGTGCCAATAATTGTGACATGTTATATTTGTTAGAATCGATTTTAGTGCATAATGCAACTTTTCCTCAACGATGTAAGCTTTTAGAATGCGAGCACGCGTGAACAAGCAGTCTTTAGTACCGCAATTCCAATTCCATTGACGACAGCCTTGCGCTTCATTTTTAACATTTCGTAGTATTACTACGCAGAAGAAGCTCTGATGTTTGAAATTGTTCATTTTGAAATATGTCAGTTAAGAGAGAAAACTCAACTATGTTCACAATTTCGTTAAGAACTACATAACATCTACATATCTACTCGATATATTCACCACAGTATCGTATTTAGAAAATGTAAGGTAAGCAAAATCTGTCAATTTAGGTCTACTTTATCTTTGGTATTGGTAAAGCTATACTTCCCAAATGCAATAGTAAAATTACCTTAATCATATTGATACTGCCAAAATGAAAGTCACAAAAACATATAGTTTACAAAAACTTTTCAAATACAAATTATATGATATCATTTTAATCAAACGTGTAATAAAATTCACTTGTTAAATTTGTACACCTATACATTAGAAGTATATTTTAATAATGCTGGTGTATTTCGTTATTTCTAATACACCTCCACCACTACGTTGAAAGCGAATTCAATCACAGATTAAAACAAGTATTCGGATGCTTGTGATTTAAATGGAATGTTCTGAGAGAACATGGTGTCCAGTTTCGAAGAAAACCTATCCATTAATAATAAGGATGCAGAAAGTAATTTGAAAATCAATATTTATCCGAACGATTAATATATTTTTTTATTGTGATTGCTCTTAAATTCGCTTTTTTATCCCCAAGACATACACATAGCCAGTCTATAAGATTCAAATCAATGACGATACATCATGATTTGTATTCATAATTTAGAAGAGGATACATCTACATTTATTTATGTGTATATCTATATTTTATTGATCGCCCTCGTATTTGCAGATTTCGAAATTTCTGTAATTGACTAAACTTTTTACTATAGATCCTTAAGCATTAGATATATTTATAGTCGTGTAATATATAACTCACTTTCACTGAAAAAAAATGAACAATGATAGATCTAATACAAGATTGAGAATCATACAACAAACCCATCATCATGTTCACTCAAGAGACATTTCATTAACGTGAGTGTAATATAACAACTTAATATAACAAGACCCCTCAAATGGATTTATTAAGAGTCGACAAGATCATGAATTCGAATAATGACCGCTTGTTCAAATGATTCATTAATACTTTATTGGTTAATAAAAAGGCCATAGAAAATAAGAGTCACCTCAACTTTTGAATTAATTAGGCCCTAGGGTCAATGGACTGAGAACAAAATATTTATTTACTTTTTTTTGTAAATCCAAAAAAAAGGGAAAAAAAGAATTGCAGTCAGACCAGGATTCGAACCTTACAGCTTACAGCGCGAGAGCTCTACATACTTATCTACAGGACTGCTTACACAAATCTCACACTGATCAGGATTACTAACTTGCTGTTATTTTACCAGGTTAGAAACATGTTAAAAACATGAACTCCATGATCCGGATTTGAACCCATCTCATACCCCCTACCTAAAGGGCTGAAGATCCACCAGACCATCGGCAAAACTATCTCTTGATAAAAATTACTTTTTGTCAGTTTAACAATATGCCCGGGTATCAGCCATATTTGAAATGTGTCCATGAAAAGTAACCGATGTTCTTTACCCAAGTCAGATATACACTGGAAAACTGTTCTGTAACGGCACTACATTTAGGCAAGGACTAGAACCAGTACTATACAGATTTCATTATTGGAATGTTTACAAAAACCTCACAGCAGCGATAAGGGTAACTCATAAGACATTACATATCATGCTTAGAAAATGTGCAGATAGATCGGGATTTGAACCTGAGACACAGCGCTTACAAGTTTGGAACTCAAAAGATGATACACCACACTGCTTACACATTATCTTACCAATAATTGCTACTTGAAGTAACACTAGGAAGGCATCTGCTTAACGGCTTGAGATCTAACTTGTTAAACAGTATGTTTCTCAAGGGGCTTGAATTAACCACTGTATGAATTTATGATTCTCGCTACGTGTAATCCTAGAAACATCTCCAGTATGTCTTGTTGGCCGAGTGCCTAGAGTATTCTCTCCCTAACCCCGAGGTTGTAAGTTCAATTCATGGACATACTCAAACCATAGTCCTTTAAAATAGAACTGGTGAAGCGTCCTTGTCTGAGACTCGGGATAATGTGATAAGTTTTGGGAAACAAGTTATGTCACTTTTTTCTGTTGGGAGTGATATTGCATGAAGCAGCTCAATATCTGACTCATGAATATATAGTCCCTAAAATGACTGAAATATCGTAAATGGGTCTTTTAATCAAATAAACATTTCTTGCTAGAAAAAAATATTTGTTATTGCAGTGTTTTTTCATCTTCTTACATATAACCTATTTAGTTATAACTGCATTTGTTGGATAATTAAAAATACATCAATGTGGATAACATTTAAGGTAATCAATCCATCGTAAGAAAATAATAATGATTGGTATAATACTTAAAACGACGTAAATTAAGATGCAAGCATTCATTGACATAGAATTATTGCTATTTAGCTTTCAGTCTAAAAAGACTTTCATTTACTATAAAATTCTCAATATCATTTGATAGACTATGATCGCTATTTAATGATGAATGGTGTACCTCAAATACAAGTTTACAACTTAAAAGGTGGGTACTTAATCTTGATAAATATAATAGACATAACGAATAGTTACCGAAGTACCAGGAAATGTAACGGGACATTGTATCACTTTTCTATTGGTCTGATACCACAGAGAGGCAGAGTAATATGGTTGTATCATGCAACTTTTCCAATGGTCTGATACCACAGAGAGGCAGAGTAATATGGTTGTATCATGCAACTTTTCTAATGGCCTGATACCACAGAGAGGCAGAGTAATATGGTTATATCATGCTGACAAAAGTCCATTTCAGAAATAAAATAATTTCCTTGATTGAGTTTTCTGCAGAGTACTTAACTGACAGATCAACCTTTGACTTGAATGAGATACCTATAGAATTTTACCGTCGCTAAAATGGTAATAAGAATAG
>CM037777.1:98541502-98591502 GCA_021229015.1 Solen grandis
TTAAACTCTTAGGCCGAATTACATCACCCAGCGTCACGCACGTGTATTCTATAAACATGTACACAGTGTGTTTAACTCGGACAGCTGAATTAAATGTTTTTGATGCAACTAACTTTGATCAAGATGCATAATCCTTATGATGTTCAAAATGTTTGAGCATTACACATGTTAAATCGTTATTTTCAATTATTATTTGAAACAATTTTCTCGGTGTCACATTACAAATAGTAACTCGTTCACAGTCCGTCCATTCAAGTTTTTGTTTGTTTGTTGTTTTAATCGCTCGCAAGAGCTCGCTTAATAATATTTTCATGAACTCTAGTAGTGTAGGGTGGCACTATGGCACCCTGACTTTTTTTTAAAAAAAAAAAATAGATCACAGAGCATAGAAATTATGGATTGTGTATCGAAAAAAAGATTTATGGCACCTTATGTTGCATGTAATAAAACATTTCCTACCTGGTAGCTCTAACTAGGATGACTTAAAATCTGATAAAGTATGACGCGATATTGTCATGTTTTATTTCTTAGTTAAAGGAGGACCACTTCTTAACGTTATGTAAGTTAAAGGGGGATTGACAATTGTAAAATGTCCTTTCGAGACATTTGGGTTGGCCCTGAAAAGGGCCGTTTTGTTTCTTCTTTAGATTTCGGTGACTTCGTTCTCATCGTGCTTGGTTTCGAAGACATCGTTCCTCCACATAACATAAGTCGTATTGACCTCACCGTCCTCGATTTAGATGGCGTCGTTCTCACCTTTCTTGATTTCGGTGACATTGTCCTCATCTTTCTTGATTTCGGTGACATTGTCCTCATCTTTCTTGATTTCGGTGACGTTGTCCTCATCGTCCTTGATTTCGGTGGCATCGTGTTCATCGTCACTGATTACGATGACATCGTTTTCATCTCGTAACATCTGTTGTTCTATGAGCATATGATCTTCATCTTGTTGCTGTTGTCCCAACATCTCCTGATGTTCCATGAGCATATAGGCATCATGTTCATCTTGTTGCAGTTGTCTCAACATCACCTGATGTACCATTTGTTCAATTTTGCAGATGGTATTGTGCAATATGGTCTTGCTGTAGTCTCCACTCAATGCGTTGTTGTTCGATCAACCCCATCAATTCGTTGACAAATTCAATCAGTTGCTGAATTTCTTCCATGGTTGTGCAGCGAGAATATGACAGGATGCTTGATGCGGTGCGCTTTTATAGCCTTGAGGCGGATTGACCTACTTTATTCTGTTAGCGTACACCAATTAGAAACGTTATTTTCATTCAATGACAATAACGTGAAGTTTAACCTTGACCTGAGGTGGATTGACCTACTTTGTATTGACATATCAGAATTGCTGCTAAATTAAAAAAATCAAGCCGAATTTGTAGTTTTGATGACTAGTTTTTGTAATATGTTTATAACCTTTGTAAACTTTCATAAAACATTGGATCATATTATAATGAAAAAATCATTTTGAAGGGAATTGGAAAGAATAAATGGTGACAAATGAGGTATATTCTCTTTCGAGACATTTTGGTTGGCCCTGATAAGGGCCGTTTTTTTCCCCCAGAGTAGTGGTTATTCATGACTGTCTATGAGTTTCTTCAGCGGATATTCAACACGTTTTATTGTGATGAAATGTGCTTCAATGATATTTAAAATAGCATCGTAGTTTAGATCAGTACAGTAACATTCACTCAATTTGGCTACGATACTCCTAAGTGTTGTTGTTATTTTAAGCGTACGTTGGTATCGGTCCTGTATTTTGTCCATGTCAGATATGCAGTCGTTGTCAATGTTAGTTATATGTGACTTATCTATAGCACAGCCTGAAAACGAATGGCATGAATTCATTTCGTTTGATACTTTTATTACTTGGTTTGACAATTGTAAAAAATATCCTTTCGAGACATCTGGGTTGGCCCTGAAAAGGGCCGTTTTTTTTTTCTCTACTTCTTACTCTTTTTGCTATTTTGTATGTCTTTACTATGGGCTCCAAGTCCATTCTTAGAATGGGATCCACCATAAAGCGGACGTTTGTTGGATGATTCCTCTCTTTCTGGAATGAAAGTTATAGGCACCACCAGCTTGTCTGTTTTCAATTTGATACGGCATTCCACTTCTTCCATTCTCTGTTGCAATTTTATGAGGTTGTTGTTCACCTCCTTGAGTTCCCTCAGAATAGATTGTCCAACATTATTTACTGGCTGCGCTGTCGGTTGGTGTTGCATTGGTTGTTGTTGCTGTACTGGTTGCTGCTGGTGTGGTGGAGGCTGAGGTTGATACGTTGGTTGGTAGCTGGGTTGGTACACCGGATGCAGCTGTATGGCGTTGTTAACGAGATCAGAAGTTACGTAGCTTTCCAGGGTTGGGTAGTGGGATTATGATACGATGCAGTGTGCTTTTACAGTCTTGAGGCGGATTGACCTACTTTCTATTGAGTGTTGGCACACACCAATCAGAGAATGTAATTTTCATCCAATGAAAAAATGACGCGAAATTTAACCTTGACCTGAGTTGGATAGCATTGTCTTTGGCCTTGACATGGGGTGGATTGACCTACTGACCTACTTTTTTCATAACTATATAGTGTTATTCTAAAGATGAAGGATGAAATCACAATGTCCGAACAAAAAATCTGGTTCGAAAAGTGTGGTGTGTGTTTAGAGGAGAGGGAGCAGGATATATACCACATAAACCAGTGTCGATGTCAGGAAATTGTATGCGTCAGGTGCTTCGCACGGCTTCAAAAGCCCGTTTTGTAGGGCACCCTATCAAGTGTATGCCTGGCCTGCCTGTGTTTTCGCTAAACGTGGGCCTGCAGTACGTTCAGCGTATTATGGCATATAGTTTCACCCTGATTATTCAGAGTTAGTAGGATGACTCCGAGTAATTCAGGATCACAAAAACCAAAAACGACCCTTTTCAGGGCCATCAACTATATTCGAGAGGGAATATATTACAATTGTTAATGTGTAAGATAAACATAAACAACAAGAAATCAAATCAGTTTTAGCATTTTATTGAACTCTATGAACATTGCAAAAAAAAAATAAAAAAAAATATGAACAAACAATATTAACAATGCAAATACTATCAACAACAAGAAAGTACATAACACTGCACTTTAATGAAAGTAGAATTGGTCCAAACTATTCGTCAGTAATTCAAAACACGCACGACCATCAAATTTTGGTGGATGTTTAGCTGTGCATGTTTGTTGGTGCTGATTACACACTTGTATACTTGCACGTTTGTACAGTTCTGAATAGTTCTGGTAAAACCAACATCCCACATTGGAATCGTTCAAATTGAAGTGAGGTTGATCCTCTGTCCGGAATTTAGCTCTAACCACCCGTGTTAAATCACATCCCCGAACAAGAAAATGCAAAGCAAACAAACAATATGCTCCACACACAAACGTGTTGTATCCTTGAAGTCTCATGGGATTCCATGTATAGGGTCAATGTCTTTCCAAGAAACGTTGAATGTCACGATGGAGTGGCTTTTGTCCATACGAATCAAAGTAGTAAGTCGATTTATCGTTGAAAAACATAGCCACCCAATGTTCACCAGGTTGATTCGAATTGTGGGTATTCACTATGTAAGCTTTTACAGTCTCTGGTCTGCGTTGTGGTAGTTTATCTTAAGCACATACCACGGCATTCAATGGAGCTAGAATTGGTGAATGATCCAAAATATACTGCAACTCAATCGTTTCCATTTTCCCAATCTTGTTTAATTTGTTCCGCCCATTCGCACTCAAAAGCTTCCAATGGTGTGATCTTGTTCGTATCTACACAAGCTTTTATATTTGCCCACATCTGATTAGCATCAGCTTTCTCAGCGCGTGTGAGATCCATGTTTTGTAGTTCAGCGTACCATCTTTCCATCACTTGATACAAGTCCAGTTTTTTTAATGCACTGTTCAGAAACATCTCGACCCACTCACTATTGCAAACAAACATAGGGGATGTTGGGTCTGACTGGGATGATCAACAATGCAACCATAACAGTTTTCTTTCACGATATCAAAGAGGTGTGTCTGCAATTCATGCACCACATGATGCTTCAAACTCTTTACAATATCGTGTCGCCTATTCAAGTTGTAGATTTCTTCGTACAGTTGTTTGGCCAGCTGTTCTCCGGATTTACTCATGGTTAATAGTCTGTGATGCTTTTCTGAACCCGTTAATCGTTATCTGACTGTCGTATTCGGCATACACAATCACGTTGATGGGGTCACCAAGAGGTGCACGAAACTGAAGCTTGATTCGCAAGTTCCCCGTTTTTATAGGATGCAGCTGTCCCTCTTCTGATCCTTGATCTGGCGTTAAGTCAGTGCCCCACAGTGTGTACCCCTGCATGTAATCGTCAATGTCAGACCCATGGAGTGGTTTAAACTGAGTGATCCCGTGGCTTGATACAGGGACATGTATGATCTCAAAATTTCTCCTGTGGGAAAGTTGGGCTGGAACGGCAAGTTGTGTGTCGTCTTTCCGTCTACAACTTCTAACTTAGACAAGTTAAAATGTTGAAAATCAAATGGGTTGGTTGCCAGATCACCGTTCATGTTTGTATTCTTTACCATGCCCAGAATGATACGTTTGGGCAACTGTCCTTGAAATAAATGATCTTCGATCTTTGATCGCTGACCTCCAGGAATGGTGAAAGTTTTCACCTCAGCTCGGCATATTGGGATCTTCATGCCATGTTTAGCGATGGTCTGGTTTAAGTTGTTGGACACTACGGGTAACAGGTCTACAGTCCGGACATTGAATCCAGCTTAAATTAACTGGATTTTTGCCTCTGCTCCAAACAGGCAAAAACTGACTGGGGTTCTGTTGAGTTGCAGTCGTATCTCTACACTACTGGGGAGGTACTTGTCTTGCAAACACAGGTCTAAATGCAGACGTCCGCACATTTCCAGAACACGACTCTGTTGGATACGTGTTTTTCTTTTAATAAATCCTTCATTATCTTCCGCAACTGTATGCTCTTGCATATGACCCGCCGTGTCAGGACTCCACATTTCCGTAGCGTAGAGCTGTGTTGATTTACTGTCCGTAGAATAAGACAGCAAATTCTCAATGTAGGCCCGGTAGGCATACGTGTCAGCATTATTGGTGATCAGTTTGTTGTTCAGGTACACATCAATACTGCTAAACAAGCTGTGGAAGAAATTATTTATCGTGGATGTTTCTCCATCGGCAGCCAGATTGGTGCCATCAGGTTTGACTACTTTGACTTTCAGGTACAAGTAGCTCTGGTTGATGTCAGTCCACTTTTCTGATTGAGCAGGAATTAAAAATTCAATGGGAGGTGAATTGCTCAGTGCTGACACAGGATAATGTTCTGTTCACTGTGCATCTTGCATTGTTATCGTGGTAGGTGGGGCATGTGTCACATCAAGTTCAGTTTTGCTACACTCACAAGAGCCGTGTTGCATCATGTTGTTCAATCAAAAATATCTAACGGTCGTGATGAGATTTTTCTTTTTTTGATGTCTCCTTGACGTGCTGAAAGCAGAATGATGTCGACGTTTGAATGCTCGAAGCTTTATACTTCTCAGAGTTTTCCGACCCACATCTTTCAACAATGCTTTACCCCGTTTCTTGATCACTGTCGTTACATTTTGGCCAGACAGAATATCTTTTAAGGCCCCTATACCTTGTTTAAAGCCCTCTTTTTTCAGAGTCTGTAGTCCTGAGTCCACGATTGGTTTCACCATGGGTAAGATGTTGCTGGCCATTTTCTTGAACATGGAGCCCAAACCTGCTGACAGGTATGTAGTGTAAATTTAGAAATTCAAAGTGCATGTGTGGGTTAGACCCTGCTTTTGTTTTTGCGTCAAATGGCACAACGCGTAAAATGGGTGCTTCGACATCACCTAACAAAGTGTGTTCTGCCAGATCGGTATATACAAACAGATGGTTCATCTTCGTGAAGAGGTCCACACTGTACTTGAATCTGTTGTTGTCTCTGTACGGAAACACCTCCGTACTTCCCTCTCCTCCAAGTTTCGTTAGGAGGGTTGGATGAAGTTCCAAGCCGATCTTCGATCCACTGTTACCGGTAAACTTGAAACGTTTTGACAAGCCGGCAAAATCAAGTCCAAATGTGAGGTTTCTTTGAGTTAAAATTGTTTTAGTGGCTTGTTTAATAGCCTTGTCCATTTCGTCAGTGAGATGTTGTGGTGACGCATAGATGCCTGCAGGAATGCAAAGGGGTATTGCCCATTTTTGCCTTCTAATTCACACCCGTTTGTCACTTGTGAAAAAGGCTGCAGCCAGTTCTGGATCTTTAGTCACGACGTAGAATTTTCCTTCATCCTCTTAGATGTTTCTGACTTGTGTGGGAACGATCATTTCCACGAGAGCCACTTCCCAATCTTGTTTGTCGACATCAATGGTTTTTGCCAGCTTGGTTCTAAAACAACATTGTGTGTTGTTTGGGTACAATGTCATCGAACTCTCACTGATGAGAGTGATGTAGAAAGAGTTCATGGTTTCTTAAATTTTAAACTTGGGTTTGGAAGAATGTATCCGATAGAAGTACTCATCAGCAGCAACCAAAGTTCACGATCTGGACTATTGAGACACAGGTTCACTAATGACACGATTACGATGATAAAGATGATTACAATCTGTGTCAAGAAAGTGATTCTGTTGTTTGGTACCTCACTTTTTCCTGTCTGTATACTGTTGTCTACCTGAACACTGCTGGTATCGGACTGAGACATGCTGTTCATGACGTTTATACTTTATACTAAATGCGTTTTTGGAATCCAACTGTTAAACTTTTTAGGATATCCAAGCCACTTCACTTTCACTTCTTGAAAAGTTTTACCGCCTACACGCCTTGTACGCCGATCAAGAACTGATTCCACTTCGTATAGCTCATCGTCTTTTATATGTTGAATTTCATCCCTGTAGAAGGATCCGGCGATAGATTCTCCAGCCAAGTCTTCAAGTTTTACACTCATTGGATGTGTTATGTTAATGCGAACCATTTTGAACAATTCCACTGTCCAGTTGGGTAGATAGCCTTTGCCAAATGTTTGCTTGGTTTTATTGATGCGCACTATATCACCCACTTTCAAATCAGTTGATTTCTTATTTTTCTTTTGATGGTTGCCATACAATGTCTTTGTGACTTCATGCTCATTTTCTCTAGACACAGATGCAGGGGGTACGTCCGATGCTTCGATGAAAACGATGATTGTAGCCATGTACCAGTAGTTGCAGTACATCCACATAGTGACGGGTCTTGTGATGAGTAAAATATTTCCACATTCTTGATTTAAGCGTACGTTGAAAACGTTAAACAATACTATCTTTAGTTTCTGGGTTTCAGACGTGAAGAAATGAATGTCATGCTTGTCTAGAAACTTCTGAAATTCTTTGTTCAAAAATTATCGGCCTTTGTTTGCAAAAAGAGTGGTTTTCGGCCTTCTTTTAGAATAGACTGAAAGGCTTGGATGAGCGTCTTTCCAGTTTTGTCAATGATTGGTATTACCCAAGCATATTTTAAAAACACATCAATGACACATAGTAAGTAGCGATATGGTAAATTCTCTTTGTTCATACGTTGCATATCTGCGAGATCAGCTTGCCATTGATGATCGATACCTTCTACCACAGTCTGTCGACGTCGAAATTTATTTTCGTCGTATTGTTTTATGCAACGTGTAGGTTCTTTGACTTCTCAACCAGTCTCGTACATCCTCTAAAGTGATAGATTTCAACTGTTTTTTCGCTGTCTTGTAGAGTCGATGAATTCCTCCAAAACTCGTAGGATTATCAGGTATCATAGTACAGGTGTCGAAGTAACGTGTCCTTCTTTAGTAGGCGTCCCATGACGAATGGGCTAATATCTCCTCGGGTTCTTCCTTTTTAATAGGTCTTCGTTTCTTTGATGTAGGTGCGTAGGCAAAACTATCATAAAATTCATCCTCCTCCTCCTCCTCTTCTTCATCATCATATGGTTTTTGTATGAAATTCAATCAACGTTTATTGCCCACGACTTCTTGTGGGATGTTGACCTCTCTCAGTCCTCTAGAAAATTGTTCCAATCCTCGTGGATTTGACCCTTTCCGCTGTCGAAGTACATCATTGACCAAATCAATAATAGTTGAACCTTCAACGGGTTTTCCATCATATTCTGACAGGCCATGTTCATCCCAACTTAAGTGAAGATGGTCTTTCAACATGTTTAACAAGAGAGTAGCCTTTCGCCGCATGGTCGTAGGAACACTGTCTAGAATTTGATCTGTCAAGGTCATCGGTTTTTCCTCTTTCTTTCAGTCACTGTACTCGTTGTTTTCTCAGCCATGTGTGGTCTGGAGGGTTTAAGTGCTTTTTATGTGACACTTGAAAGCGATGTAATACTTCTTCAAATTGCTGTGCTTTTTCTGACTCAGACATTTGATTGTCGGCAAGAACTTGATTCATTTCTTTCTGTAATGATGAAATCTGACTCACTTGAGGGGATGGGGGTAACCGAGGTCGTTGTTCCTTCTTCCATCGATTCATCTCTTCTAACAACCGAACCTGAATATAGGCCATCTTCTTCATATTTTCCGAATGATTTCACCAGCAAGAGGTATAATTGTTTTGACTAAGAGTGGTGCAAGTGCCAACAGGGGTAGAAAACCACCTTTCTGATTGAGAATGATTTTCTTTTTTTCGAACTGATACTTTCTTGGTGGCTATCTGTCGGAGCTGTTGTCTCTTAGAATGCAATCGACGCTTCTGAGCCTCTGACAGTGGTACATTGCCTTTTAAAATGTTGTGACAACATTCAGCAATACAATCCACCAATTCTTTTGGTGCTTCTTGAATAATCTTCTTTCAAAATTTGGGCTTCTGTCAAAGCAAGCAACATTTTTCCATGTTTACGAACGAGTGGTTGTTTGCGCTTCATGATGACAAATGATGATGAAATGTTTGGTATCTTTTATTTATACCACTGTTGAAGGGCTTGTAAAGCGATATTGCCAGCACTACTCAGTGGTCCTGAATTTCTCATCGCAGTAACGGCAGTAGGAAAAGGGGAATGGAGACTTGGGATTGGTGAAAATCTTGATGATGATGATGATGATGATGATGAACGCCCACTTGAAGAATTGGAAAGGTCAAACAATTGTCATCGAACTGTAGGGTTTGGAGAAACCTTCATTGATTATTGTGGTGTAGCCACCCCAGACCTCATCGAACTTCTATTAGAACGGGGAGTAGATGAGGTCAGTGGAGAGAATTGGGCCACAAGTGGTGATGCTTTGGATGTTGTCACTGGTGTAACATTACGTCGAATCAGTATGGGGGACACTTTGATACAGAGCGTTTTCTTCTTACAGTGACAAATCGGTCATGAGGCAATACCTTCTTCTTCCTTGTTTGTTTTCTTACTGGTGACTTGCGTTTGGTTTTCTGTTTTCGTGGTTATTGTCGTGACCGTTTCCTGACTGGTGACTTTCGTTTGGGTGGTTGTTTTCTTGCTACTGGACCAAATTTTCTCACTGCTTTGGTCCCGTTCCATCGAAGCAGGGTACGAATGATGGTGCCCCCAAGGAAACCTCAACCGCCAGGTTTTAAAATAAGTTGTCGTTTTGTGGTCAGATCCAACTATTGATCAGCTGTCTTAAAATATCTTTGTTGCGTTCCATAAAATTCATCGTCTGTTTTGGTACGGTTACTTTTTTCTCTAAGATGAGTCGGGCGGCTAAGGTGAACCATTTCACCATCTCTATCAATTCTGATTCTACCAGCTCTTGTCGTTTCGTTGGGTTCTTTTCCCGACTCAACGATTCTAGAGCTTTGATCACTGTATGTGGTGTGTTTTCCATGGTAGCTGTTTCCTTAATGATGATCGGGTGTCATGTTCCAGTCATTTTATACTGTAGTGTAGACGATCGGTCCTCGATCTTCACCTATTACCCACCGATGGAAAACATCTGTTCTTAAACGATTCATGTCGGGTGTTCTTGGATGAAAGTCAATGATAAGATATCCATGAGGTGTAGAGGTTGCATCTTGACACGCCATCACCAAATGGGGTAGTTGTATTTGGTTCGCAAGTGTTTTGATCTGACCTTTATCTCTTGTGTTTTGAAATAATGCCATGTAGTGTGCATTCAAGCTGATGGTACGACTAGCCTTGGATTGTTGGAACATGTTTTGTGTGATGTAAATGACAGTGGCATTTCTATGGTGTCCCTTTCGTGTGAACCATAATTTAATTTTCTCCTCATCTTTTTCTCCTAACATATCATCAAATATGACGAGGTGTGGTAAGGTTGTATCGTCTACTATCTCTTCATCATCCTCAGGGATACCCTGAATGAATTTGATAGCTTCACGTTCTTGTTACTGTGCGTAGGCACTTTGCCATTTTTTGTAACACCAGACGATGTGTTGTGGTACCACATGATATAAATCTGTTTTGTACTCAATAAGTTTTTTTACAAATTGAGTTTTTCCTGAACCACTTGGCCCTGAGATGAAAATGTTACTAGGATGTTAAAAAAGTAAACTACTTTTCATGATGGTCTAAGAAATAATAACAGCATTGACATGACAACATTTTATTTTATACATCATAGCAAATGAACACTTGAACAACATCAGTCAAATTTTATTTTATACATCATAGCAAATAAACACTTAAACAACATCAGTCAAAAATGTAAACTATGACACACATCATGAATCAGTCTTTCTTTATACATCATCCATTCCGGCAATGTCATGGTATATCCCATAACATTTAAAGCCATGCGCACTTCGTCAAACAGTTCCTCGGATTGTCTTAACGCCTGATCTGATTGAATTCCAAGTACACGCACAGCAAACAGCACAGCTCTACGCCATGGATTCCGAATTGGAGTTATGTTTTTTTCCTGTAGTGAAGTATTTTCCATTTTTTGGCTTTTCATTCGTCTTGCAAGTACTCTGCGTAGTATCTTATTTTGTAGGTGTCCCAGAGGGATTCGTCTCCAAACATAAACCTTTCTAAGTTGTTGAAATCGGGATCTTGAAAGAACTGTTCACTATGATTTGGCCTCTTTTGTTTGAATATTGCGGCGAACTGTTTACCAAAAGTGTTAAACACTTGTGCACAAGTGATAGGTTCTGGAATCAATAAAATGGCACGTATATCCTCTGGTGTGTCGTTCCGGTAGTTAATCGCAAATCTGAGATACATACGCTCATCAAACGGTTCATTTTCTCCACTGTATCAATATATATGTACCACACGTTAGAGATCAGGTTGCATAGCAGGTTGTAAATGGCGAAAATCCGTTGAATTACCAAACTTTTATAGCTGCTGGGAAGATCACGCTCTCGTACATCACTAAAGATATCATACACAGGATCCTCAATCGTCTGGTGAAATATTCTGTTTCCAATGCGCTGTGCCCAAGTAAAAAATAACTCGTTGCAAAATGCAGCAGGTTTCTTATTAGCTTCAACTAGATGTCTGTAGATCATCTGTTGCATTTCTACTGGTAGAGTGTTCATCGTAAATCTCCGTATGTTTCCACCACTGTTCAGGCTATGCACACGATCACAATCAAACTGGTTATGACGGTTGGTAACCGTACGGCACTGTCTTATATTTGTCCACGACCACGCGTTTTGTATACACCGAGCGGAACGTCTTTGTCTGTGTCTCACTGATAACTTTGCGATTTCTATGTCTCTTGATTCGGGATTCATATTGGATGACTGTTTTGTAATATTCGCGATCTTGTACACAGTCGACCATAGCCTTAAAATTGACTTTCTGACAAGCATTGTAATCCAAAGTAATGCCTTTTACTTTGCTTTTCTGATGCCAATTTCCTTGTTCATCGATATATTCATACCCATGTTTGGCCCTTATGCCACGAATTTGACAATGCGTCCATGCGGTACTTCATCTGTCCACTTTCGCAACTGACTATCTTCAATTGGATTGTTGTACTTGTCAGGGTCATAGATGTACATGCAACTGTCTGTGTCAAAATACAGTACCCGATCTCCAAGTTTTTCCAACTGGGTATAAAGTTCAAGTCGAGCATAGGACGTAACGAAGGCAGCTACAACTGGATTTGAAGATGAATGGGGCTGGGTTGCGTCTGTTTCATCCGAGTAATTCACCAACATAAAGTTGTCATGATCGAAAATCTCGGCAAACTGCACAGTGACATGACGGTTGGAGAGTAGGTCATACAACCGATTCACCTTAGACACATACTTGGTCTTGGTTTGAACATTGTTTTGTGCATTCTTACCCCACAAGCAGTTCAACATGGTTTTGGCAAACGCTCTTTTTCCTTGGCCCTTTTTCACGTTGTCGAGCCAGATACCCTCTATCTGAAAGTAATTCTGTTTAAAGCGGGCTTCATCATCTTCCGTTTTTACCCAATTAGAGTAACCACTTGCTTCTTGTTTTATTTTCAAGTATTTGTCAATATACTGTTTATAAACATCTTTACTCCATGTGTCCCAGTGCCAGATGTGGAAGACGATTACCAATTGGTATCCTACCTCAAGAGCTTTGGCTATTTCCACATGGGTCCAGGTACCTGTCAACATGCGTTTGTACAGAGTGTGATTGCATTTTTCACACTCTTTCTCAGCACAGGTACGGCACAGTGTAAAGAACATTTTCTTGTTACAGTGAATTGGTAGGACTGGTAGCCACAGATCTTGTGGTGGAAATACACGACATTTGATGAGTCCCTTGTACTTTCAATGTTCTTTATATCAATCATCTCTTGACTTTAGATGTTGGGATGTCCCACGGGGTATGCTTTGTACTTGTTCACGAATGGATACAGTGAGCAAATGTCAGCATACTTGATTTCTTCCTTGGTGGTTGTATCCACTTCATGGTACAACTGAAGGCATTGGTTCGTCCACCAAACAAAGCATCCCGAGGTATAATAGGTTCTTGGAAGGGAAAGAAACGGTTCACAGTATCTCTGTATTCTGGTTCAATCTTTCATTTCTGATTAAAGTCACATTCCCACATTACAACTGTGATGTAACCTTGTTGTGCCAAGTCTTTCAACCGAAAGGTTGTGGCATTGTATAACTGCTCCATAGTTTGAAGTGTGTAACCGTTCACACTGTCTCTCCTTGGGTAACATTTTGGACATCCGTGTGTCCAGCACCCCGTGAATTCGTATACGGTGTTCGTCTCTTTGTGGAATCCGTCAACGTAATAGGGTCCAATTTGTACTTCACCTCCATTTAATGCATGGCGAATGTGCTTATTCTCAATGGAAGCAGTTGTTTCTATCCAACGAATCCCTTTGATTGAGTATCGAGTTTTGTTTGGATACCCGTCATCAGAGATTACAGCCAAGGTCTTTGGAGGCATTGAATTTTTACGCCAAGCTTTGTTGCAGACTTGAGCTAGAGTGGTCGCTTCCAGGAACGGATCAATTTGGTCACTGGCCAACAGTTCTTTCCTAAACTCTCTACAACCTCGTCTCAAGATGTCCAAATCTGATTTGCAGTACTTTTGCATTTCTAACTGAAAGTTAAACACAGCTTTTTGTGCCACTTTTGCATTGTACCATTTCAGAAACGCTTCTCTCTTGTCAGGTTTCATGCTGTTGGGTCTGTAAAATGTACGGGGAGATATTCTCCAATGTAGTCTGGTATTCATCCATGTTGGCATAAAATGGAAACCATCCTTTTGCCATCTCAGTCAGTCCAAACGTGTCGGGGAAATCGGACAAAGGCATGTTGAGAAAACTCAGTGAGTCGATGAATCTCACTTGATGGGCTTTCATCATTAGAATCTTGCTTCCATTCATGATCAATTCTGGTTTGACTGTATCATGTGTCAGTAAGCGCCTCAAAATAAACTGTGAATCGTATTCTTGTGAGTTGTGAGCAATCATTGTGGTACCTTTGTGACTGGGCTGAAACAGTCATGCACAAAATATTGACAAGGTGTTGTTACCACGAAATATTTCTTTCTCTTGGCTCTTCAACAGCTTCGCATTTCTGACACGGGCTTTCTATGGATTGACACAGTCTCCACAAGCACGCTGAGCAACACAAAAGTTTGGTATATGTTCACCCAAATCAAATCGACACTCAAAGTCAAAGAAGATGAAAGTTACACTCGGTGACTTCATGTTCTCTTGTTCTTTGTACGTGGGGATATAACACTGATGTTCTGCATCCACAACTTTCTTGCAATATCTGCATTTCTTAGTGCCGGGACAGAGATGGGTCTTCTTTGTGCCAACAACCATTTGACCACAGGTCTTGCAATTCCATACACTTCCACAGATGTTTTTTGTAGATTTTTCTGGTATCGCTTTGTGCTGATCAAAACATTTCTGACTATGAAATGTTCTACCACAGTGACCACATGAAAAGAATCCTTCTTTTGGGCATAGTGTTGAGGCGTAACACAGACAAATGTTCTTGCACAAGTGAGCTTCTCTGTTGTTATAACCGTAGTTACAGTGTTCACAGAAATAGCTGCATCCCAGGAAACCAGTAATCGATGTAATGCAGTCATAATGTTTATCATGATGATAAATGTGAATCACTTTGCTTTTGTCTGTCAGAGGTGGGTGATTAAACAACACGTCCATTTTCTCAAATTGGAGCCATACTTTGATCACATAGTCTGGATAAAGGTGGGCTTGAATCTTCTTGTATTCTTCTATACCACAAGGTTGGTTTGGACTAATGCCCACACTGTCTAACAATGTCTTGGCTTCTTGGCTTTGAAGTAATTTTGCAGATCTCATCAAATGCCATCGCTTCTTCCAGGCTGCATCGTCCGTTTTATTGAGTTTACATATCCCTACCACAATTGATCGTGCCAAGCACATACTGTCGTGAGCATTGTCTATCTTCACCATACTTCGTTTGACTTTGGTCATGTTCTCAATGCTTAATTGCGATCCAAACGTTCTTTTTGTTCTTCCACCACCCTCAGGCATAATGATATGTGTCATTTCTAACTGGAGATACCCGTAATGAATCTCAAACTTGTGGTTGCTCTGTGATACTTTCTCTATTTCGTTCAACAGCGTATCTCCTGAAATGTGTGTTGCATTCCCGAACGGAATGTGGATACCAAACGCTAGGTCAGAATGATTCATGGAGATACGAATTTGATCGTTATCATTGGCTCGTGCTTCTCTGTATAACTGTTTGACCATGTCATTGAAAAGTTGATGTGTAAATTCAAACGGTTTCTTATATCTTTCAAATGTAACATCGTACACGTGGCCATTCGTTTTAAACTTTCTTGAAGTTGTCTTTAGTCGTGGCTGTATGGAATAATATTCCCATATATTACTCTTGGTCTTTTTTGCAGGTGGCTCATCATCGCTGCTTTCTTCTTGTGATCATAAGTAAGTGAGCAAAGCTTTTTTATACATCTAAGCTCCGCCCACCTGATCTCAGGCCTATAAAGCGCGGTGTGACCCGTCCACTTCATCATTCTCAAACCTGATTCAGACTGCTATCTTCAGAATTACCTGCAACACATTTCAGTTCTGGGTGAAAGGACAACTTCAAGCTATCTGTGACAAGCTGATCAGACTAGAACAGAAAGACAAGTGACATGCTACCGCTGTCAGGAAAATGGACATTATGCATCGGCATGTACGAAGAAAGCTTAAACATCTCAAACAGTACGGGTGTGCTACCGTTGTCATGAACCGGGACATTTTGTTTCTAATTGCCCAAAGCCTGCAGTGTGCTACAGTTGTCACGAACAAGGCCACTTTGCATCCGCTTGTTCTAAGAAAGGGATGAATAGTACTGTACCTAAAGTAAACGCACAGGCGGGCAGTGAAATGCAGAAAATGGACGTAGTTGAGACAGTGCCACAGACGGACAGTGATGTTGGGTTGCTAGAGGCTGTTTCTGAGTTGGAGAAACCTACCGTAAAACCAAAATAACGCAAGAGAAGCGTCAACACATGCATCGTGTGTCCTGAGGCTCACCCATCAACAAGCAGTACAGAGTGTAACCGACCAGCTAAGAAGCGAAAAATGTGACATTTGAACACTAGACTCGAAAACAAAGTTGTGTTATGTTCATTATTTGCTATATGACCCATGTTTAATTCATTGTTACTGTATGACACATGTTTTGTTGTTTAACACAATAAACTACCATATGGCAATTGTATTAGTTATCCTTTCTACATCATTGTAGTGGTCCTGAAAAGGACCGTTATTTTTTTAGAAGAGTCTAGCTCTCACTCAAATACAAATACCGCGAGTAGTGCCTGCTGGCTTCTGGATATGCCAGGTAAAACCCTGACAAATCCGGGTACAATGGCAAGGGGGTAAACTCGGATACAAGCTGACACCCTCTTCCTTAATACCCTCTTCCTTGACTTCTACTTTCTTCTTCTTCTCCTTTCGTAACGCCTTCCTTGCACGTCGGAATAACTTACGAAGGAACTTCATGGTGAGAATGAATACATACACAGCATTACACAATTTATAGTCAATAAAAAGTAGGTTAGTAGGTCAATCCACTTCAAGTCAAGGCCGAACACATCATTTTTTATTGGATGAAAAATAACATTCTCTGTTTGGTGTGCGCCAACACTCGCTAAATAAAATAGGTCAATGTGGTACTATAAAACTAGTGCACATACTCTATACTTTATTATTCATGAGTGCAACATGAGACCGTACACACGTATGTCCACCCCAGACTTGCTAAAATTGTTCCTCGACAATCCCAGCTATGAGGAACAAGAGAGCGACCCAGACAGCTATCACGACCGAGTTGAGGTGTGTGATCAATATCTCACTCTTATAGAAAGGGGAAATCTCCCTACTTACCTGTCAGTTACCTTTGAAGATGTACCATCTACCCTACAACAACCGAGATGGGGACACAGCCTGAACTTCATAGGTGACAAGGATCTAACCTGTTGTCATTTGCATCTCCTTGCAGGATGGATGAAGAGATATGTGATGGGATGGGACTGTACAACGTGTGGTATGGACCACAATTAATAAGAAACAAAACGGCCCTTTTCAGGGCCAACCCAAATGTCTCGAAAGGACATTTTACAATTGTCAATCCCCCTTTAACTTACATAACGTTAAGAAGTGGTCCTCCTTTAACTAAGAAATAAAACATGACAATATCGCGTCATTTGTATACAAGGTCATACTCTATCAGATTTTAAGTCATCCTAGTTAGAGCTACCAGGTAGGAAATGTTTTATTACATGCAACATAAGGTGCCATAAATCG
The DNA here is from genome assembly GCA_021229015.1 of Solen grandis. Classification (NCBI taxonomy): domain Eukaryota; kingdom Metazoa; phylum Mollusca; class Bivalvia; order Adapedonta; family Solenidae; genus Solen; species Solen grandis. The sequence continues at coordinate 98,558,754 of CM037777.1, forward strand.
TTTTTTCGATAAAACACAAGGTGCCATAAATTTCCACCTGTCTATCAGATTTTAAGTCATCCTATGTAAATCTACCAGGTAGGAAATGTTTTATTACATGCAACATAAGGTGCCATAAATCGTTTTTTCGATAAAACAAAATGTTTTATTACATGCAACATAAGGTGCCATAAATCGTTTTTTCGATAAAACACAAGGTGCCATAAATTTCCACCTGTGTACACACTTTTCAACCCGGGTGCCATAATTTTTTTTCTCGATAAAACACAAGGTGCCATAAATTTTATTCGGTGCCATAAATTTTCAACCCGGGTGCCATATTTTTTTTTTTAAAGTCAGGGTGCCATGGTGCCACCCTACACTACTAACTCTATAAGTGAAGTAAAAATTTGATATGAAATGACAATTTATGCCAGATCATATATGTATTCTACAATACTAATGTAGACTTGACGAATTCAAAATCCAAGTTGTACTTTTATTACTGATACACATTCTTCTTGGCGTTTTCTTTTTTATACCAGAATGCGAACACTAGACAACGGCGATCTTGCTTAGTAAGTTTATTACTGTGTTCAGCCATTTGATAAAATATAAAGAAAGTTTTCAAACATCGTCTGACTCTTCATGTATTTATAACCTGATACATAACAATGTGTCTTTGTTTGTTTGTTGGGATTAACGTCCCACCGATAGTAGTTCAGTCATTTGGATACGATGTCTACTTGAGACAGATATAGTACAGCCACACTGCAGTATAACGCCGTAGGCATGTGGCATGATACATGTTTGTACCACATCCAGTCACAATATCCTGACATAGGGCCAACCAGTCCTGGAACTACCCTTCTATGCTGAACGCCAGGCAAGGGAGCTATACCAATACCATTTTTTACGAGTTTGGTATTTCGCGGCCGGGGATCGAGCCAACAATCTCCCGCTACCAAGGCGGACGCTCTTATCACTAGGCCACTAGGGACGGTGCATTGCAATGTAAGTTAGTTACCGATTATTACGACTTGGTTACCTCATAACCCACATATAGACTATGTGCTCCACGGAAGTATGTACAAACTTAATAACAATATCGTGTCATTGATATGCTCATTATCATGTTTTCAGTAAGGATGACATGTACATGTACTATTATCTTATCATACCAGTTGTCATTTGTGTATGTACTCAAAGGGTTGCTTACCTGTTTACTGTAGGTCTATATGATAAACAAGGCGTTTCGATATAAGTTTTAGAAACTTATGCTTGAACTGTAGGTAAAAGGAGTAATGAAAAAGTAGATGTTTAAAAACTTCACCAACGCGAGTTTCATGAAAACAGTCATACATACACACGTAACAATAGGCAACATACCCAAGCCTGCGCATGCGTAAGTTAGATAAACTGTACCTTGGGTCGCGCGTGTGTTAGCCACTTGATAATTAAATTCATTTGCAATCAGGTCACTTTAGTGGTGGATTTGTTCTGAGGGAAGGGCGTGAGTGACACAATTCAACTTATTGTATATTTGTAAGTATACTTTGGATATTCTTAACCACAGACACCCGTTTCCGGAAAACTAGCTTCTTTTAGTTTCACTTTTGGAAAATGGCTTTTTGGCTTTGGGTTTAGGCATATTTCATACGATTACTGACTTACTTATATACGTCAATGTTTACATTTTACAAGACGGGAGAGAGCCAGCGTCTTTGAAAAAGCTACTTCTTAAAGAGGCTGAAATCCTCGAGGAAGTAAGACATGTTACTAATAACTTAAAACTTGTAATATTAGTCAGTTACTAGTAGCTGGCTACTGTGAGCTTATCTTTCCTCTCAAATGTTTTTCCAGATTTTCAGTGCATCCTGTCAGTTATTGTGTTGCATACTTATTACGTTGTTCGTCGAAACCATACAGTTATTGATCCCTTTGTTTTATTATACTGTAGTTTCAAAAGCTGAAGCAATAGAATATTTAAGCAAAACTCTTCTACCAAACATACAACCTCGCTATTCCGAAGTCATTGGGACCGAGATGAAAACTTCGATATAGCGATAATTCGGATTAAAAATCGATGCTTTTATGGTGACATACATGTATCGGTGTTTATTATTTTACCGGTGAGTGTCATGAAAACAACTACGCCGTAAGATTATCAAAATACAAGACACACAAATAAGAACAGATGTTTATTTTGTCACATGTATATGCAAAAGCTAGAACAACAAAAGAAAAAAATAATAAATAATTATAGCACACACTTTAGCACACAGTTCGCACTGTTCCTGAAAGAAGAGCACATCACTTCTTGAAAAAAGACGTGATGTCCCTCTGCATAGCACTGGTCCTACTGAGGTGCTTCCTGTTTACGTAACGTTCTAACCTGTTAAGAAGTCCATACATTTCCTCGCCGTCAGTCTGCTGTTCAAGGTATAATTTAACAATTACTCAAACCTACATTCTCAGGTACTTTCTGCTGACGCGTGATATTTACTCTAACAGTTATACAGTACATCAATTAGCAATAAGCAATAATATCCGGTTGGGCCCGCGACAGCCTACCCCCACACCTCCCAGTGTCAGACGCCTGACTATGATGTATTAATCAACCCCTCAGGCATCAATTAGCAATAACCAGATATCCAGTCGGGCACACGACAGTGTACCCTCCCCTGTAAAAGGTGTGAAAAACCTACCTGAACTTTCACAACGACGCCGCAAAATAAGCGTGTCTGTTTTTCATCCGGGTAAGTACGAAAAGTGACTGAAAATTTGACTTCGATTTAACAATTGAAAAATGTGCATAAATTGCGATTTCGGGACCGAAAAAATACTTCGAAATAGGATTTTTTTCGAAATAGCGAAAATCGGATTAAACATTTTATTTTAGTTGAATTTTATAGGAGAAAAATCGGGACCGAAAAAAAATCGAAATAGAGAGGATTTCGGTTCAACGGTTATCGGAATAGCGAGGTTGGACTGTAATTAGAATTGGGTCGCTACATATTTTAATACACGTTCGAAAAATATTTTTAATACACACTATCCAGTACAGCATGTATTCATGTAAACATTCAAGATTGTCCATCTCGACCCCCGTATTAATTTAAATTGAAAGTGTACATTTATTTGCAAACTTGTTTTGATCCATGTGTTTACTCTCCTGCTAATGTAAATAGAATTATACAAATGTTGATAAAAAGGAGGAAATTAATACCTTACGAAGTGTAACTATATAACTATTCAGTACAGCATGTATTCATGTAAACATTCAAGATTGCATGCAACCATCTCCGCATACGTGAATGCGATTTTTTTCAGTGAGACTAATCACGTGACAAAATTAATTACAACAAATTAAAATTACAATTAAATTCAACTGAAATTTGAGCAAACGGTTAAGTCGATTTATTGATAGATTGTTTAAATGTACTGTATCTAATGCAATATGTAACGGTAGTTGGATCTTATTGTTCTGACAAGTGCCCGTTCCCAGTACTGGTTCCCAGTACTGGTATTTTTCAATGTCAGCTGGTAAATATCTTAATGGAACATTAAACGGGTAAAGCAGATCAAGATGACAGGTCTTATTTTTGCTTTATTTTTGTCATGGTCAAACATATTATAGGCATCCCTATTTATTCCCCGATTCCCTGTAGGCTAACTTTGTTAATGGTCCTTGCGGACCGTTAGTAAACAACATATAGTTCGGTCTGGTAAAGACTAATGTACAGAGAGATTACTGTTCAAAGGAAGTTTACACTTTACAGATACTTTTGATCTTGTTTTGCTATCAGTGTAATGTTAGCTTTTGGGTATGTTTGCATTCATAACCCATAGTACTGAATAATAAATTCAAGTGTAAAATTAATATATGTTGCCGTTGTATTAATTTGTACTGTGTTCGCATATTACGGCTAATATTATATACTGCTAATAATTCCAGTATTTCCAATTATTGCAAATCTTATGTCAATGTAAATGAAACATTGACTGAAAGGGTAACAAAAAAAGCACTCGAATGCTAGTGTTTTTTATTTTGTTTTGTTTGGGGGGGGGGGGGGGGAGAGATTTACTTGTGACAGAGAGAGAAAGAGAATTTATTAATTAAAAGATAAAAAATTACCATTAAACATGAGAGAGAGAATGGGGGGGGGGGGGGGTACTCATGACAGAGAGGGAAAGAGAATTTATTCAATTAAAGAGAGTATTGTCTATGTATTGACTACAAGTCACCCTATTTTAATTAATTATATAACTTCAGTGAAGCAGAATTGGCATATTGATTTCATTAATTGGTAAATACCTGAACTCACTGAGGAGTAGCAAACATAAATCCTGATCAACCCCCTTTAATAGACTTTTAGACTAATCTGATTTAATACTTGTTGTTCAGATTATTTCATTAGTAGTGTTGCAATTTTATGCTAATATGATGGTTTCTTGAAAATAAATGTGACTGATAGTATATCTAAGATAACATCATTCAATGACTGCATCCATGAATCAAGTAACTTAGTAGATGTGTAAATTCAGGATCTCTTTATATAAAGTAATTTTAACTTAATATTGAACTTATGAGATTTCACATAACCGATGAGTTTAACTAAATAAATAAATCAATACAGTTCCAGTTACAATAGCAGTATCTTAAAAGTACATGCACATGCGTGATTGTATGTCCCAAAGTATCTTCAAAGTGACTTCACAATTAGAATCAAGGTCTATGCAGACAATAGTAGTATTTTGCCATAGAAAACTATCAAATTAATACAAAATGCAAATTATGATAATATTAACAGAACTAAGTTTTCTGTAAATATTATGTTTTCATTAACATTCATTTGAATTGTGTATGCTCCCCCCCCCCCCCCCCCCCCCCCCCCCCCCCCCACACACAAAGCTAAAATTCACTACCTTTGGATCTGAAGTCATGTATACATACTATAATGATTTAGTAAATTCAGATATTCTGTTGCTTGCTGCAACACAGATGGATCCCATTATTTTAACTGTTTGTTTGTTGGGTTTAACGTCAAACCAACAGTATTTCAGTCATATTGAGACTATGTCTACTTGAGACAGACAAAGTGCTGCTACACTGCAGTATAACACTGTAGACATTAAGAATGTTACCACACTCAGTCACATTACCATGTCACAAGGTTAACCAGCTCTGGAAATATCCTTATATGCTGAGCGCCAAGGAAGAGAGCTATACCAGTACCATTTTTTATGAAACCGACAACCTAGCTCCCACTCCCAAGACAGATGCTCTAACCACTCTGCGACTGGGAACGTTCATTCTTTTGACTATTTATTCTACATTGAATGCAGTCTGAAACAAAAAAGGTCAACAAAAATTAAATTAATATCAAATATCTATCCTCCATCATTAAAGAAGTATTCAGTCCAACATTTATCTCTGCCCAGGGTCTCCATATATGCAGATAGTATATAGATCGAGAGACCCTGCTCTGCCTCATACTTCAACAAGGCAAAGCATTCCTCATGCTTATTGTGTGAAAGGCCTCAATCCATCCAACATTTCGTAGAAAGACACATCTATTCTCTATGGGTCTTTTCTATGTTTCGCCCATGGGTGCCTGGATAGCGTAGTGGTAACGCGCTTCATTTCTCACCAATGCGTCCCTGGTTCAATTCCTGGTCAGGTACGTGAGAGGGTACACTACGTATACAGTGGTCGCTCGTCCAGGCACGTGAATTTTCCTCACAATTATGACCACATACGCCACCATCAAAGCCATCTCGAGTGATTGATATAAGTTGTGAGAACTTGTTTCGTAATCAATATAAAATAAATAATGGTTAACTTTTTTCTCCCTTACACAGAACTTTCATTTCTGTCAGTCAGAATTCTGTTTAGCCTTTGTGCACATAATGTTATAGGTTTTAAACTTTCAGGGTGGGTTACATTCTCCACTGACTGATCTTCTGGATTACTTGCACAAATCTCTCAGTAGTAAGGGTTAATTGGGGGACAATCAAAATCCCCTTGGTCAAAATGTGGTAGTGTGTTCCATTTATTGTTTACTCTGCAATAAATACTAACTGAAATGAAAAGAAAATGTAACAATGAGTACATTGTTATCAATCAAGTCATTTGATTTTATTATCATTTTTTTTAAATTATTACATATGATACAACTCATGACAGAGAGGGAAAGAGAATTTATTCAATTAAAGAGAGTATTGTCTATGTATTGACTATAAGTCACCCTATTTTAATTAATTATATAACTTCAGTGAAGCAGAATTGGCATATTGATTTCATTAATTGGTAAATACCTGAACTCACTGAGGAGTAGCAAACATAAAACCTGATCAACCTCCTTTAATAGACTTTTAGACTAATCTGATTTAATACTTGTTGTTCAGATTATTTCCATGTATGATTAAGACTAGTGGTAAGATCAGGAGTTTGAATCTGTAGTGTTGCAATTTTATGCTAATATGATGGTTTCTTGAAAATAAATGTGACTGACAGTATATCTAAGATAACATCATTCAATGACTGCATCCATGAATCAAGTAACTTAGTAGATGTGTAAATTCAGGATCTCTTTATATAAAGTAATTTTAACTTAATATTGAACTTATGAGATTTCACATAACCGATGAGTTTAACTAAATAAATAAATCAATACAGTTCCAGTTACAATAGAAGTATCTTAAAATTACATGCACATGCATGATTGTATGTCCCAAAGTATCTTCAAAGTGACTTCACAATTAGAATCAAGGTCTATGCAGACAATAGTAGTATTTTGCCATAGAAAACTATCAAATTAATACAAAATGCAAATTATGATAATATTAACAGAACTAAGTTTTCTGTAAATATTATGTTTTCATTAACATTCATTTGAATTGTGTTGCCCCCCCCCCCCCCCCCACCCCCACACACACAAAGCTAAAATTCACTACCTTTGGATCTGAAGTCATGTATACATACTATAATGATTTAGTAAATTCAGATATTCTGTTGCTTGCTGCAACACAGATGGATCCCATTATTTTAACTGTTTGTTTGTTGGGTTTAACGTCAAACCAACAGTATTTCAGTCATATTGAGACTATGTCTACTTGAGACAGACAAAGTGCTGCTACACTGCAGTATAACACTGTAGACATTAAGAATGTTACCACACTCAGTCACATTACCATGACACAAGGTTAACCAGCTCTGGAAATATCCTTATATGCTGAGCGCCAAGGAAGAGAGCTATACCAGTACCATTTTTAGCTCACATGAGCACAACGTGCTCAAGGTGAGCTTTTCTGATCGCCTTTTGTCCGGCGTCCGTCGTCCGTCGTCCGTGCGTGCGTGCGTCCGGCGTCAACAATTGCTTCAAACAACATATCCTCCTAAACGGCTTGGCCAATTTGAAAAATATTTTGCAGGAATGTTCCTTGGATGAAGCTCTACTAAAGTTGTATAAATGGTTCTGGTCCATTGCATTATTAGGTCACAGGAGCTAAAAATAGATTTTAAAAATGCAAACTTTGAAAATCTTCTTCTGCAAAACTGCTAGGCCTAGAGCTTAGATATTTGGTATGTAGCATCATCTTATGGGCCACTACCAAGATTGTACAAATCATAGCCCTATGGTGATAAATGACCCCGCACCAGGGGTCACTTGTTTTACATAGAGTTATATAGAAAAATCTTAAAAAATCTTCTTCTATGAATCCATAAGGCCTAGAGCTTAGATATTTGGTATGAAGCATAATCTTATGGGCCACTACCAAGATTGTACAAATCATAGCCCTATGGTGATAAATGACCCCGCACCAGGGGTCACTTGTTTTACATAAGGTTATATAGGAAAATCTTAAAAAATCTTCTTCCATGAATGCATAAGGCCTAGAGCTTAGATATTTGGTATGAAGCATCATCTTATGGGCCACTACCAAGATTGTACAAATCATGGCCCTATGGTGATAAATGACCCCGCACCAGGGGTCACTTGTTTTACACAGAGTTATATAGGAAAATCTTAAAAAATCTTCTATAAATCCATAAGGCCTAGAGCTTAGATATTTGGTATGTAGCATCATCTTATGGGCCACTACCAAGATTGTACAAATCATAGCCCAATGGTGATAAATGACCCCACACCAGGGGTCACTTGTTTTACATAGAGTTAAATAGGAAAATCTTAAAAAATCTTCTTCTATGAATCAATAAGGCCTAGAGCTAAGATTTTTGGTATGTAGTGGCATCTAATGGTTCATTACAAAGATTTTCAAAGTCTTGGCCCTACGGTGATAAATGACCCTGCGCCCAAGTCTTCTCTGAAACCATATGGCCCATTGCTTAGATATTTGGTGTGTAGTATTGTCAGGGGTAAAATGTTTTAGATTAAGTTATATCAGAATCCTTGTCTGTTTAAAAACCTTGACATCAGTTGAAGCAATGGTACTCAGGTGAGCGATTCAGGGCCATCATGGCCCTCTTGTTTATGAAACCGACAACCTAGCTCCTACTCCCAAGGCAGATGCTCTAACCACTCTGCCACTGGGAACGTTCATTCTTTTGACTATTTATTCTACATTGAATGCAGTCTGAAACAAAAAAGGTCAACAAAAATTAAATTAATATCAAATATCTATCCTCCATCATTAAAGAAGTATTCAGTCCAACATTTATCTCTGCCCAGGGTCTCCATATATGCAGATAGTATATAGATCGAGAGACCCTGCTCTGCCTCATACTTCAACAAGGCAAAGCATTCCTCATGCTTATTGTGTGAAAGGCCTCAATCCATCCAACATTTCGTAGAAAGACACATCTATTCTCTATGGGTCTTTTCTATGTTTCGCCCATGGGTGCCTGGATAGCGTAGTGGTAACGCGCTTCATTTCTCACCAATGCGTCCCTGGTTCAATTCCTGGTCAGGTACGTGAGAGGGTACACTAAGTATACAGTGGTCGCTCGTCCAGGCACGTGAATTTTCCTCACAATTATGACCACATACGCCACCATCAAAGCCATCTCGAGTGATTGATATAAGTTGTGAGAACTTGTTTCGTAATCAATATAAAATAAATAATGGTTAACTTTTTTCTCCCTTACACAGAACTTTCATTTCTGTCAGTCAGAATTCTGTTTAGCCTTTGTGCACATAATGTTATAGGTTTTAAACTTTCAGGGTGGGTTACATTCTCCACTGACTGATCTTCTGGATTACTTGCACAAATCTCTCAGTAGTAAGGGTTAATTGGGGGACAATCAAAATCCCCTTGGTCAAAATGTGGTAGTGTGTTCCATTTATTGTTTACTCTGCAATAAATACTAACTGAAATGAAAAGAAAATGTAACAATGAGTACATTGTTATCATCAAGTCATTTGATTTTATTATCATTTTTTTTAAATTATTACATATGATACAACTCAATAAAATTACATTCACATTCTGTACTGTAACAGGGGTGATAATCAGCAAGTTCTATACATACAACATTAAAAAAAAATATAAATAAATAAAAAAAATGCTAGATCAAGCTCACTAATAGCTAGCATTTTGCACTCCAGATGAATCTTCCCTTCTCATCTCCAAAGATAAATACTGAGATCGAGTAATAGTAAACAAATGACAAATGTACACTATACAATCTAATCAGATAGTTAAATTCAGTTTTAAAAAAAATAAAATGAAAGAATAGTTCATAAAAATTCTAAGATGTGAATCAATTGAAAAACAGTGCTTGTTGGTAGGATCTACTGATTGACAATATTAAGTTTTTGAAAAAGTTCAAAGAGGGAATTTCGAAACTTTTAAGAAGTAGTTTAAAATGTTTATAGTCTACAAAAGTTATAATACTGCAACAAAATGAGTAATGTTGGTCTCTCAATATGCATGTGCGCTAGTATCAGCTGCTTATCTATGTGGTATATTTGTCTATTGCAAATTTGTGTAGGTAGTGCTTATCACGTGTCACTGGCCTGCAGCATGTGGGGTTTACATAAAACCCTACGGAGCGAGTAGATGTGTAAACCGTCCGCCCACAGACGGACCCTTATTAAGCAACGTTATTAGTCAGTTAGATGTGTAAACCAGTCTGCCTCTGGCAGCTGACCCAAACGGTCCTTTTCGGGACCACCTCCTCCCTTCACCTTTGTCACAGGGGATGACAACATCTAGGCTGAATTAAACGAGTTTGTCATTCCCATTTTGGCTTCAAAATTCTTGATTTTATTAAGTACTTACCTCACACCTGTGAGGCTTTTCAAAATTCGACCTATTTCGTCATACAAATTCATCTTTAAGGAGTTTGGGTCACACTCCGTGGTCCGAACCATAAAACAGTTAATACTGTAGACGGACCCTCATTAAGCATCTTTTAAACAAATAGTTCTCTGGAACACGTGTGCCACTTGCTGAAGCGTTGCGGAGAAAGATCCGTCTCAGACGGACGGACAGACGACGGAAAAGGGATCCCTATGTGTCACCTGCTGTAAGCAGAGGTGACACAACACAGTCACAAGAAACTGTGATGGGGGCATTAGATCTGAATACACGATTATCGGATATATACAACACACACGCAAAGTTTACTCAAAACTTTATTTTTACATACCCTTCTAATCATTACCAATAAAGGCTGTTATAAATTTAACTACCATTTCCTTACTATGACTGGTTCTGACACCATTTCACACCTGTGACAGCTTTTTATAAATGCCTTTAAAGATTATGCACGGCGGGACTGCTTTATCAAAATTCAAACATTCCTAAGTGATATAGAACTATCTCCGCAATTTACACACACACACACCCATCTTTGTTTAAAGTTTTCAAATTATTTATTTACAAAACACGGCATATAGATTTATAGAAATTTGTGGCACATACACTTTCTAAGTATTTAAATCCAAATCAAAATCATAATGATTAGAAAAAAAGTGACATCTGTAGAAAATATTGTTATAAATTCATATTCTCGATTTGTGAGTGAGTTCGAGTGTGAACTCCATAACACATTCGGAACACTTTGTCCAATACCTAGGGTAAAAAATATCTCGCAATGTGTCAACACGTCAGTCTATTTATAGACTGCTCTTCAAGATGATTGCACACGTAATTTTACTGACCCAGATCATGATCGATTGGAAGCTCGCGTGTGAGCATGATTTTGATCAGGGTCAATGAAACGCTTGCCTGATAGAGAGGGAGATAGATCATCAAAAATATGTTTATAAGTACATGTAACAAATGTGTCATAGGAACTCCTCCATTAAAGCTGTATGTACCTCATAGATATTCATTTACATTTTTTTTGACTTGATGAGTATTCATTTATCCAACTTAAAATGGTCTATGAAAACATATTTTTTAGAATATGATTTACATTGTTGTATGCACATGAACAAACAGAAGATACCTGCTCTGTTTACCTATGCATCTGAGGCAAAAATTAAAGATGTTGCTTCACAATAGTAAATATGGTATGTAAACAATGCCTTGAAAGTAACCAGCATTTGATCATGAATACATACTACAACATACAACAAGAAATCAGTTCATAAAACAAAGAAAATTCACCAATTTGTCCAGCACAGTTTGCTTCACTTTACATCTGAAACTGCAGGAACCAAAACATTTCTAAATGGAATAGCCATAGCACAAACTCAATGAATATTCTACAGAAGTGCATGACAAAAAAAAAGAACCAAGTTGCATAAAGCTATAAACTACAGTATATAAGTATGCACAATTATAAAAGATTCACTTTTCAGTCAGGTTACAAAAGGAGAAAAATAAAATTTTCAGCAAATTCATCTTTCATTCCATTACTTTGCCATATATAAACTATCAACTTACACCAGAAGAATAGGTGAAAGAATTCATGTTGCAACCTCTTTGAATCTGTTGCTCAAGGAGGATTTATAATATGAATATAGTGTCACAGTACAATTCACTGCACATTCCTAGAGTATACCAGGGGTCTTGTGTTTGACTCCCATGGCTGCTGAACATTTTTTCCCAAAAAACATTTAGCATCAAACATATTGCTATTGAATTATGACACAGGCCTGTGTTATGCTACTTTAAAGTAATTATGTAACTCTTTGAAGTCAGAGTTTCCAGTGCACCTATCAATATTTTGCCCCAGGGTTTGTGGGGAGGGGGACTACATGGGACTTTTGACAGAAGAATGTTCTCAACAGGCCGGAATCCTTTGCAAACTGCAAAGCATATCCATTTGACAAATTTCTATTGCTCTTTGGTGATGAAAGAAAAAAGTCAAGTTCCCCCGACAGGTTAGCCTTAACCCCTCCTGGGGCAAAATATTGATAGGTGCACTAAGACAGACTTTAAAAATATTAAACTTTGCAAGCAGTCTGGACAGGTATTAATTAACAGTATTATATCATTCCATATAACTTGCAAAAGCACTTTTTAAACTTTTTTTTTCAAAGATCTGCTGTCTGTTGGAACTTTTTCTAGTGCACAAGGTCTTTATGGGAACAAAACATTTAGATTTCCCCTTAGAGTGCTTGGGGTGCACATGCACAATACTCTCTGAATTTACAAATCCATCAATCAGTCTATAAAAGTTCTTTTTAACAAATACAGTGTATGTGAAGTCAAAAAGTAATATGTCATTAAAATAATCTCAATAAGGGAAATTTCATTATGTCTGAAATTCACATTGTCAACATCACATGATACAAACATGTCTGTGATGTCATGCCATTAGATAAATGGCATGATATTGGTGAACTGTCTTATATATACAAAGCAATAAAGAAGAGAAACCGGCTGCAGTGGCCAAGTGGTTAGACTATTTCTCTCAAATATATCACCCTTGGGTTTGTCAAGTACATAGTAATTTGTGCTGTTCTATGAATACTGGCCTGAGGAAAATCAAAATATGCAAAGGCATATCTAAAGGCCTAAATATTTAAGTACTGGTAACCATTATTAGAAAGAGATTTGTGTCTTTTAGCTCAACCCCTTATAAGCCAGGGATCTTTGGTTCAAATCCTGCTCTGGTACACTATATAAATATCATATCCCAGGAGAGTGATAGCACATACTGTCGATCTGAGATTGGTAGAACTTTTGTCATGGAAATAACTCATAATAGGAGAAAACTATGCATAAGTGGATGGGTAGCTCTGTTGGTAAAGCATTCCTGACATCCAAAGGTAACTCACAACAGGGAAGAAAGTATTACACTGTGTGTAAACGATCAGGTAGTTCAGTCAGTACAGGTAATTACCTTTTAAGGGTAAGGCCCCGTGTTCAGTTCCAAGGCAGGAGGTACATTTTTCTCACCATAACATTTATCTATGGTAGATTTCTGTATGTGGTCCTGTAGCTTACCCATCCCTTTGATCAAGGATCTCAGATTCAAATCCTGGTGTGGTCTGTTACATCTCATTTGAATCATTAGCAATAACTCTAAATAGAAGAGAATCATGTCTATGATGCCAGGAAGCTCATCTGATAGGGTCGCCTTGGAAAGGTCCCAGTAAAGCATCTCAGTCAGGCTGCATTTTTCTCAACCTATGACATTTTGAACACAATTTGAGCGATGGCTTAAGTGCTGTGAGGTTCTCTGGATCCAATTGGAAGTATTTCACGGTACCAATAACTAATAGATGAGAATCATATGTAAGCTGCCACCACTGGTAGCTCAGTTGGTAAGTGAAGGCTCCGTGTTTGAGTCTCAGCCAGGCTGCACTTTTTTCACCCTGTGACAAGTAGGTTTCATTCTTTACAAGCTCTAGTAAACAATCAGCAAATGAAATCTATAGATAAGAAATGGACTCAAAAAAGATATATATATAAAAAGAAAGAAAAAAGGTGCGAATATTTTCATAACAAAATTAAAAAGAACAATAACTTAGTTTTAATCTAAAACATAACTGATGTATTTATGGATAAATTCCGCAAATGCTCTTGCAGAGAGAGAGGGAGAGAAAGAGAGAAACAAGACTGAATTTCAAGAGATAATAATAGAAAGAAAAAAAAAGGTGCGAATATTTTCATAACAAAACAGAGAGAGAGAGAGAGAGAGAGCGCGCGAGATGCATTAAGTAACGCCTTGCGTATGAAAAATAACATCAGTTAAAGGTCTATTGAGAAAAAAAATCGATTGTTTTTCTCCGATCGGAGAAAAGCGATCGGGGAAAAACAATCGATTTTCCTACTTTATAGATACATTATTTTATATGCAACAAAACAGAGATAGAGAAAAAGTGAGGAGAGAGAAGAGGAGAGGCAGTGAGATACATTAAAAAGTAAATATAGGTTACTGTTTAAGTCAAAAATAAGAAAATGCTTAGTTATTTTCCGTTTGAAACCGTATGTTACTTCAGTATCGGTAGACGCTTTAAATATCTGTCTTTGTTTTACCCCGATTACATTATAATAAATCACACGAATAAATTCACGCAAATAACGTCATCATCTTCATCAAAATCAATAATTATTTTGCATTCTAAGTTCAGGTGATAACAATAGAAGGTAACGAGAAAAAGCGATCGTTTTTCTCCGGTCGGACTGTTGAAATTCGATCGGAAATTTCCGACAACGGACAGGTACCGATCGATCTTTTCGTTGTCGGAGCGAATTCCAATCGGAGATGATGATTTTTAAATCGCTGTATCTTTTTTATTTATGGATATATTTTCTTGAAGATACTATTTTTGGAAACTGGAAACTATGTTCTTTCAGAATATATATGGGTTAATAGTGTATAGGCATTAGTGTCGCTTAAAGTTTATGGAAAAAACCGACGTTCCATAAATTCACCGACGCGGGTTTTTTTTTTGTTTTTTTTTTGTTTGTTTTGTTTTTCTTTTTTTTCTCCTAGATGTACTGATGTCTTTGTAAGTAGCACTTAAACAGACCGTCGCATGGTATTTTGTTAATAAAACATAGAGGGGAAGTTATTGTACGATAGAAATTCAGTTGTGCCAGACAATCTCATATTACGCATAAAACAATACGATTAATGCATAGTTATATGGATGTAACAGACATAACTTATATATTCATCACAATGTCGTGAACACACAAAATACAACCATTATGCAAACAAGAAGAATATTCCCTGGGTATTCGAGGTTTCAAGGCTTTACTACCTCACTGCTCCCCGCCACACACTCACATACACACACACACACACACACACACTTTCATGTGTTTGTTATAAGTATATAACTTTTAAGAATATACAAGCGATTACATTTTATCAATACAGATCAAACTCAAATTAATTTGCCCATTAACTTATGTTTGTCTTGTCGGAATTAAGTCGTTAGTTTCATTTTCCTTGTACACGAACTAAGGCTACCGGAAGTTTTCACCGAACAGATATGCAAAACAAGTAGAACAAGTTATAATGATGTAAGGACGAGTTCAGAGAAATTGATGAAGATGCTAAAGCACGCTATGACGTCATCAATCGATACCATAATAACAGACTCACGCGCGGTGCCTGCAGCGCCGTGCATTGACGTCATCAATCGATGCCATAATAAAAGACTCACGCGCGGTGCCCGCAGTGCCGTGCATTGACGTCATCAATCGATACCATAATTACCCAGATCTTTAACGAGGATTAATTAATCGCGAAGAAAAGCGTTAGCGATTCTTGAAGAAAAAGTTCTATGTCGGACCAAGTTTTGTTAAATATATATCGGGCTGTATAATTTGAATATAATATTATATCATATTTTAGCATTAATTATAATTACCTATTCAGTAATCTTATATACGTATGTCGATTATTTACAACCTCGCGTTTACAATTGTATACTGTATCAATAAACTCTGGAATCCGCACCCCTTAATTAGAATTTACTCACGACTTGTCCGACTATTGGAAAACGTAGTTTCGCCCGCGGCGACCCTTGTTGACTTAACAATAATATTAATAACTAGAACCGCAAGCGGTATCTCGGTTTTCGCTTTTAACCTAATCAACTTGAACACTTTATTTCAACTCAGCCACAATTTTCAATATGAAACAGAACGAAAAGGTTTTTTGAAGACCTACTCTCATTAGCACATTTTTTTTTTATTTTTTTAATTTTTTCATTTTTTTGCAATGTTAGAACATTCAAACTCTTCTAGCGCAAATATTTTCCCATAACCTATCCTTTGAAATCCATCAAATTTTTGGTGCTGTCAACAAGGAACAAAATGCTGAAAACCGCATTTCAATCAGACTTTAACGTTTTGAGTTATAAGCAAAAGAGTGATTTTAAGCAAAACGCCCTCTAGCGGCAAAATGAGAAACAAAATTGCAAAAACAGCAAATAGTTCAAACAAGTATATAAGTCGCACTAGTCGAACATTCTTTTTCTTATATATCACAATTTCAAGCATAAAAACTGATTAACAATTATTCCAAAAAAGGATCAAACTTTGGACTGCCGTAAAATGAACAGATCAAGTCCGATCTTCAAAAACTAAACATTATACGAAAGAACTATTTAGAACTAAAACTTTTGTTCATATACTCTCAATGAAATATTTTTTAGATTTGGAGCACTTTGTGGCCGAATAAAAACACACTTATCATAATATGACCTTGACCTTTTCAATGTTTTGTTAACTTTTTAATTGTGAGGCCCTTTCAAACTTAAAAACCATAACGTGTAAAAATTTCATGACGAATAAACAAAACATTAAGTCAGGAGCGACAAAAAAATCATGTTTTTGGAATTATAATTTTTCCTAAATTTAAGTGAAATTTGACCGTTTCTAGTGGAAAAACCACGCATTTCTTAAATTCGCCATCCCATATATTTTGTGTGTATACGTCTTTCAAATGGTATGCAGGAGACGGAATTCTTCAATCTGATTTCTAAAAAAAAAAACGGATAGGTTTTTCGTAGACCTACCCTCATTTGCACAGGTTTTTTTTATTGTTTTTTTGCGAGGTTCGAACATTCAACCTTCCGTAGCTCAAAAGCTTTCAGCCTTACGGACTCTCGATTCCTATCATATTTTATTAGGCTATCAACAGGGAACAGAATGCAAAAAACCGCATTCGAACCGAACTTCAACTTTTTGAGTTATAAGCAAAAGAATGATTTCAAGAAAAGCGCCCCCTAGCGGCAAAATGAGAAAGAAAATAGATTAAAATTTTACCATTAGGTACCTAGCAAAGCAGCAAATAGTTCAATCAAGTATACTAGTCGCACAAATCAAATTTTTATTCTTATGTATCAGAATTTGAAACATAAAACCTGATTTACAATTATTCGAAAAAAAAGGATCAAACTTTGGACTGCCGTAAAATGACCAAATCAAGTCCGATCTTCAAAATCTAAACATCATTAGAAAGAACTTTTCTAAAACTAAATCTTTTGTTCATATATTGTTTATGAATTGTTTTTTTGATTTTGAGCTATTTCAAGCCGAATTGATATACAATTATCCTAATATGACATTGACCTTTACAATGCATTTTTACTTTTTATATTATTTGACACTTAAGAAAATAGTTTTACATTAAATGTGAAAATTTCATAGAAATTGAACTAAAAATAAAGTCAGGAGCTGCAAAATATCTTAACAGTCATGCTTTGAAAATGTTGATTTTTCGAAAATATTGGTTAAGTTTGACCGCGTTCTGTGGACAAACCATACATTTCCCGAATTCGCCACCCCATATATTTTGTGCGTATATGTCTTGCAAATCATATGCAACAAACAAAATTCTTTTATCTCAATTCCAATAAAAATGGGCACTTTTTTCGTAGACCTACACTCATTTTCACTGTTTTTTGCGAGGTTCGAACTTTCAACCTTCCGTAGTCAAAAAGTTTTATATACGCAGATTTTTGAAACCTATCATATTTGATTAGGGTTTTGACAAGGAACACAATGCAAAAAACCACATCTGAATCGGACCTCAAATAACAGAGTTATTAGCATTTGTAGATTTTTTTCAAAGCGCCCCCTAGCGGCAAAAATAAGAAAAAAATGAAAATTTTCTCAACGTTAGGATCAAGTTCAGATAAATATAAGAAACTGGTAAAAATTTCATAATTGTGGCTTTTTTCTATCATGGTGATATGCCGTTCACAAAAAAGGGTTAGAAAAATAATAATAACTAGAATCGCTAATGCGATATCATCGGTTTTCGCAAAAGCAATTCCATTCAGTTCACGAGTCACATGTTTCGAAAAACATATTTCTTCGTTCAATGGCTTTTTGAATACTGTTGAATACAGTGATCTTTCAAACATTTTTGTCGCAATGTTTAAGCAGACTTTTTACCAAGAAGAATACTTCTAAGTATTACCTGTCTGTAATGTAGTCGCAAACTTGAAAACTTTTTTTTACAGACTTCGGGTACTGCAACATTATATGTGTGTGTTGCTTTATGAGGATGACATATGACAATTGTACTCGATAAACAACAATTGCAAACGACACACAACAGTATAAAATGACACGCGACAATGCGATATGCCACTTAACATTATAACGAACTAATGTTGCATTGAATTACTATCATTTTCATGAAATATCGCATAAATATTTTAGTGTTGTTTCAAATTGATGTCACCAAGGAACAGAATGCAAAAAATTGCATAAAAATCAGACTTTAATCATTTTAGTAATAAAGGGTGATTTCAAGCCAAGCGCCCCCTAGCAGCAAAATGAGAAACAAAATTGAGTAAAGTTTTACTATTAGGTACCTAGAAATGCAGCAAATGGTTCAATGAAGCATACAAGTCGCACTAGTCGAACATTATATTCCTTATATATCACAATTTGAAGCATAAAAACTGATTTACAATTATTCCAAAAAAGGATCAAACTTTGGACTGCCGTAATATGACCAAATCAAGTCCGATCTTCAAAACCTAAACATCACTGGAAAGGGCTATTCAAGAACTAAAACTTTTGTTTATATACTTTCAATAAAATATTTTTTGTTTTGGAGCTATTCGGAGCCGAATAAAAACACAATTATCGTAATATGACCTTGACCTTTGAAATTTCATTTTAACTTTTTAATTGTGAGGCCCTTTAAAACATAACAATACATAACTTGTGAAAATATCATGAAGAATGAACTAAAAATAAAGTCAGGAGCGACAAAAAACATCTTTTCTAAATTTTAATTTTTCCTAAAATTTAGTGAAGTTTGACCGTTTCTAGAGGACAAACCATGCATTTATTAAATTCGCTACCCCATATATTTTGTGCGTATATGTCTTGCAAATCATTTGCAGCAAACAGAATTCTTCTATCTGATGTCTAAGAAAAACGGATAGGTTTTTCGTAGACCTACCCTCATTTGCACAGTTTTTTGCGAGGTTCGAACTTTCAACCTTCCGTTGCTAGCTCAAAAAGTTTCAGCCACTCATACCTAGAAACTATCATATTTTATTAGGCTATCAACAAGAAACATAATGCAATAAACCGCATTTGGATCAGGCTTTAACTTTTTGAGTTATAAGTAGAAAAGTGCTTTCATGCGATGCGCCCCCTAGCAGCAAAATGAGAAAAAAAATTGATTAAAATTTTACCATTAGGTACCTAGCAATGTGGCAAATAGTTCAATTAAATATACAAATCGCACTAGTCGAACATTCTATTTCTTATACATCACATTTTGAAGCATAAAACCTGATTTACAATTATTCCAAAAAAGGATCAAATTTTGGACTGCCGTAAAATGACCAAATCAAGTCCGATCTTCAAAATCTAAACATCATTAGAAAGAACTTTTCTGAAACTAAATCTTTTGTTCATATATTTTTATGAATTGTTTTTTGATTTTGAGCTATTTCAAGCCGAATTGATATACAATTATCCTAATATGACCTTGACCTTTACCATTAATTTTTTACTTTTTATATTGTGTGACACTTAAGAACATAGTTTTACATTAAATGTGAAAATTTCATAGAAATTGAACTAAAAATAAAGTCAGGAGCTGAAAAAAATCTTAACAGTCATGCTTTGAAAATGTTGATTTTTCGAAAATTTGGTTAAGTTTGACCGCGTACTGTGGACAAACCATGCGTTTCCCGAATTCGCCACCCCATATATTTTGTGCGTATATGTCTTTCAAATCATATGCAACAAACAAAATTCTTTTATCTCAATTCCAATAAAAATGGGCACTTTTTTTGTAGACCTACCCCCATTTTCACTGTTTTTTGCGAAGTTCGAACTTTCATTTTATATACGCAGATTTCTAAAACCTATCATATTTGATTAGGCTTTTGACAAGGAACACAATGCAAAAAACCACATCTGAATCGAACCTCAAATAACAGTTATTAGCATTTGTTAATTTTTTTCAAAGCGCCCCCTAGCGGCAAAAATAAGACAAAAATGAAAATTTTCTCAACGTTAGGATCAAGTTCAGATAAAACTGCATAAACAGTGAAATAATGATGAAGATTGAACAAAAAATAAAGTCAGGAGCGCAAAAAAAGGAAACATACGGATATACAATTGTTTGATAAAAGGATCAAACTTTGGACTGTGGTCATTTGATCAAATGAAGTCCGATCTTCAAAAACTAAACACCAATGGAAAGACCTCTTCACAGACTAAAACTTTTGTTCATATACTTTCTATAAAATAGTTTTAGATTTGGAGCTATTTTATGCCGATATAAATAATAATAATTGGTATATGACCTTGACCTTTGCAAATTATGCTTGATTTTTTTCTATGATTTTATTTGTTTTATAAAAATGCATAAATAGTGAAATAATGATGAAGATTGAACAAAAAATAAAGTCAGGAGCAGCAAAAAAGAGGACACATGTGGATATACAATTGTTTGATAAGAGGATCAAACTTTGGACTGTGGTCATTTGATCAAATGAAGTTCGATCTTCAAAAAATAAACACCAATGGAAAGATCTCTTCACAACTAAAACTTTTGTTCATATACTTTCTATAAAATATTTTTAGATTTAGCTATTTTATGCCGATATAAATAATAATAATTGGTAATGACCTTGACCTTTGCATATTATGTGTGATTTTTTTTCTATTATTTTATTTGTTTTATGAAAATGCATTAACAGTGAAAAAATGAAGAAGATTGAATAAAAAATAAAGTCAGGAACTGCAAATAACCGTAAAAGTCATGCTTTTAAAATGTTGATTTTTCGAAAATATTGGTAAAGTTTGACCGCATACTGTTGACAAACCATGCATTTCTCAAAATCGCCACACCATATATTTTGTGCGTATTTGTCTTGAGAATCATATGCAACAAACAAAATTCTCCTATCTCATCTCTGAAAAAAATAGGCAAGTTTTTCGTAGACCTACCTTTATTTCATCGTTTTTTTCGAGATTTGAACTTTCAACCTCCTGTAGCACGAAAGTTTTATATACGCAAATAATTGAAACGTATCATATTTTATTAAGTTTCTGACAAGGAACACAATACAAAAAACCGCATTTGAATCGGACCTCAAATAACAGAGTTATTAGCCCTTAGTCATTTTTACAAAACGCCACCTAGCGGCAAAACTAAGACAAAAATGAAAAATTTCTCAACGTGAGGATCAAATTCAGATCTTAGGACAAAAGTGGTAAAAAAATCAGAAATGTGACTTTTTTCTATCATGGTGATATGCCGTTCCAAAAAAAAGGTTAGAAAAATAATAATAAAAATAAAAAAAAAAATAAAACAGAAGAAGAACAATAGGTTTTCGCAAGCGATGCGAAAACCTAATAAAATAATTCCAAAGAAAATTTAATTACATCTTCGTGACCGGTTCGATGATAAAAATTGTAAACACGGGTATACAGGTAGGGTATTGCGTTATCGATTATTGACATAAAACGAATGTGTACGAGACTCTCTCTCTCTGTATATTAATGCTCGTTTTTCTTTCATTTTTTTTCTGTCTTTCTCGTAATATTTCCCCGTAATGCGTTCGTTGTGTACGCGTGCATGTTCTGATGTCTCTCTCTCTCTCTCTCTCTCTCTCTGAATGTATCCTCTCTATTCTGTTAATACTCTGACTCTCCCCCGCAATATATGATTTTAATACTCGAATTATACTTGATCGGGATTCTACCCGTGTCACTGTTCGAATCCCGGTTATGACTACGGATTCCATAGGAAACATTCCAGGTGTCCTACGGTAAGTTGGGTTATATCAAGGACCCTATCACAAAAAGACGGAAAATTCATTTCATTTCATTTATTTATTATTATTTAATAAAAAAGAATGGTAATAAATGAAGTTGGTTAATTTCGGATGAACGTGTAAAAAAAAAAAAGAGTTAAACTACGTATATTTCATGTTGTTACGCTCATGAATGGATATTTTTATTATCATTATTTGACCAAAAGGTTACTTACAGATCTTTCAGCATCTCCCGAACTGCTGAGAGCTCTTGAATCGCTTTATCGAGCTTGCGGCTCAACTTAGCCTGAAATAACAACAATATTATTAATAAAGTTATTCGTCATTTAGATAATGAACATAATAATGTTTCATTTCTAAATTTTATCTCTCTCAACGCGTTTTCGTCTATCAGTATCCACGCATTTTCATCCACGCACTATCGCTGATTATAGTTCTTTGTCTCTCTCTCTCTTTCATGGCGTTTTTCTTCCATTTTTCTTCATCTTTCACGTTATCTTTCCTTTTTTGTGTATACACATTGTCGCTAATTATATTTCTCTGTCTATGTCTTTCTTTTTTTTTCTCTTTCTACAATATTATTCTTAGGATTTTACCGGTCTTTATTCTCTCATTAAGACTTCATTTCCAGTAAATAAGGTGGAACTTCGGATGTAAAAATGAATAAATACAGCATTCGTGTGACGAACAAGTCCTAGCAATAAATATGAAAACAAACTTATCTTGTATTTGATTTTATATGTAACCATGATGAGACTTTCATAAAGATTTATTAATAACACCTGTTGCGGCACTGAACCGCCGCGAGTTAATCCGGCTTAGTCTAGCGACGAAAAACGAGAGAGAACGCTTTTTCATAAGGCGCGGTAATCGCTTTTTATTTATTTTTGTCAAACATACGTGGTCGAAGTAGTAGTAGTAGTTGTTGTTGTTGTTAATGATGCTGATGTTTTTTTTATGTCGATATGAATGGGTTGGAATAAATCGAGACACTGAGGTGTTATCACAACGTTCCTTTACATTTTGTTATTATAGTTGTTGTTTATGTATTAGAGTATTTGTCGTAGTAATAGTAGTAGAAGTAGTATTAATGTTACGTACTAGGGGCAAAATAATCCTCGCATATACACGCACACGCTTTTATTATCGATTATCGCTTACAGTATTACCGTATTATGTATCGACAATAGAAATACGTTTATATACAACGGACACATCATTGATTTTATTTTCTGTAAAAGGTAGTTTATAAATAACGAACAGATATATAGTTGTTTTGTTTTTGTTATTGTTACGAGTAATATAAATATATATAAATATAAAAATACGTGTCTACAGTATCATAGGTAGGAGGTTCATCATTTTAGTCACTACTAAATATTATATTATATTCAAATTATACAGCCCGATATATATTTAATAAAACTTGGTCCGACATAGAACTTTTTCTTCAAGAATCGCTTACGCTTTTCTTCGCGATTTATTAATCCTCGTTAAAGATCTGGGTAATTATGGTATCGATTAATGACGTCAATGCACGGCACTGCGGGCACCGCGCGTGAGTCTGTTATTATGGTATCGATTGATGACGTCATAGCGTGCTTTAGCATCTTCATCAATTTCTCTGAACTCGTCCTTACATCACTACTTCAAGTACATGTACGTAAACATGACAAAATTGTGTTGAAGCTAAATGATTGATTTTATCAACATACAGTGGTGCTATCGTATCAGTTGTCAAAAATACGATTGATATACGATTGAAATACGAACTATATACGATCTGCGATGTGCGATAGCAGGTTTGATTCACCTGTGCGATTCAATACGTTGCGATGTGATGCGTTCTTATTTTGATACTATACGATATGCGATACACGGTAAGCACGGTTTACATGACATTATTATAATATCTGTAATTTTGAATTGATTACAGGTTCAACAATATGCAAAACATGTTTATGAAAAAAATAATTCAATAATGGTAGAATGTGTATAAAATAAAAAGAAGAAGAAGATATGAATTAAATTAATTAATGGCAGAAAATTGTAGTCATGTTGTTGTCTGGTAGATTCCTCCGTTGTCTTCGGAGCACTCCTTAGTAGGATGAAGAATTTTGAGTTTTCTGTCATTATGTACAGTCGCAATGGTGTGAATATATACACTTAAAACGCGTAGGCGGCAGTGTTAGACGGTTTTAATATAGTCGGTACAGTTATGTTACATAAGTGCCCTATAGTGTATGTATGTATATATACACATAGTTATTCTAAGTTACTTGTATTTGTAATTTTTTGTATAACATTAATTATGATAGAGGGCCAATTTCTGACTTAGCTACCAGTGACACTACTTAACACCCTGGTTCTTTCTGTGATAATGTTTTTACAATAGGCCTGCGACCATCTTTCATGTTTTCTGTCATGTTGATTAGTACCTGTAATAACATTCATGTTGTGTACACGTCGATTGCCCCTCCCTCGCCTTGGAGTGGGATTGGGGTTGGGGGTGAGTGACGGTATACCGGTATCGGCGATACATGAAGGTGGCATATCCGGTCAAAATAGACACATGCTGTGCCCGCTGATAAAAGGGTATGGCTCGCGTCTGGTGTTATGAAATACAATTACGTTGATTAAATATACACATAATGCATAAATGTACAGAGACATAGAAAAAATCAATCAAAGATATATTTTAAGAGAACGACACACATGTAACAATATGGAATTTAGAGATTTTTCCATTTAACTTTTATCATGTAGTGAACTTGTGTTTTTACGGATAACTTGACTAATGACATATGCCTCGATTTTCAAATGCAGTATGTTAATCTTCTATTGTAATGGCTAGCAATCATTTTCTGATTATAATGGCAACATGAATAAGGTTCTGTTTTTTGTTGGGTTTTTTTGTTGTTTGTTTTTTTGTTTGTCTTTGTTTTTGTTGTTGTTTTTTTTGTTTTTTTTCTTTTTTCTTTCTTTGAAAAGACAGCATCGGAAAACACAGTGTGCGTTCGCGAAAAGACTCCTTGGTCGTTAACGTGTCCGGGCAATAGCACCGAAACACAGGGAACCAGAACTGAGTTCCCCAAGTTCCCATAGAAACCCCAAATTGCCGAGTGCAAGACAAGGACGAATCTTGTACAAATTGTATACGTCTTTGGTTTGACGCGATCACCGGAGGAATGTGCCCCGGTTGGGATTCGAATCCAAGACCTCCCGATATTATATTGTTTTCGACTGATGAAAGAAGAAAGCTCGCAAAATTATGTTCTGTGCAAATTAGGACTTGTTCATTTTATTGTTTGCATTTGTGGATAGAGAAAGGGGGCTAAATAAGGTTGGAATTATAAAAATGCAGATTAGAACTACAATGCAGGAAGAGCGGTTTCGGGTATTCCCGGACACCTACAGCCAAGTGAAGGTAAAAGTTTCTGAGTATTGAGAAAATGGGATAGTTTTTATTTAAATTATATGCTTGTATCCTTCTTTGGTTTATGTTTTGATTGTAAGTGCTGGTTTTCAGATATTCGTAAAAAGCCGGGAACTAGTATCTGAAGTAATGTCCGGCATTTTCGGACAGTGGAGGGTATTCACGGAAGTCTTTATTAATTTTTGCTTAACATTAAATAAGCAAAAAAAACAATTTAATAAAAGGTTCATGACATTAGATTAAAATGTTTGGTATGTGTATTGGATTTACAACACTACATTGTGCATTCTTACAAATATAAATATAAAATATGTATCTAATACTTAAGGTTAAATATTTTTGCAATATTTTGCATTATCATTTTATTTTTTATGTTTAACTAGTTACGTTTATATTATATTCAGTACATATAGACTCTCACTCTCTTTTACTCCTCGAGAGAGAGAGAGAAAGAGGGGGGGGGGGGCATCATAATCGCATGTACGTTTATATTAGTCATATAGACCTAGTTACTTCCTATATCAGACAATACTAAGTATTACATATATCAACGAAAATAAGAGTTGATGTATATTTTCTCCTTTTATTATCACCTATCTATATATCTATCTATCTTCTCCTTTTATTTTCATCTGCAATCTGTCTGTCTGTCTGTCTGTCTGTCTGTCTGTTATATTTTGTTAACATATTTCATTTATGCTGAACATATATCTTATTTGCACAGGTATCCGGTAGACCCGACGTAATTTTCAGTCGGGTATTTCGGATATCTTTGTATATCAGTAACACGGCCTTCCCACGTTTTGAAAAGCATATGATACACGTTGTCGAATACCCACGGTCGATTGATAGATCATCTATTATATAGGTGTCATGTAGTGAAACGGAATAAGTCAGCCGGAGGTATCCGACGATGATGACACATTGCAACCACATTTTGTCACAATTTATGCCTACACAAAGATATCAACACATTTACTCGTGGTAGAAAATATCAATTCTAAGTACCTCTCACGCCACACAATGTAACATGACGTATGTTAATATACATTGCCTTTCAGTTAGATTTATTTCTCCCCAAGGTTTAAATGTACACAGTTTGTAATTATCAAAAGACGGAAAGGGGGAATCAAGTTACATGGATATGCACTTAAAATATGAATATCTTTACAATAAGGGGATGAAATGCAGCAGAATAACCGATATCCAGAAATACCCGAAACCGCTCTATATGCGTAAGTTACGATTATCTTAGAGAGCACGCGAGCGAATACTGCAGAAAAAAGGGTCCCGGAAAATAAGTTATTCCACGGAAGCAATATCTTGGACGAAATCGGAGTTTGATCATACATAATTAGGTCAGATTTAATGTGTTAGTTTTCAGACATGCTAATCAAGAAAATTTTGATATAACACATCAAGTAAACATATAGACATGAATGTAGCCCAGCGTATACTTAAATATCGATATAATGCTTTCGAATACATATTTTTCACACATGCATTAAATTGCTTAACGACGTACGGCGTCTGCTGCAGAAAGTCACGTAGGCCACTACACATGTACTCGTATATAACGGTACATAAAAATTTTAAAAAATGATACTATAATTAAACAAATAATAATATACTACATAATATAATTTATGATACATACTTTAATGCACATACGAAAAATGTTGAATTTAGAGACACGAAGAATAATTATTTTCAAAAATAAATAACTAACAAATTAAAATGCGAGTGTCCCGAAACTTAAACTGTCCCAAATCTTAGAGTGATTCGATACGATACATATTATGTAATGTGCGATATACAGTATACGATAAACCATTGCTATACGATACGATGCGATAAGATCCTGTTCATTATGCCTAATACGATTGGATTGCGATAGGATACGATTCGATACAATACGATGCGATTGAGTATACGAGGCGATACGAATGATATACGCTATTTTTTGACAACTGATACGATAGCACCACTGTATAATGTGTATTTATAACAAAATGATTGCGGTATGTAAACTCAATTTGTCACACAGACGAATATGTCACATGTGTGATTTATTCACGCGAATGTGTCCCACAATGCGCCAAATACGTGCAAATATATAACACACATACGACGAATATGTGACACATCTGTGACATGCACGTTTCTTCTGCAACCCCTACTACAACAAACCGAATATATTACAAAATGAAAATAGTCATTAAGATTGCATTTCAGACGAATATGTTTTGACATGTTCAGATAATAAGCGTCCGATAACATAAAAGTTTTTTTATATCTAAATGCGCCGGTGAATGGATGATTTTTATTTTTTTAGTCCACATTGAAACATTTGTACGTCTGTATGTCTGTTCGGTTGTCCCATGTGCAGGGAAATGCATAAAATTCATCTTAAAAACCACTATGCATACAGCAATTCTGATGTATATTGCTCAGAATTAGCAACATTTTTTATCATTACAGATAACACTTACAACTAACCTCATTTAATTCAGTTTCAGATTAGGTCGTTTACCATTATCATACATTTGCTGAAATCGGTATAACTTTGTGTTTTTATTCCAGTGTGGCATTAAGGAGTCGGACTGTCCATGAATATGCTCGATAGTAAATTTGTTTGTCCGTCCTTTCCGTTTTTTTTTCTTCCTTTCTTTTGAGCGTGTGAGTCTCAGCTATAACTTTACGTCAAAGTCAGCAACTTACAAGCAATCTAAGGTGTTCAATGGAAACCTTATGGTCAATGTTATGTCACACACAGGGTCGTTTGTATGGCATGGACCGTGGGGTTTGAATGGTTTCGTATAAGTACTTCATAGGATACACCAGTTATCGCTAAGACAAAGAAATGAATGCACAAAGTAAGCAAATTATCCAAAAACGACCCTGTGTAACATTACAATGACCATCAGGAAATTCCAGCCAGTGACGGTTCAAAATATCTCTGATTGATTTTCGTTTTATTCGCTCGCGCATTTATATTTTTTATTAGTTTATTAAACACAGCACATTTTATTTCGGTTTCAACGTCTGTAATATAATCGTATTAAATAAACATCAAAATTATCACCACAAAGTGATAAGACAGAAAAAAATGGAACTTAATTTCTGCCTGGCAAAAAAAAAAAGAGGGAAATCGTTATATAGATATCTAGATATAACCCCGAAATGCTGCCCGGTCAGAAATGTGTTCTAACCGTTGCAACCCTATTCAAAACCGATCTTATGTTAGTTCGTTGACCTTTAGAAAACCTTTTAGAAAGTTAACTAATAACTATATACGACCTACTGACAACATTTTTTTATTTTTCCCTTTAAAAGATCGTCTTTTCCCGGCGCTTTTTTTTTCAGGCAAAAAAGGTGTAGAGATGGATAAAAAACCAAAAATAAAATTGTGAAGATTTTTTGAGGCTGATACCGAACTATGATCTGTTCCCAAATTGGCAGAATCCATAACACAACTTGAGTTAGCTTCCTCAAAAGGTGCGTATACAAAGATGAAATAAAACTTTTTAATAAAGCAAGATTATAAAATTTAATGTATTTTTTTAGGCTGACAAAAAATACCTTTGCATGGACCAAGGTAAGGAATATTATTAAGTGAGACGCTGGCGAGCTTCGCCCCACTGTTGAAATAAAAGGGAAAATTCCATCCAGAAAAAATCATTCCAATAATATATAATATACTCATTTAACCACTTATTATAGAAATCATGATCAAATTTTTTTTAAAATTTGGACTAATGCGACAAAGGAAGAATGTGAGACAACTTTGATTTCCTTTAAAACCCGTTTCTGTTTAAGGTTCTTAAACTCTACTTTTTAAAGAGCATATATGAATAGGTCAAACAAACTGTCAACAAAATTGATACGGGGGTTGGGGGTTTTGAATCTTAAGTAGAAATCATTTATTTTTAATTCATGTACCAAGGTAAAAAATTTAAAAGAACTTGCTGCACCCCCAATTTTTTCCCAAGCAAATTTTTACATATTTTTTCAACAATAAAATGCTGTAAAATTTGAAGAAAGTACTTGAAATATGTTACAAGATTATGCTTTTAACGATTCAGTATGTTTTACCTATGACTTTGTAAAAACTAAAAATATAAAAATAAAAGATATACAAATGCTTTTCTTAGCCCCTTCTTCTGTATGATATTTATATATCAAAACTTTATTTTATTTTTTTTTGATAATGCATTTTACTTCCGGATGTTACTTTAAATTTTTGTGACTTTGTGACCCAAAAATATAACAACAAATCTACTAATAACCATTAACTCAAACAAAAAAAAGTTTTAAAATACTAAGACATGATCCCAATTGAACATAGTCTGTTTTTTTAAAAAAAAAAAATACATAGGGTTTTGATTTACATACAACAAAACTGTTATCCCTGAAAATCAGTTTTACGAGCCTGGTTTTTTTTTTTACAATATATTGGCCCGGGGCAGGCTTCAACAAGGGACACTTTTAACTAATTGCTTGGGTTTTTGTGTCTGTATTGCTGGCATTTTTCGAAACTATCAAATTCACGCTTACATGGAACCAAACAATAAATCTTTGAAAAAAAAATTTTTTCCCCCCAGATGCTGTCCCGATTTTTTGAATTACACCAAAACCCCCAGGGAGTTTTCTCGAAAGGCATCTTTTGACAAATATTATTTAAGAGTTTATCTTTTTGAAAAAACGGGTTTGTATTCAGTTAAAATACAACAAACAAATTCATAAAATTATATCTAAGACCTAGGTTTCTAAAATAAAAAAAAATAACCCAAAGAGTTTCGATCTGGGAAAAGGGGTATAATAGTGAATAAAACCGGTCCAGTTGTAAGACTGTATCAAATTTTAAAACTATTTAAAAATTTCCAATTTAAAAAGCAATTAATTTGCGTAACGTTAAATAGAAATTTGACAAACTAAAAAATGCGGGATTTTATAACTTTTAAAGTCATGTGTGCCTACTTTATTTAAAAAAATGTATATTTTCCATTATTTATTTTTAATGTGGGTATAATTTGAGACATCTTCAGTTTTAAAGAAATTTTTTTTTAAAAAAATTAAATTTTTTTTTAGAGAGCAGGGCCCCCAAAGATGCAAAAAAAAAATGAACTCATTGAAACTATTCTCAACAAGTGGAAGCTTGATACAAAAAATTTGATGATGTAATTTTTTTGGGGGATGGTTATTTACATAATTTTGTTTTTTATAATGTTTTTTTGTTGTTGTTGTTTTTTTTTTTTGTTTTTTTCGAGCTGTGGGCTGCCAAACCCTTTAGGCAAACTGGGTTGTCCCAAAAAAGGTATTAGAAGTTGTTTTTCCATTCCATCTACAAAAAAAAAGCCCATGTTTTGATTTTTAACTTTCTGGGGAAAAAAAAGTTTTGTTCATTGCACAGCATTCTACCTTAAGTATCTTTTTAATCTTTCCCAAAAATCATTTTTTTTTTTATACATACTGCATATTGATAATTATCCTTTTTAGCTTTTTAACAAAATAGTTCAAGAGGCACGTTGATTAATAAACAACATAATCGTTTTTATTTATTGTTTTATTTTGCTATAAGGTCCTAGTCCTTCCAAGGGGTTTGCTTGGTCAAACCCCTATTGCTTCCGGATCCCAAACATTTGTTCCAAAGCACAAGGACGTTTTTTCGCCCCTACCAAATACCCAAAAGAAGCAGAAAAAACATGTAAATGAAGCCCCCCCGCAGGCAAGTAAAAGGCATAAAAAATATTTATCTGTTTCCTGATCAATTTTCAAAATTTGCTTGGTTGAAAGTGTATGGTTTTCTATATTATATGTTTTTAGTTACTGTAGACTTTTTAACGGGTATACAGTTGGGAAAAAAAAGTAAAAAATGAAGCTGAATCAAATTTAAAAAAAAAATCCATTTACAGAAAAAAAGTTCACGGTTAACATGATGGGGGTTTTTATTTTGCAAAGTATTTCAGGGGAGGTATGAGATGGATGAGCACCAAAAAAAAAATTGCGAGGAGTTGCTGAGGCCCGAACCTCAATATGATCTGAAAACCACCCTTTCAGAATCCGTAACAAAAATTTTAAAAACTTTCTGCAAATGGTACGTTTTAAAAAAAATGTAACGAAAAGCTACGAAAACCGTATTAAAACCCCCAAAAATATCTAAAATTGACTGACAAAGGTTTTTAAACGGGCATGGAACAAGTTTTTAAAAATTACATTAAAAAATTTATATTAAGTGAGTCCCTTTGGCGAATGAAAATATGATCTGTCATATGGCTAACATCCACGGAAAAAAAATTTTATTTCCCAATATTCCTGCATATATCCAAGCCGCTAAAATGTTGTGTTTTTTTTTTCTCCATTTTTCTGTTATTATTATGTTTTTGTTGTTTCCTATATTATTAAAAACAGTTATAAAGGTAGATTCTTAAATTAAAAAAGGCAGAAAAATACTTTTATTTTTATCAGCTTTACTATCAAGATATAACCATCTCGATTTCTATTTTTTCAATGTAACATTTTCGCATTATTTACAAAAAAAAAGCTTTTGAACAATTCAGTTTTTACATTATCTGCTTAAAAGTGACTAATGCTCAGAGTTCCTCCTTTACTCAGACACAGAATCACACTATCAAACAAGATGGGAAATGTAAAAAGACTTATATTCCGCTATCAATGACCTTCCCCTTTTGAAGAAATCACAGACCCGGTCCCTTAGTACTATATAAACCCTTATATATGTACTACATGTACATATTTAAGTACATCCATTCGTTCTTTTGTATAAAGAGAATCACTATTTAAACGTAATATTTGTCCAATCTTCAAGAAAATTCAACCTTAAATCTAAAAAAAATCTTATGACCAGGAACCTATTTTGAATCGCCTACGACCGTGTTTGTCACCCGAATCTACGTCAGAGAAAAAGACAGAAATCTTAATGAAATATGGATATCAATTTTAGCGAATCATTCACAACAAGATGGGTTTTTATTCTTTTTACACACAAACTTTTCAATTTACTCTTACTTTAGCAATAATAGATTATCAGATTTTTCATTGTTTCATTGAAATTAGACGTATTTTGTATGAGGGGAAATATCTGAAACAACCTTGATGTCTTGCAAAAATGACTCATAGGACATGGATTTATTGTCCATTAAAAATTATGAAATAAACGTTG
>CM037777.1:98600669-98650669 GCA_021229015.1 Solen grandis
GCCCATCTTGTCATCTTGTTCAGCGGACCGTAAACATTTTAGCCATTTTTAGCTCACATGAGCACAACGTGCTCAAGGTGAGCTTTTCTGATCGCCTTTTGTCCGGCGTCCGTCGTCCGTCGTCCGTGCGTCCGTGCGTCCGTGCGTGCGTCCGTGCGTCCGGCGTCAACAATTGCTTCAAACAACATCTCCTCCTAAACGGCTTGGCCAATTTGAAAAATATTTTGCAGGAATGTTCCTTGGGTGAAGCTCTACTAAAGTTGTATAAATGGTTCTGGTCCATCGCATAATTAGGTCACAGGAGCTAAAAATAGATTTTAAAAATGAAAATTTAAAAAATCTTCTTCTCTGAAACCACAAGGCCTAGCCTTTTGATTTTTGGTATGTAGCATGATCTTATGACTGTCTACCAGGATTGTATAAATTATGACCCTGGGGTCAAAATTGGCCCCGCCCCAGGGGTCACTTGATTTCACATAGGCTAATATAGGAAAAACTTGAAAAAATCTTCTTCTCCGAAACCACAAGGCCTAGCCTTTTGATTTTTGGTATGTAGCATCATCTTATGGGCCACTACCAAGATTGTACAAATCATAGCCCTATGGTGATAAATGACCCCGCACCAGGGGTCACTTGTTTTACTTAGAGTTATATAGGAAAATCTTAAAAAATCTTCTTCATGAATGCATAAGGCCTAGAGCTTAGATATTTGGTATGAAGCATCATCTTATGGGCCACTACCAAGATTGTACAAATCATAGCCCTATGGTGATAAATGACCCGTCACCAGGGGTCACTTGTTTTACATAGAGTTATATAGGAAAATCTTAAAAAATCTTCTTCTATGAATCCATAAGGCCTAGAGCTTAGATATTTGGTATGTAGCATCATCTTATGGGCCACTACCAAGATTGTACAAATCATAGCCCTATGGTGATAAATGACCCCACACCAGGGGTCACTTGTTTTACACAGAGTTATATAGGAAAATCTTAAAAAATCTTCTTCTATGAATCCATAAGGCCTAGAGCTTAGATATTTAGTATGTAGCATCATCTTATGGGCCACTACCAAGATTGTACAAATCATAGCCCTATGGTGATAAATGACCCCACACCAAGGGTCACTTGTTTTACATAGAGTTAAATAGGAAAATCTTAAAAAATCTTCTTCTATGAATCAATAAGGCCTAGAGCTAAGATTTTTGGTATGTAGTAGCATCTAATGGTTCATTACAAAGATTTTCAAAGTCTTGGCCCTACGGTGATAAATGACCCTGCGCCCAAGTCTTCTCTGAAACCATATGGCCCATTGCTTAGATATTTGGTGTGTAGTATTGTCAGGGGTAAAATGTTTTAGATTAAGTTATATCAGAATCTTTGTCTGTTTAAAAACCTTGACATCAGTTGAAGCAATGGTACTCAGGTGAGCGATTCAGGGCCATCATGGCCCTCTTGTTATATGGTACCACCATTCCTATTCAGCTTCAATAAAATCTGCTCAGCGATTTAGGAAATGTCAGTTAAGAGCACATTCAACAAAGTGAAAACTTGCATTTTTTTTTTTTTTTTTTTATAATTAAAGGCAATAAAACCTGACAAAACTGGATGGTATCCGTCATTATCAAACTTGTCAACGATATTGCCAAAACACTATAACAAAATTTAAAGAAGATTGGTTTAGGAAATGAAGGTGCTAGTATAAGCAAACTAATTGTGGACGACATATTTTTTTTACCTCTTGTGGCCATTTTGTTCAGTGGACCGGCATATTTTTAATTATATTTGGTGCCTCCAAATGATCATTTTATCATCAAAATCTGCCCAGCAGTTTAAACAGTTCGTTTACAGATGGTCATTGACTAAGAAATGGAGTTTAAGTATTTGTGTGTATTACTTATATAAATACCTATCTATAGACGCACTGCACTTTATACAACCGTCTGTGATCGTAAAAAGGTGGTTTCCCTTCAAATGTTGAACTTGCGAAATCGCTACCCTGAACTGGTGAGATCGTCATATTGCGGAACGTGTCCTTCTGGGATATCGTATTCTATATTTAACAGATTTCCTCGAAGTTTTAGCTATTGCTCTTGTTCAGTTGACCATGTAACTAGTTTATCTATTTTTGTAATGTACCATACAATGATCATTTCTACTGAGTTTCATAAAAAATCTGGCCAGCGGTTTAGTAGAATATATTGATTAAATATGTTTTCTTCTTCATGGTTTTAGTTCTGGTGGTCATCGTGTTCAGCAGGCCGGAGCCATTTCAGCTACTTTTTACTGCAGATGTACCACACGGTTTAGTACTTGGTCCTCTGTGGTTTTATAAACTGACGAGAAAAAGAAACGCCTCATTCCAACTCGGTATACAATTTTTCATTATTCGTTATTTAGACACGGATATGTTGAAACGCGGCTCATTACTGAACACTACGTTCCGTCAACGCTGGCCGTGATGGTTGCGGGTTAAAATTAGACGTTGGCGACGGTGGTGTAACGTTAGAACTGGACCGCAGTACGGCCTACGGCAGGTAATTCCCCGTTCTCCAAGTCGATTTCTGACAGTATGTCGTCTAATTGGACATATATAATTGTCATGACGTTCTGTCGTTACACGCGGTCTACCTGAGCGTGGCCTATCGACAAACGTTCCCGTGTCTCTAACACGTCGAACAAGACGCAGAATTGTCGAACGCGAGACGTTAAAACCTCTAGCGACTTGCGTTCGCCCACATTCAAGCATGGCAAAAACTTAAACCCTCTCTTCCGAATTTAGCCCCGGCATTATCAAAAACCGATGTTTAGTCAGGAAATCTCTGGAATTATGGTTGTATGTCGACTAACACATGTACTTATGTAAAATTCACTCAATAAAACCACATGGTTGACATGCACAGGTTGCACGAGGAAAGCATGAGCAGACATATGAAGTGGACAATCGTACCAGTTTTTCTTTGCCGTGTTTGTCAGTCACAACACATATATATTTACTACATTTCACTACAATTTAAAACGGTGTAAAGATAATAACGGCAAATTTCGATGAGGCGTTTCTTTATTTCGTCAGTATAAATGTAGATTCCATTTGTTTTAGATTTCATCAGTGTGGTCATACCACGCGGTATATGTCGTCATTTTAAGCTAACACGAAAAGCAAATTTTCATCGATTCAGAGGGAAAAACTGCTGTCAGTATTTTATTTCTTTATCAATTTTAATGGCATATAGCACATGCGAAGCGAGCGAAAAATTGTGTTCTACACATAGGTCCTAATGATTCTTTTGTCAGGTGTTCAGTTTTTCCTAACATTTGGGAAAACCTTCCGAGATCGTGATTTTTTGTTTGCTAACACGTAAAGGGCATCACTAATATTGTCATAAATCCTTGCTTTTAGAATTTAAAACTTTGCATACTTGCTGGTCGGAGGTCAGATATTGATTCGAAATCCCTAGGATAAAAGAACTTTCAAAATAATGCCGTGTTCTTGTAGATATCAGTATGTGTTAGGTAATGCTAACGCGAAAAGCAAACATATTCTAGCTAACACGTAAAGTCAATTGTGGAAATTTACCCTCTCATGTGCTCAAGTTTTGTTTAAACGTACAATTTACTGATACTCGTGTATCGAGAGACAAACAATCTTATATATCGATATCCAAAGAAATATTAACTAGATTTCGTTTATCCCGAACAAAAGAAAAGGCGTTCTGCTTTGTGAATCAATATAAACCAGATCAGCTGAATATTCTTTTTACATGTGCTATTGCCGATTTTGCATGGTTTCACGTGTCAAGCAGTTTTTGAAATTCCATTTATCTCAAACACATGTTCAGTCATCAGATTGTAGGCTCAAAAATTAGTTTGACAACTTTCCCTTGAAAGTTTCTAATTTCGGACAATAAAAAAACAACTTCAAAACAAAATCCCGATTTTATCTTCTTTGAAAATTGAAGAAAATCCGCCTATTATGAGATTGAGTGATTTTTTTTAGTAAATTATGACTCCTTTTGAACTTGAAAATTTTATTAAAGTAAAACGTGCAACTAATACGGTTTGGAATAGTCGAATGCGCTGTCTTACGGACATCATTTTAGTTTTAAACAAGAGGGCCAAGATGGCCCTAGATCGCTCACCTGAGAAAAGTATCATTCATTGCCTGTACAAAACAGATTGCTTCAGAATTAAGATGATGAGGTGAAACAATGTTCAGGAATTTTCTGACCCCATCGACAAAAGATATCATCATGACAAACATTCTGCCAAAGTTTGAGGATGATTGGACCAAAAATGTTGCCCTCAGAGTATAAACAAGATTTTTCTAAGATTTGACCTACTGACCTACATTTCTATCCAGCCCCACCCATTTTCAAACTGGTTCGAGATATCATCATGACAAACAATCTGACCAAGTTTGAGGAAGATTGCATCAAAACTGTGGCCTTTAGTGTGTAAACAAGATTTTTCTAAGATTTGACCTATTGACCTACTTTTCGGTCCGGCCCTGCCCATTTTCGAAAGGGCTCAAGATATCATCAAGACAAACATTCTGACCACGTTTGAGGAAGATTGGATCAAAATTGTGGCCTCTAGTGTGTAAACAAGATTTTTCTAAGATTTGACCTACTGACCTACTTTTTGATCCAACCTGACCCATTTTCGAAAGGGTTCAAGATATCATCAAGACAAACATTCTGACCAAGTTTGAGGAAGTTTGGATCAAAATTGTGGCCTCTAGTGTGTAAACAAGATTTTTCTAAGATTTGACCTACTGACCTACTTTTTGATCCAACCTGACCCATTTTCGAAAGGGTTCAAGATATCATCAAGACAAACATTCTGACCAAGTTTGAGGAAGATTGGATCAAAATGTGGCCTCTAGTGTGTAAACAATTTTTTGATTTGACCTACTGACCTACTTTTTGACCAACCTGACCCATTTTCAAAGGGTTCAAGATATCATCAAGACAAACATTCTGACAAGTTTGAGGAAGATTGGATCAAAATTGTGGCCTCTAGTGTGTAAACAATATTTTTTCTAAGATTTGACCTACTGACCTACTTTTTGATCCAACCTGACCCATTTTCAAAAGGGTTCAAGATATCATCAAGACAAACATTCTGACTAAGTTTGAGGAAGATTGGATCAAAACTGTGGCCTCTAGTGTGTAAACATCAAAATTGTTGACGGACGACGGACGACGGACAATCAAGTATCCCAAAAGCTCACCCTGAGCTATGCTCAGGTGAGCTAAAAAGTCTGATTAGCTTACGTAACGATGTCACTGTTTTAGATCTCTAAGCGTTAAAGTTAGTGTATGTGTCTTGTTGCTTCATGAACGGTAACACCGCTTCCTGACAAAACTTAAACTGTGCCTATAAATAGCAGGCTTTGTTTATTATCGCTTTTCATCTGTATTACAAAAACATAAAATTATTACATTTATTGTTGTTGTTGTATTGGGGTTTACCGTCGCTGCGATAGTATTTCAATCATATAACGACGCCCAGCTAATTACAGGTGGAGGAAGACCCCGAGTACACAGAGGTACCCGGGTAGAACCACCGACCTACCGCTGGAAGGCTTCCTCACATGAAAAGTCCCTACCAGGATTCGAACCCACAGCGGTGAGGGGCTGAGAGATTTGTAGTCCACGACTGTAACCGCTCAACCACGGCGGCCCCTACATTTATTGTATAAATACAATAGCGATTTTGCCACTAGTATGAAAATTTAAATTAATTCATTTGATCTCTCGTAAAATATGAAATCATTTGATTAGACCGATTCAGGATTTTAACTGCAATGCATGTCAGCATTACATGTACCGGTTGGCTACACTGGCGTCATTATGTACACAGCATAGACCGCGATTTAAGTGTTAGATTTATATTTTTCACATATTGGTCTTCAAGCATGTTCAAAACTTTTTTACATATTCTTTGAAAATAGTTCAGTCAATAGAAAGACAAACAAAAGCGGACATGTATGTATTCTCCTTACCGAATACTTCTGATTACATCAACATTTTCACATAATGTGTAATGCAAATATAAAACTTTGAAATCTTGCACATTATTGCAGTGTCACTTATTTAAAATAATATTGAAACTTAAAAGGTGTTTAAATTGTTTGTTTATCTTTGATAAGATATATTAGAACAGGTGTTATATTTCAAATTCAAATATATGACTGCACTTAAATGTTTTCTTTTTTTCTTTTTCTTTTTGGTTTTGTTGTACGTAGGTTTGTTAAACATATCTTACTATTATTATTACATTAAACCATTAGTTCTGGCGTAATTGTGGCTACAAAACACAAGCATTACATGTCTTACAGATATAAAGACTAACTATTCATGCATAATTATGACAGGTAAATGCAGCACGTGTCTAATCTATAGATGAGATTTAACTTCACCATCATTTACTACAGTCTCTCAAACGTTTATTTTGTTTCCGGAACGATGCTCTCTAGGCGTTAAAGTTGGAGTACGTGTTGTGTTGCTCAATAAACGATAGGACTGCTTCGTGACAAAACTGGAACTGTACCTGAAGTAATGCCTTATTTCATAGATTATGTACAATATTAAAAGTGTTAAATAAATGGAATAACGATTTTAATTAAATCATCATTGAAGCTAAATAAATCAGTTGTATGCTTATCAATATAAGCTTGAAATTAGAGAATCATCTTATCTCTTGCTTGCTAAATATGAAGTCATGTAATTGACGGATAAACTGCAAGAGTCCTTGAATCAAATGAGTCGTAGAATACACTTTTGTCTTTATCTACACAGGATAGACCTTACCTCGGAGGAGATGATCTGTTCCCGGCGGTTCCTCATCTGCTGTATCACGTGACTGATGGCCACGTCCTGCTCCACCTTCATCCTCTCAAGGACAGCTGATATCACACAGTACAGGCCGCTCCTCTCTGCTCCGTCCCTGTAAATTACAATTAATGAAGCTTCCTGAAGTATTGTTTTAACACTTTAGAGTACGTTTAAAATATTGATGAATTTCAATTTATAAGTATGCTTTTTAGTTGTCTGTGGTATCTTAAAATAGTAACGTTCAATTTCCTGCACATATCTGTATCACATTATTATCTTAGTGTAAAAATGTCAAAGCATATGTAATGTGACCTTGAATTTATATGCTTGAAAAAACAATAATACATCAACGAAATTAACAAACTCGTTTTCCTAAATTATATATGCAATTATTTGTTTTAAAATTTCATATTAAAGCAAATGTTTGGAATTTTTTAAATGAAAATGTAAAGCGCTGAATTCACATACATATCCTTTTATAATTACGGTAAAAGTAACGAGTATTTTAATAGTAAATCGTTTTGAGTGTGACAAGAAAGATAACTACATGCAGTGAACTATGATTGGGTGGTTCCCAACGCGTTGTTGCCATGCTTGCACGAGTTCCACGAGCAGTAAGATACAGGAAGGATTGTCCGGCACAGTGGCCCCGGGTTTCCAGCCCCTACACTGGAACTGCTTTATTGTGTTGGTCTGAAATAGAAACAGACATTTGTCATCCTTATGATTTCAATGTTTAAAAATCTGACAGGGTGATGAGGGTAATAACAATTGTTATTATTATCATTACCTTTGGAAAGTCTTTGTTAAGTAAGTTCAAGGGTAAATTATTGACCATTTTTGTATGGTAAGCATTATGATATGATGAACTTTACAATACATGCTAAATAGACAGTTTGTATTGTCACAGAGCTCTGACGTACATATGTACTCGTAGTAAAGTATCGAATATTGTAAACAGCTATGCATGGCGGCTAAAATATGATAAATGTATCAGTATGAAGAGTTGATCAAAATACTGTTCTATTGAGTTCACTTTATTATTATAAAGTTGAGAAATGACGAACAATAAAGAGTTGACCTTATTGTGTGTTGACAATTGAAGTCGAAGAACGCTGTGATTCCCCAGTGTCTCCGTGCCCATCTTGTGTATTTTATTATACCCATACGTCACTGTTTGGTCGTCCTTGGGCCAGTAGATCTCCGAGTTCTTATATGTAAATTATATATTTACAACTACGATCAATTAGTCAATTATGTAATTGTTTGTCAAATACAATTCATAATCTTATTAATGCACAAACAATACAGAATTTTGACATTTATTTCCATTCCGGCCATCATACTTAATATAAAAAGTAACATGAATATTGCGATTCCTTTAATTATATCCATAACTCTAGATGTTTTTATAAGATTACAATATAACTAAATTAACGTCAAATCAATTCACTAAATCAATTTCGAACCTAGAAAAATGTTTCTGTGTAATTAAATTGCACTGATATTATCTCATAAATTTAAAACATTACCTTAGCCTGAGATATGTCGTTTAGCATGACGATGGTGTGGACGTCATGTTCGTACACAAGTCTCCAGAAATCCAGTTTTGTGTTCTCGAGGGGCAACTGAGTCACTATAAATGCACTCTTCTCCTTGTAAGACTGTGAAAATAAGCATAAGTTACTGCGAATTGTTGTTAGAAATATTTTGAAACTATACTTAACTTATGTCTGGATATTTAGTTCTATCAAAATACCATGTGGTTGGGAAAGTTATTGGAACATTCATACTATAGCAGAATTGAATCAAAACGATACTCTGAGCATTATTTGTATTTCTGTATAAATACGCCTTCTTAAACTTTAACACAATTTATTGGTCAATATATTCATATCCGACATTTTTTTTTATTAAACATTCATTGCTTATCTTAAATGGGTTTAAACATTACAAATATCTAAAACGACGGTTTTGAAGAGACCTTGCTGTTTGAGGAATAAAATCCTTTGAATAGATTATATTTCGAAAAGTATTTTGAATATACCGATAATTTCATAATATATAGGAATACATTTGTTTTACCGGCAAATACACAGCGTTAATGTAATCCGTCTCATGTTGATCAATTCCACTTAAACTGGGCATGAATTCAGCCACTAGAAATATCAAGAGAACATTCATTATTTAATGGTAAAACATTTATTGGCTATGTTTCATTCTTAAATGATTCATTGAACAGTGTAATATATTCACTGTATAGTATTGATACATATTCAAATTCATGAAGTATGACTTTAATGTTCATTTATGGCTTTTTTACTTCTTATATTTATATATTTTTTAAACTAACTTATGAAAATAGACATATTTAATCTTCGTTCATTAATTTTCAGGAATATGCATATATTATCTTACATAGTTTCCAAAATTTATTTTTGTCGCCATTTCTTAACCTTTAAAAATGTTTTCTCGGAATGTGTCGTTTTCATGTTCTTTATTTATACATGTTTATAGTTTCATAAATATTTTTGTCTACTACAGTTCAAAACTTTGCATGAATATATACTATCAAAACTGTTAAGTTCTAGAAAAAATATTTGTAACTGGTTGACAGTGACAAAAGTGAAACAGAAATACGGGCGGTTGTCATTATCAGCTACAATACATATCTTAAAAATAATATAATAAAAAAATGAATATGACACACTAGGCAAACTTCAATATCAAAATGTGTGATCATCATCTATGTAAGAGGAGATGATATAAATACCTTTATATTGTAAAAACACTCTTTTTCTTAATATAATTGAATAAAGAAGATGTTTTGTCTTCGTAAAGGAAGGTAATAATTTGTATTGTGAAAAAAATCTTTTAAATCTCTGCTGGCTGTATTAAACATGTAAAGGAATCGGCTAAATTACTTTATCGTTCTTGAACTTAGATAAAATCCATTTAGAGTAGAGTTAAAACGTGTTTAATGTGTGCAAGTAGTAAAGTATTCCATGGAAAAAATGACAACAACGAAGACGAAACGCTTGCAAAGTAGACTGCGCAAGTACATTAAATAGCCATTAATTAAGGTATTCTAATGCTCCAATTTACAGCAATTAATTAAGGTGTCATAGTGTTATCGCATAATTAAATGAGCGTTAACTAGGATGCCTGGAAAGTATAGTGTTAACCACTCGCTTCTCTCGAAAACGTCCAAGGTTTAATTTCTGCCCATTACGTGAGAGGATATAATGTTTATCCTAAACTAGTATAGACTGCAAATGATAGCTTTGTTGTGTCAAACCAGTAAGTGCATTTGAGTATTTAAAACAGACCTGGAAGAATGCTGCTATATCTGTTCTTCTTCCTGTTTGCAATGTCTTTAGCAGTAAGATATTGATACTCGTCTGGAATAGGGGTCATTTTCAGCATCTTATAAGGAAAGAATGGATAAATATATTTCAATAAGTAAATTTCTTTACAAAAAATATAAAACACAAACAAGACACCCATAAAGCAATTAATTTATTCAATATCGTTTTCAAAATGCATGTTATATGCTTTTGAGTAGAAATTAAGAAATGGACCAAGTCCTATTCCAATCCTTAAAAGCATAACACAAAAGAAAACAACAAACAAAACAAAAATATAGCTGCTTCACTGTTTAGAAATATTTGTAGCAGTTGTATGATTTTAAGCAAATCTTGATATAAAACAACTTTAAAGGCATAACAAGACGATGGTTAACCCATTTCGGGAGCTGTTTAAAAATGGCAAATGTGATGAAAAAACAACACATTTTTGAGTGCTTGATATTGTAAGATAAGTATATGGTTTGATAATTATCTTCTAATTAAGGATACAATCAGTG
Organism: Solen grandis; assembly: GCA_021229015.1. Taxonomy (NCBI): domain Eukaryota; kingdom Metazoa; phylum Mollusca; class Bivalvia; order Adapedonta; family Solenidae; genus Solen; species Solen grandis. Next base: position 98,611,373 of record CM037777.1, read on the forward strand.
ATCAATCAATGAATATGCATGCCAACCTCAAAAGCTAGAGTCAGGTTCCGTTTCTGTGTGACGGTGTCTATTTGAAGCAGCTCTCTGTAAGCGTCTTGGAACTTGACGGCGGGCAAGGCTGATGTCGACAACATCAATGCCTCCACAAGGGCATGGTGAACAAATATATACTGTTCCTGTACACACAGAGATGAATAGTCATGTTAAGTATTTATAATTTAGTTTAAAGCAGTTCAGTCAAAAGTCATTGAGTAAAAAAAAAAAGATTTAAAACTATCTGTTTGCATTACGTCTATAAATACCCATCTATAGACGCATGGTCACCCAGTGCAACCTGGAACTGGTGGAGATGTCATATTGCGGAACCTGTCACTTGGTACTGCATGCATCTGCTTCGGGGAACATGATTTCTATATTAAACCAATTTTCCTGAAGTATCGCTTACGAAAATAAGCGTTTTCCTGTGCAATGTGACTAACACTTCCGAGTTTATTTGTCAGGTAAGAAAGACCACGACAACATTAACTAGGGAGAGTAGAAAAAAAGTGTTTTTTTTTCTAAACTTTTACCATCTTCTGTGAACGAGCTGCTTCATTACATAAATGTCATTTTTGAAAAGCAGGTGAAATTAATCCATCTTAATCAATCTGAAATAAATACTGTTCTCTTAAGGAAATTAATATGTAAATTAGGATTAAAAAGTGTACCTGATATGAATAATTTTGATATTGGCTAGATTGGACAGACCAGTGTCTGGACAAGGTTAACTCTCTGATTCCTCAAGGTCTTGACACAGCTAACCACGTCAACATATCCTAGAGACAGCGCCTGATCCGCCAGGTAGTCCAGGGCAATATACGTTCCTGTCCGGCCCACACCGGCACTGCGATAGTACCAACAATAAAAAACGTAATTGGCGTGTGCAAATTAAAACATTATAACTAAAAAAGAGTTTTCAAAAAAATCATTTCAGTTTTGGCTATTCTACAAAATAAGATGGTAATTTATCTTCCAAGTACTGCTTATACAAAATGTGCAAATATAATTCGAAATTGGACAGGGCTGTCTACGATAAACTGAATAACTTAAAGTGTCGACTCTTTTATAATTTGTAATAAAATGATGAATGTCACTGATGCAAAAGATGGGTGAATAAAATAATATACTACTTTTGCTAACAATAATATCCTACAGTACCGCAACAAGAAATTGAACTTTGCTTGTAGTAAAGAAGATCCATGGAGACGGACCAAAACCTATTTGTACCTGCAATGGACTACAATTGGACCATTCGAACTTGATCCTGCATGCTTCACTTTGTTCCGGAAGTGAACTATAGAAGAAGCATATTTCGGTACACCTTTGTCCGGCCACGCTGTGAAGTGGAATTGTACAACCATTTTCCTACAACGGTCCTAAAATAACGTTCTGAATAGTACCGTGTTCTGACACTGCACCAAAAGATAAATACATTTTAAACTGAAAATCAGGAAAAGTAAAACAATGTAGAGTAGAGAGCAAATAATGAAAGATAAAGACGTACCCTGTGAAATGAGCCATAGTTCGCACAATAAACTCTGAGAAAAACTCTGTATCCACCGATCGAACTGTGACGTCACCAAACATCCGTGATCCATCATCTGGCCAGTACTGTTCGCACTTGGACTACAGGGAATTAGAATGCTTTATTATTATGTGTATTTTGAAGTTACGAGGTTGCATATCATCCCTGGAAAATTATTTTCTTTCAAGAGAAAAAAAAAAGAAACTATGTTAAATTGAGCCCGTGTATACAATAGAGAGTAAAAGTAATAATAATAATATAGCTTTTGTTATATTTTTGCTGTACGCAAATTACTAAATGATGAAAGTTTAATTAGTAAACATATTTACCTTTTCTTGCTCCACTAAATTTGTCAGCATGACGATTTTGCTACATTTGGTTTGCCATACCATCTCCCAGAAATCATTCAGCGTGTTAATCAGTGGTCCTTGTGAATAAAGTATTGTCAATTAGATAGTTACAAAATATTTGTGTGATTACATGGCTATACCTTGAAAGTCGATAATAATGTTACATCATACTCATGTTCATAATAATAATGATATATTCGACTGAAAAAATCAACGAAATCTTATTTGCATTTGATGTACTGTAAAACTTTAAGTGCTGAAATTCATTTTTTTTTTTTTTTGCTGAGAGGTTAGATATTAGAAAAAAAAAGTAACAAATGTATTACACTCTGAGTTTGTTTCCAAAAGTAATAACGAAAAACTAACCTTGCGTTGCAATATAAGCACATGGTTTGTTAAACCCCTGAAAATAGAGTTGCTGTTTTGCTACTACTTAATGGTTATTAATTGCAAATATTATGCTCGAGATAGATTTCTGTATTAATATTTCAAGAACATGATGTACTTAAATCCACATTTATTAAGCGTATATCTTTTTCAGAATTTCAAATTGCTTTCGTTAAATTTAGACGTGACTTGGTTCTGATTACAGTAAGAAATTTTGGAATGCCAATGTCAAGTTTAAAATAAAAACTTAATAAATGAGGAGGTAATTACGAAATTTAAAAAAAATGTATTACATACATGAACGTAATTTGCGTTGATGAAGTCCGTGTTGTTTGTCGCACTGGGTGTCAGTATGACCCGACTTTCGTCATCTGTGACGATAAAGAATTGAAAACACCCTTCATTTAGACAAACTAATGAATAATAGAAACACGGATATTATTGAATGATTATTTTTATAATTTAGCTACGGATAAAATGTAAATGATATGTGTTTACTATGTTAATTCCTATTTCAATTTAAAGCGGTGCCATAGAAAATAATAGTTTCAGAAGGGAACACGCAATGAAAATTAAACAAGATAACATCTATTAATTATGCTATTCTAACACATTTTCATAATTGTATTCTCTTGTGTGTTTGCTTTGTTCTTGTTTTGTATTTTGTGAATTATCCATGGCGTTACTCAAATATACAACATGATATCATGTTCATCGATTTTAAGTCATTACAAGTTTAGTATCTACTACGGTGATATGATTTATAAATAATTATATGTTAACTCCTTTGAATGAAATCATGGAATAAATGATTGCATCACGCTGTTTTTGTAAAACAAAATTAACTTTGTGCTTGTTTTGAAAGGCACTTATTTGTGACACTTGTATGTAAGAGCAAAATATATTGTACGTCATTTTTTAAGAATGTCAGCTGGTCGACAATGACCTTGGTATGGTTTCGTTCTTACTCTTCAAAACACAATGTTCAAAATTTGATAAATTTTAATGTCAGACTAAACAGAAAATAAATGTGATAAGGGTAAAGGATCTAGTTTTACTAGTAATAATAAAAACAATCACACACCGAATTTTTTAATTTGTATTTAAACAAAATTGAGCAGGATGCATTTTTTTCTGTTGTGGGACATACCACTTCTTCATAATATAACTTATTATATATGCTTTTTTAGTTAGTAAAACATTTTTTTTTTACTTACACGGAAAGAGGTTTTTGTATCTGTTCTTTGTCCTGTTTTCAATCTTACTCGCAACTGTGTGTGCTTTTGTTAAACCATTCGGTAAGGACTGAAAAAAATGACATACTTTACAAATAGAAAATACTTTAGAGAGTTATTTCTTTCAAATTCCTCAAAAACACCGTGAACAATTATAATATTATAATAAAAGCAATGTTTCACAAAGGAATAATGTCCTGACGTGTAAGGGTGTTGAGTTAAACTAAAAGCACTTAAGCACGTGGTAAACTTTTATGGAAAACAAATGCATCAATGCACTATTTAAGAGAAATACATGTATGACACTACCAGGAACTGTTCCTTAAACCCATGTGATACTAGGTTATACGCGAAGACAACCTCGGCAAGGTTTTCCACAAGTAAGGCGTGCTCTGGCAGTTTCTTCGTATGTCCCTTGTTGTCAACGTCATTGCCAGAGTTAGAATACACATGGACGTGCTCAGTGACTGCTTCTGAAATGGGTTGATGAGTACCAAATGAAACCATAGTAAGGTGAATTTTGATTGCATTGAAATTAAATATTAGGTATTTTTACATTTCAGAAGTACAGTTTTCTTTTAAAATTCCTACCTAAACTTATATTTAAATGTCGTGTGGCAACTTCAGTACTTTATAATTCCGATTTGGGTTGGAATAATTCTTTGCACCTTGGTATGCTGTGGAAAACGAACTCTTAACCGTCTGATGCAAACTGAACACAAGCCAGGGATAACGATATTTTGCTATAGACATAAGATGTTTTACTGTCTACTCTCACATATCCTCGTCTGCAAAACTGCTTACTCGATTGCGACCAGACGGAAAAAGCTACAGTTATGAAATTCTAGACATGTAATCAAATGTTTCTGAACATGTGCTTAATAGTAAAGTTTTCTCAATTGTGTTTCTCATGTTGCCGCTAGGGGGCGTTCTGCGTGAAAAAACAATCGTTTGCTTATAATTCAAAGAACTGAGGTCTGATTCGAATACGTATTTTGCATTATGTTTCTTGTGGAAAGCCCGATAAAATATAATGGTATCTTAGTATGGAGTAGCAGAAAATATTTGCGCTAGAAGAGGTTGAATTTTCGAACCTTGCAGAAAAGTGTGCAAATGAGGGTGGGACTACGAAAAAATTCCATATTTTTGTTTTAGAACAGAAAGTAGAATTATGTTTGCTGTATATGTTTTGCAAGACATATACGCACAAAATATATTGTCGATTTTGGTGAATGCATGGTTTGTCCTTTAGAAGCGGTCAAACTTCACTATAAATTTGGAAAAATCAAAATTCAAAAACATGTTGTTTTTTTGTTTTGTCGCTCCTGACTATTTTTTTTCCAATCTTCATTAAATTTCCACAGGGTATGTAGTTTTATGTTTAAGATGACTTCACAATTAAAAAAAGGGTCAAGGTAATATCACGGTTATTGTTTTTCTTCTTTGCTCCCAAATAGCCCCCAGAACTTAAACAAATTATCGAAAGTATATAGACAAAAGTATAAGTTCTTGAAGAGCTCTTTGCAGTGATGTTTAGTTCAAGAAGATCGGGCTTGAATTGATCATTTTATTGCAATCCAAAATTTGATCCTTTTTTAATCAACAGTAAATCAGTCTTTATGCTTCAAATTGTGATATATAAGAAATTGAATGTTCGACCAATGCAACTTTTATACTAAATTGAACTTTCAGCGGCATTGTTGCGTACCTAATCGTAAATTTTTTATCATTTTTGTTTCTCATTTTGCAGCTGGGGGAGCACTTTGCTTGAAATCAGTCTATTGCCTATAACTCAGAAAGTTGAAGTCTGATTCCAATGTGATTTTAAACATTCTGTTCCTTGTCAAAAGCCCAATAGATAATAGGTATCTGGTATAGAGTACCAGAAAATATTTGCTCTAGAACCTTGCAAATATGTCTGCAAATGAGGTTATGACTACGAAAAAACATTCCAATTTTAGCTGAGAACAGTTAAAAGAATTTTGTTTATTGCATATGATTTGCAAGACATATACGCACAGAATATATGGGGTGGCAAATTAGAGGAATGTATGGTTTGTCCTCTAGAAGCGGTCAAACTTCACTGATATTTCGGAAAAATCTAAATGTCAAAAACATTTTTAGCTCACCTGAGCACGTGTGCTCAGGATGAGCTTTTAGGATCGATGAATGTCCGTCGTCCACAATTTGTTTGTTTGCACTCTAGCATCTTCATTTTATGAGCAATTATCTTTAAAACAATGTTTATGACCATAAAATCTCGGCCAAGTTCGATTATGGCTGATATCGGAACATTAGGTCAGGAGTTATGCCCCTTTTAAAATTCAAAAAACTTTATTTCTCTAGCATCTTCATTTCATGAGCAATTATCTTCAAACTTTATATCAATGTTTATAACCATAAAATCACGGCCAAGTTCGATTATGGCTGATATCGTACCATTAGGTCAGGAGTTATGCCCCTTTTAATATTCAAAAAATGCCATATTTCAAGTTGTTTACACTCTAGCATCTTCATCATTTGATCAATCATCTTCAAACTTTATTACAATGTTTATGACCATAAGGTCTCGATTGAGTTCAATTAATGCTGAGATCCGTCAATTAGTTCAGAAGTTATGCCCCTTTTAATATTCAAAAATGCCAGAAATCACTTTGTTTACACTCTAGCATCTTCATCTTTTGAGAAATCATCTTCAAACTATGACAATGCTTATGACCATTAGGGCTCGATTGAGTTCGATTATGGCTGAGATCCGTCAATTAGGTCAGGAGTTATGCCCCTTTTAATATTCAAAAATGCCAGAAATCACTTTGTTTACACTCTAGCATCTTCATCTTTTGAGAAATCATCTTCAAACTATGACAATGCTTATGACCATAAGGTCTCGATTGAGTTCGATTATGGCTGAGATCCGTCAATTAGGTCAGGAGTTATGCCCCTTTTAATATAAAAAAAGCCATATTTCACGTTGTTTACACTCTAGCATCTTCCTTTTTTAGCAATCATCTTCAAACTTTATGACATTGTTAATGACCATAATGTCTCGATTGAGTTCAATTGTGGCTGGGATGGGTCATTTAGGTCAGGAGTTATGCCCCTTTTAATACAAAAAATGCAAGATTTCACTTTGTTTATTCTCTACCAACTTCATTTTTTTAACAATCATTTTTAAACTTTAAGACAATGTTTATGCCCATAATCTCACAATCGGGTTCAATTATAACTGATATTGACTTGTAAATTTAGGAGTTATGCCCATTTCACCATAAAAAAAGCCAGATTTTACTTTTACACTCAAGCATCTTTATTTCTTAAGCAATCATCTTTCTCAGGTGAGCGACCAAGGGCCATCTTGGCCCTCTTGTCTATTGTTGCTACTGACTTTATTTATTGTTCAATATACATGAAATTTTCACAGGTAAAGTAGTTTTGTATTTCAAAGATTCTCATAATTTAGAAATAGAAAATGGCAAGGTCAATGTCATATACGAGTATTGTTTTTCTTTTCTCCAGTCCCAAATAGTTAAAAAACTAATTGTTTTTTCAACCGAGAGTACGGACAAATTTTAAGTGCTTAAAGAACTCTTTCCAGTGATATTTAGTTTTTGAAGATCAGGTTTGCTTAGGTCATTTACGGCAGTTCAAAGTTTCCTTTAATGAAACAAATTTTTATCTTTATATTGTTTTTTTCCCCCAATTTTTTTTTTTTGTTTTTTTTTTTATTTTTCGTTTTAAATATGCCGCATGGGGGCGCTTTGCATAAATAATTTTGCAAATGAAAAAGTAAATTTCCAAAACATGATTTTTCGATTTATTGTCGCTTCTGACTTTGTTTTGTCTACTCTTCATAAAATTTTCACAGGTTATGTAGTCTAATATTTTAAAGTTTCTCACAATTTACAAATTAAAAAATACAAAGGTCAAGGTCATATTACGATTATTTTTTCTTCGGCCCCATATAGTTCCAAACTTTGAAAATAAACTATCGAGAGAATATAAACAAAAGTGCTTGAATAGATTTTCCAGTGATGTTTTGGTTTTGAAGATTGGGCATGATTTTGCTATTTTAAGACAGTTCAAAGTTTCATCCTTGGTTGGTCAATTGTAAATCATATTTACACTTCAAACTGGATATTTAATTTTCGAACCATGCACCTTATATACTACCGTAAATTGAACTGTTCGTTGCATTACTAGGTACCAAAGACTATTGTTTTCGCTAAATCCGGTGCTGTCGCGTTAGCAACTCTAGTCAGTTATGAAATTGTAGAATAAAGTATGCTAAATGGAGGTCATTAAAAAGAAGAAGCAAATGTAAAAGATTCTTAAACCCTGCACGTTCTGTCAATGCCTTAAATCATTATCTCGAATATGTCATGTAAATATCGTGATTGTGTTAAGTAATGCTCCAGAAATGCAAAACTCAAATAGCAAAGGGAAATAATTCAACAATAGGACCAAGTGAAGTCAAAATTCTTGTAAACGGCACTTCTTTCGATTACCCTGTAATTGTAATAATATTCGAAATATATAGAACTTCCCTCTTAAAATAAAGAATTATGGAAAAAAATATTTTAACACATAATAAAGGAAGATAATTCATTAACATGGCTTGGTAAAATTTAAATTCTTAAATTCTGCGATTTTTGTTAATAACTTTTATCATAGTTTCAAATATCAAGAATAATTTTGAACAGTTGTTCTCTAGACTTACGTTATAAGATGTAATAACAGGATGTAATTAAAGTGGGCAGGTAGACGTTTACATTTTTAAATGTGTCCTCTATCAATATGTGTAATATCAAAAAGAATCATTGAATATCTTTTGAATTTATGTTGGTTTTTTTTTAAATTAGGACAAGGCAAAGTTGTAGTTTTTTTTTCAATACGGCACTGGATGTAATTGCTGCCTATAAATATCTTTAATATCAACAAAATCCTATTATGATTTTAGAGTTCTGCTCTAGACAAATATTATGACATATTAATAAAAATATAAAGGAAGTTTACTCAAAATGGGGACAGTTACAGTAATAGTTCCCCACAAACTCCCTTCTATTAAAAGGTTAAACTAAATCCTTATTTTCTAAAGAGATGTGCTCCGGGTAAGCAATGTTAATTAATAATCGAGAAAGATAGAGTTATGATTCACGTATACTGCATTTACTGTCAATTTCATAAAAGTTCAAATAAATGCCTTCATTTCTATCTGAGTTATACTCAGCTCAAACCAGACAGATGGACAGACGGGCAGACGAACATGCTGTCGACTATGTGCTTCCCCGACTGAATTGCGTATGTTGATTGGAAGCTCACCAAAAATTGTATCAATAATCCTTCTGTTAACATATCCTGAATCTTCAGTGATGGTCTCAGGAAGGTTTCGATTTGGTTTCTCCACAGAATGTTTCCTGTAAATGATAATTATTTTTTGAGTAAATTGTTTTAATAAACATATAACACGGAGGAGTTAGCTAAAATAAAATACTGTTAAGCCAAATTGAAACACTAAATGTAATAGATAGTAGCAATACAGATTTCATGCAGCAATAAAAAAATAAAAACGAGGAACTCATACTGAAAAACAGCATGCCTAAATACTCATTATGTACGAGGTGTGTCCAAATATTTTTGGAAAAAAAAAACTGTAAAGAAAGAATAGCGTCATAAAACATTTTTATTATCATGATTCCATGATTTACACATCTCTGGGCAATCAATTTTTAATGGAATCTCCTGAACAGCGAATATTATTGATTAAGTTTTCGCCCGTAAATCTGATGTTTGCGTCGCAATTCATAAAATAATAAACAATTGTTGTCATCACTGTCATACAAATCATTAATAATTACATTAAATACATTTAAATCTGAAGTGTCTATACCTCTCATAATTTGATAGTTATTTTGACGTCAACATCGCAACGCCATTTCAACTGCAGCGCACGTCTGATAATGTGTTTGTTTGAACTCTCACAATTTCTTATTGTCGAACGTTAACTCGCAATAACTTGTGTAATGTTCAATAAAAGTATGGCAATTACAAAGATATTTATCTGTAACGAATACATGACTTATTTTTTTTATTCTATTGTAGTTGTCCACAAACCTTTTGGACACACCTCATATTTCAACAGTTTGTATGTTTATATGTATATATTCAAACCTTTTCTTGGAGATGATGATAAGGACCACCAGGACAGTACAAACAATAGTTGTGACACCACATGATATCCCGACTATTACTCCAATCTGGAGATCGACCTCTCCCGATGTTGCTAGCGAAATAAGAACACACATTTAGATGCCAAAAAAAACAAAGTTTTCGATATTTGAAAATATATATCAAATTTCAGAATAAGGAGATAGCCATACTTTCCTGACAATTGGGTCGTTTCCCTGCCCATGTCCCTTTTTCTGTGCAAGTCTGGGTTCCAACAACTATGGTATGGTTACCACCGCACATCCATTCCACAGTACTTTTAAACAAAGGATATGTACCGTTCAGTTTGCGGAATGTAGCGGATGTCGTATTCTCAAATTCACCACAGTTTATAGGGTCACATCTCGGTGTGCTGCCAGTCCAGTTGCCATATTCAGTGCATCTCCTCTCAATGCTTTGGTTTGAGATTAAGATGAAACCTTTATCACACATTGTTCTTACTGTATTGTTATAAATCAGGGATTGCATAGCATACAGCTTTGTATTGTCCTTAAGGTAATACCCATGGTCAAACTTGTCGGGATGGTTACACCTGACGACGGTACAAAATGGGTCAGCACCGCTCCAGGACTTGTTAGCTTGACAAGTCCTCTGTCCGGTACCATGTAAATAGAACCCTGTGTCACACTCCGCTACAGCGACACTTCCAAACTCGTAGAGGGTATCATGATTACTCTGGTTGTATGAATAAGTTCCATTTTTCAGAGTAAGTGTTCTACACGTAATAGCCGTACACACAGGGGAGTGATTATTCCACGTATAATTATTCGAGCATATTAAAACGTCGACATTATTTTTCAATTCGTAGCCATCATAACAACTGATATGAATCACGGTACCGGAAGGTACTATCGTTTTAGGATCTCTTTTAGTCCCTTGATGAATATGTCCATTTTGAATAACTGGTACATAACAACCTGATAATAAACGAATGCTCATGTTTCTTAACTTGATAAAAGTGAAGAATAAAAAAAAAGAAGAAAATGTTTTTATTAATGCCATTTTTCTTTACAATGTTATTATTATTATTTTGATTGCGTTCTTAAAAAACGATTGCTTTATAACAAAACGATAATATACGAATTAGATAATTTTCTTCTTTTCACCAACACCTGTGCATCATCAATTATTTTCATCATCCTCTTCGTCATCATCTATTTGTTTTCATAATTACTTATCGTCAGCGATATCAGTTTAAGCATAGAAAGAAAATAATATGCTACTTCATATCGACTTTCTTTTAGCTTTTGAAAATTATAAATAACGAGGTTCTGTAAGCAAATAACGGCTTATATAATAATTAACACAGTGATGAAGTAAAGGAATTAAAAGAAAACTTCTATTAATCATGATTTTCGTTTTTAAAATACTATGTTTGAATAATCATATACCTCCGAAAACTTCCACTTCACACAGGATAAGAATTGAACGTTTATTTCTAATAGCTGGTAGAAAAACGGTTATGTTCGAGAAGCTCCGGTTTGAGTCCCGCTCGATTTCTTTAATATGTATGCTATGACCTAAACATAAAATGTGAAGATTAATCATTATTATCCTGTGATCAGATTACTTGTTATACAATTCTTTACTTATGAATCACAATATTATTAATAAGGTAACAGCTAAAAAGCTGGTATAAGCCTTAACTTTCCCTCTATAAGTCGATTTATTTACAATATTACTTTTAAGCTGGATATACTTACCGGTGTCGCTGTTGTAGATTTTTATTCCAGTGATGTAGACTGCATTACCTAAATCAACAGACCAGTATACCGGGGTTTCAGAAGAATCAGTATGTGTACAGCTGCCGTTCTGAGGGTTTGAGTTAATGTCCCCATCCACAGCAAGGGAAGAATCTTTCCAACCTTTTGGATACTGCAGAGTTGGCTTCCTCAAGGCAAGATTTAGTCCTTGTGGAAAAAAAGAAAAGAAAAACGTTTGACTACTTCATGTCACAGCTATGAAACATATGACAGATATGTATTTAGATGCATTAAATCGCAAATTAGTTCCGGATATACTAATAGTGTATAATACGGAAATATACATGTGCTGCGAAATAGACAAATAAGCGACCGAATCAGTTGCTCTTCGATTTAAATAAATATAAAGGATTTGTTTAATTTTATTTCACATGAAATCTTTTAAATGCACTATAAATTCAATGTAGCGTAGCCAAAATAAGTCATCATGTTTAGAAGTTTAAAATATATTAGAATTCACAAATTTATGTGGAAAATATTTTAAACATGAAATACTCGTAGTTGTATTGTTGATTAAACTTGTCTAAAACATTTCTTCAACAGTGACATTGCTGAAATAAATAAATTTGAATCAACTTCAGTTAACGCATTTCTGTAACTGTATTTACCCATAATCTTATGATTTATTGCGTTCGAACATGATTTATGCTAATTAATACATGTAAACCAAATCGTAATGGATTTTTCTAATTAAGACATGTATACCATATTATCGTGAATTATGCTAATTATGACATGTAAACCAAATTGTCATAGATAATTCTAATAATGACATATCATATTATCATGGATTATGCTAATTATGACATGTATACAAAATTATTGGGTGTTTACAAAATTATCATGGATTAGGCTTATTATACATGCATACCATATTATCATGTATTAATTCGTAAACTTGAGAAAATGATGATTTTCGAAACTTTAAATCTCGGACGATCGGCGAATAAATGAGTGTTTGACAAGAGACGAAACGTGGGTCTATTTCTTTAAGCCACAAAGATTGATAGATAACAAAAAGTGGCTGCGTAAAGACCAGAAAAGACCACTCATTGATAAACGCAGCAAAAAAAAGCCTATAAAGTGCAGAATGCATAATTTTCAATATAGTGATTCAGATTTCAGTTCATTATGCTCGAACAATCACTGGATAGTTTTACATGATCACTGTGCTGAAGAAGGTTATATTCTACAGCTAGATATGCCCATCTAGCGGATCACTTGTCATTTGTCTATTGAATGATAAAGCGGCATAAGAGCAAAATCGTACAAGACCTCCTGAAGTCAGAAAAAGTGTTTCAGATCCCGCATCCTCCACGTTCGCCGGATTTGGGTACTTGTGACTTCTTACTGTTTCCATCCCTAAAGAAAATGCTAGCCGACCGCCGTTATCACACCAAAAATGCGATAGGAAGTACAGCATGTCAGTGTCTAAGAGATATACCAAGGGCAGACAACTCTGCCGCTTTCCATGACTGGATATCTCGATTTAAAAATGAGTTTCTGTTGGTGGAGACTATTTTGAAGGATTGAAATAAATTTTACAACTTTTATAAAGTTTACAAATAGCTTATATGGTAAATATGTAAAGGTATGCTGATAATAACGATGTGTATAATGCTGATTATATTGTTCCACTGTGGTTTATTCTTCGTGTATATGGTAGAATACATACAAATGTTCAGATAGGGTAGATATGAAATGAACGCTAATACAAACTTTAACCTTTATTCTGTAATTGTCTCCCTGTAGTGTTATATTAGGATTTAAGGAAATGGGCGAATATGCAGAACGATGGATGGACGGACTGCTCGCATGGAGGCTATTCGTTGCCCAACATACAGTCGTGCTACTTTTCCGATCTATCTATTTTATACACAGTTTGTTTTATGTTTGAAAAAGAATGTGTTGCAGTTGTACTTTCTCAATCTCAGTTGCGCAGGATATGTCTGTTATTTGTCAATATAGTTTCCATGATTACACCTGTCAATATACAATTGATAAAATCACTATGAACAAGAAAGTAGACACTTGGATTTTTAATTGAAATATACAATCTTATGATAAAATGTGGACGTTTGTTTTTGCGACATGGACCTTTAAGATAATCCAGATATACCAGTGGCCAATAACTTTGATATGTCGCTGCAGGTGATCGAAACTGTTACAAGGCTCTAACGACTCTGTCAACAGGAGAAATGGGGCACAAGTTACACAACATTATTTAAAGGCCCCTTCCTGACAAAGTGTGACACGTTTTGTATTTAATTAAAAATCTGAAACAGGGATATCAGGTAGGACATCTTGTAGTATCAAATGCATTGTGCAATGATGATGATGATGATGATAATAGTGAAGACCAGAGACTGTGATAGTGGGGGGTAGAGAGAAAATTTGTGAGACGGGCAAGAAAAATCTGGCTCAAAGATTGTTCTCTATTCAAAATATAGGACATGCGCTTATATGAGGTCTGTTTGAGAATGTTTGCGTATGATCTGACTTGATCAATGAGAGATTAATGTGATATATATTATGCAATCAAATAAGATAAAACATGTTCAAGATCTAGTTTTATATCGCCACCGATAAACCAAATCTACTCGATTTTGAATTGTTCTTTAAAGTTTATTTCTTCGAAAGAGTGAATTGATATATATATATATTGATATTGATATTCATGACAATATGGGGTGATCGTACAAAACCTAATTAAGTGGCGCAAATATCAAACCAATATATGTGGTGATGTATATATTTTAAATAAATGCCACATCATTAGGTCTTATTTACTATTGCAGCAGTTCGTACAAAACCTAATTAAGAGGCGCAAATATCAAACCATTATAGGTGGTGATATATATATTTTATATATACGCCACATAAATAGGTCTTATTAAGTACTGCATTTAAATCGGGTTTCTTAAGAAATTATGCTCGATTTATTTACCAAAATCTTTTATCTATCATATTTAGTATTGTATTTAAAGGAAATCATATGCTTGCAATGTCAACACAACAATAAATGTTTTCCGAGATGTTAACCCCCCCCAAAAAAAAAAATTCATCCAATTTATTCTTATGTGTATAAAAACAGTGACTCAACTTGCTTTTAGTAATGTACAGTTATCTCTAAAATTAAAAACATTTGTGATTGGAAAACGTTGGCTCACATTCAGCTCACATTCGTATATTCAGATTTGATTTCAGTTTTATACAAATATGAATAACTCACACTAAACATTAAATGTGAACATATTGATTTGGTTTAAGGATTTTATTTTGAGCGATGTAATTCAGTCTTACAAGATTGCACCAAACATGAATATGAGGTTGGCTTATATCAAACCAGGTTATGTGGTGTTATATATTTGATATATATACGCCACATAAATAGGTCTTATTTAGTATTGCATTTAAATAGATTTTTTAAATTATGCTCAAATCATTTTGTATTTAAAAGAAACCATATTTCTGCAAAGTCAACACAACAATACATATTTTCCGAGTTGTTTACCAAAAGAAAAACATGCAATTTTCCAATTTAATCTGAAATTTCTGTAAAAACTAAGGACAAAAAATGTACATTATTCCGCTTTTAAATTATGCTCAAATCATTTTCCAAAATTTTATTTGTCTTATTAGAATTGTATTTAAAAGAAACCCTTTTCTTGCAAAGTCAACACAACAATAAATATTTTCCGAGTTGTTTACCGAAAGAAAAACATGCAATCTTCCAATTTATCTTAAATTTCTGCATAAACTTAAGACAATAAAATGTACACTTTACCATTTTTTCACGGTTGCTATATTGAATGATGCACACTCAACTTGCATTAAGTAATGTACAATTATTTCTAATATTAAAAACATTTGTGATCTGAAAATGGGGGGCGTATATATATTTTCAGCTTACATTCGTATATCAAAAGATTTTACACAAACACAAATAATTCACAATAAACATTAAAATGTCTATTAGGTTTAAGGATGTTATTATGAGCGATGTAATTCAGTCTTGCAAGATGGCACAAAACCTATGTATTACTTCAAGGTCAAGGTCACACTTGAAGGTCACATGTCATACTGTTATAATGTTATAATATTTTGTGTCCGCTCTATATCTTTAGAACGTCTAGAAGGAAATTATAATTATTTGTCAGAATGTTAACCATGCAAAGAGGATGTGCAGAGCGTAGTTTTCGAATGTATTGGTTCAAGGTCAAGGTCGCACTTGAAGATTGTTAACAATTTCTTGTCCACTCATATTTATCATACTGTTATAATGTTAGAATATTTTTGTCCGCTCTGAATCTCTTGAATCTCTTATCCAGATTTAAACTTTTTGCCAGAAATGGCAACCATACTGAAAAGAAGTGCAGATCAAGTGCAAGTTTCAGCTTTATTGGGTCAAGGTCACAGTAAGAAGCAACATGTCATATTTATATCATGCGAAAAAAAGTCATGTTTGTTTATTAGTCCCCTACAGATGTTTACACAAGAGGGAACTGTAAGTTTGCCCTCCTTCCTTCTGTCTATCCGTTCATAAAACTGTCGGACCAAATTCTGGTGGAGATGGTAATGAAATAAGTCAAAATGTGCATAACCGTTAGATGTCTTGTGTTTAACAAGTAACAACAGATTTATTTAATTTTAAAACGTGCTAATCTATTTGTCAAAGGTAGTTCAGTTTCATTACCTTTCTTCGGGCGCATATTCCCCGCTCTCAACAAAGCTCTTGTTTTACGGTTGATTTAATGAATGATGCAAATCCAATCTCGCTTAGTGATGTACAATTATTTATAATATTATAAACATTTATGTTTTGAAATATATTGGTCGCTGTATATAAATCTGCAAAATAATATTATTTCACCGCAATTCGTTAATCGATGCGGATGTCGAGCGAATTCATTATTGTATTGGTTATTATCTTGAAATTAAAATCAATTCCTATACATTAAAATGTGTAGATTTATTTGGTTTAAGAATAGTAAAATAAGCGATGTAATTGCATTATCGCAGAAAACCTGAAATAGGGGTGTGCTTATATCAAAATTATATATGTGGTGTTATATATAATATATATACACAACATAAATTGGTCTTATTTAGTATTGCATTTAAATCGGTTTTGGTAATAAAAATGATCAAATCATTTTCTAAAATCTATATCTATATGAGTAAGTATTGTATTTAAAAAAAATCCTTTTTTTGCAATGTCACAACACAACAATGAATTTGTTCCGAGATGTTAACCGTAAATAAACATGCAATAATCAAATTTAATCTATGAAATGTGCACGATTCCATTTTTATTCACATTTGCTGTAATGAATGATGTTAATTCAATCTCGCACTTAGTGATGTACAATTATCTCTAATATTGAAAATATTTGTTTTTAGAAAATGTACAGCGTATATATTTTTTTTTGCGAATATGTATATTTCACCCCCGCAAATCGGTAAATGCAGTGTTTGATTTCTGGCTTAATTTATAGGTAATGTTTAATTATCATATGAAATAAAGACTCAATGCCAATAACTGATATAGCCAGTATATTATATACAAATGGCCACGGTACATCAGAAGCAAGACTAGATACTTAATCTAATGGCTAAAATTCAAATACTTATAGAGTAGCAGTTAACAATAACATTTAAAAGTGTTTACATATCAGCTTACATACATTTACCCAAATTTAATTTAAGGGTTCACACAAACATTAACAACTCACACTAAACATTTAAATATGTACAAATTCATTTGGTTTAAGGATATTATAATGAGCGATTTTATTCAGTCTTGCAGGATCGCACAAAACTTACAAAGGGGATGTGTTTATACCAAACTTATATATGTGGAGGTCTTATTTTGAATTTAATTTAAATCGTTTTTGTTAAGAAAATTATTCTCGAATTATTTTCCAAATTGTTAAGAATAAATTCTTGAAATGTCAACACAACAACAAATGTATTTCAAGATATTAATTGAAAAAGAAAACATGCAGTTATCGAAATCTAAGTATAAATTTATAAATACGTAAGGCAAAATTTGCTATAATGAATGATGCAATCTTAATATGCACTTAGTGATCTGCGTACAATTTATTTAGATATTACTAATAATCTTTTGTTTAAAAATGTGCAGTGTATATATTTTTTTTCTGCGAACATATATATATTTATCCCCGCAATTCGATAAATGCAGTGTTTGATTTGTGGCTTAATCTATAGGTTATGTTTGATTGTTATTAAAATATAGGCTTAATCCAATGACAGATATAACAGGTATCTCCCGTAGAATGTAAATAAGTGACACCTAATATTTTGCAACAGTGTTCATTTCATGTCCGCTCATATTGTGGCTATAAAAGCTCTTGTTTGTTTCTCGCCGATATCCCTTTTCATTCATTCGTTCGTATACAATGCAAATTGATACTCAATTGAGACAGTGACGTCATGGTGCCAAAGCTTCCATGAATCACGCACAATAACGCGGCGTCAATGGTGTTCTCGACATGTTTGGGGCGGCCAAAAGTGTCCATCGCATAGGTTTCACTTTAATGTCCAAGATAAGACCCCTGAAACATAATACACTAATGTATACTTATGAAAATTAATCAAATGGTCGCACTGAGCATTGAAATCAACTTCTTCTTTTATAATTACGTGTATCACTCTAAAACTGTCTAGAACTGTCCAAATGCTAATGATACCTTATACGTATATTTTCTTCGTGTCCATTTAACACACGCAATTAGTGTTACAAGCTATCACTTTTTTTGATACTTTCAGCTGGCAGGGCATTGCTATAGATCTGAAACACTTTTTTTATCATTCAATTTTTTGCTAGTCTTCTTGCGGGATTGTGACGTTACATCTTGTGTATTGTACGACGTACCAAATCTGCATTTTTTGCTGGTTGTTTCCTTTACCTGAGTTTCTCGTAAGAAAGCGGTCAGTATGCATTTCTCATCTACTTCAGGAATGTATCCGAATTTTGGCCACTGTTCGTCATAGCGTGAGCTTTAGACGTCAGCTGATATTCTGTCTCAAGATTGCACAATATTTGTGTAACGAGCTACGGCAGCGTCTTTTTCTTTCTGTCTTAATCAGGTGTGGGTAGTGTCAATAACTCCGTGACATCAAAAATTGGAAGATTTGCACTGCAGCGTTTTTTTCGGCGCAGTTTTGTGAATGCCAATCAACCGCCATACCATGGAAGCCTTATCAATGTTATTCCCTTTGCCCACATCACAGTGCTTCTGTAATAGTTGGGGATCCTGAAAAGTGATTTCAAAGATGCTTGGCAACACGTTCCCACAGCATATTCATCTGTTTTGTCTTGATACCAGTACACGCGCAACTGAAAATTTTGACTAAACATTTGCACAAAATGCTAATAGTCATTCTTGCTTCTTCATGTCCCAAATCTGTCTGTGTGTTAGAAATTAAATACTGGACGCGGTGCATTGATGCCTTGATATTTTGCGGTCTAGAAGTGTTTAACCGGAGCACATCAGAAGCGGAATCAGTTTTGTGTTCTATACTCTCCTGCATGTAGTCTTGTCACGGTGTTGTGACATTCCATACTGACCACTTCGATTCTCTGCCAACCATTTCGGACTTTCAAACAAAACTGAGAATCAATAAGTTATGTCGTGTTTATCCCCCTTGTGAAAAGATCTGCAGGATTGTCTACCGTAGGACAATTCTTCCAGGTATTGTCATTAGTGATTTCACGGATTTCTTGAAGTTAGGTTGTTAGGTACAAATCTCTGCAGTTTTTTTTTATTGAAGATTTATGCAGAACGATTTGGCTCTTTGACCAGCACGTCACATTATTTATAATCAGACTTTTTTCCGCATGCCTCCCGAGTCTAGCACCTAATAATGCCCCCATTCGTTCAAGTCGGGGCAGTGTTATCAACTTTAGCGGAGCGACGCAATTGTTCGCTTTAACTTTAACTGAAAATGTGTTTCCATTGCTAAGGTATAACCTTGCATCATATGATTTTGTACAAGTATCTACAAAAATATATAGCTTACTGTCGGCGGAATTGTTGAATCCGAAGATAGGGAAATAAGTTCTCGGAAGCGTGATTTATGTCGCTGTGGACAAGTCGTCTGCAAGGATTTCCAAACATGTTGTGTGTCAAGAGCTAGAGGCAGGTCCCAGTCATTTTCCTTTTCCATAGATCTTGAATCATGAGTTCGCGTACAGTAACCAAAGTCAACTGGCCGAGTGGGTAAAATATTCTTGAAGATTTTAGCTAAATGAGACGTTTGGTCAATTTTTCGGAGAAATATGCTTATTTTGTCAATGACAATTTGTCTTCATATGTATCCCATCTCATACCGAGAATTTGAGCGGGTGTGTCGAAGTGAAGAACGCCGCCTGTTGCTGCCATAGTTTTAAAAGCATCGCTGCCAGACACCCATAATCTGAGATTAAACCCCGCGCTTGCCATCACGTCACGTGACTCCTGGAAGTATTGTTGTAAGTCGGACTCCTGGTAAAAGTTATACACAATATTGTTTGCATACAAATTTGGTTCCACGATGTCGGCAGACGGCAGGTGCTTGTTGTTGTTGATATGCTTCAGTGGCGTGGCACTGAGGATGAAGAGTGAGCATATCGCATTAAAACGGTACGTCACTAACAGGCGGTGGGTCGCTGAGCCAAAAATAGCGCGTAAAATATCTATCTTGTTCATCCAGTCCAACATATAAAAAAGCCTTCTCGGTGTCTGTTAAAACATTATGATAACGGAAGCGGATAAGCAATTATGTCAAATCGTTGATATTTGGTGGCGTTGGCTGTAGGCAATCATTCTAACTCAGATTTTGCTGTGATTAACAACTACAGTCATAGCGATATCCTTGCACACAGATGAGGGGGTATGTAATTCACCAGGGTGTTGTTTTCAACTGCGGTAGGACCTGGCACTTTATTAATGTCTTCTGTTCTCCCTAGTTTGGTAAACAACGTACACGTTAACGTTTCCACGTGTCTGACCTCCCTGGAATTATCACTGAAAATTGCTAAGTTCACTACATCTGTACCAGTTCGGACAAGATCCAGTCTTTGGGCAAGCTTATCTGATAAAAACGACCCCTGTGCACCTTCATCAAACATACTGTTTGATCCAAACTGTTCGTCATAACATTTCATGATCAAAAATAGCAAGAAAATGAATGACAGTATCAAGTATAACCGGCTGTTGTTACTCTTGTTACATGAATATACTGTTAGTACTGTGAAATCAGGTATTTGAACGTAACAAATCCAATTAATTAATTTAACCATTCAATAAATTGCGAATACAGAAGTTCTACATTTGAACGTGGTCCGCGAGGTTTCGACCAACATCGTTGAATATCAAGCTTGAAATTGTTTGACGGTAATTGCTTCCAATGGCAAGTATACATTTCCGAAACTTCTAAGAAATAAAGGGGAACTTAAAACTCAAACCTTTTTGTGTGAATTCACTGATGTTATACTGTACAACTTGTACGGTATTTCTGTTCTGGATATCTAACTTCTTAACGAACCATTACTCAACTTTCGTTTTTGTTTCTTTCTCTTGACCAATCTTCAACGCACATTTATTAACCAATATATTTAGAGCAACTTAACTGTGTTGTTAGGTCGGGGTATTAATGGTAAGAATGTATTTTGATATGTGCGGCAAACAACCTGATGTGTCAGGTGTAAGTGACCAGTTGTTAGTCGATTAATGTGGCATGTGACCATATGTTGTATAATTGCAATCTTCCTGAATGGGTCTATTGTTTCAATGCAGACATGTGATTCCATCTGAAATAAAATGTCTTAAGCAAGCATGCCTTATCTTGATAATCTTGAAAACCATTTTAATTGGTTTTTGTTAACCATAGCTGTACGTAATGAAGCCTTCCCATCGAAAGCTATATTTTACTATTTTTGTAAGAGAAAGTTGCTAATTACAGTTGCTGGAATTTACGTCTCACTGTCAATATCATTGGGTGGCAACGTGTAATTGAGGCAGGTGATGACATGCTAAACAATGGTATCAAGCAAAAGTAATTTTGAATGAAACAACATACAGTCATCGCATTATTCACACACAGACCTAATGTTACTGAGCGTAAGGCAATGAATTAATAAAATGATTTTTGGTTCAATAAAGGCCCGCTTTTATGACCTACGAACTGGTCTTATCAGAAAGTCGATCTATTTGTTCTTTCCTTAACTTATGCGATAGACAAGGTGATACAACCCTTTTACGACTCGGATATAGTGTGGGAGGTGATTGAACTTGTGACACCCCGTCCTATATGCACCTACTACACGGAATATAAAATTATCGTCGTTAAGAAACTGAATGGATACGAATTATACATTTTTTTATCTTATAACGAATTGAAATAATTGTTAAACATTAGCTGATCTTAACTTCCTCTGAAGCCAGTGTATATAACTGGATGATAAATTATCACTGCAGCAATTAATAAAATTAAACAGTTTGTAATCATACTATCATAACAGATATTTACGGTTAAATACACCGTATATATGACAGAGTTAAGGCAATACATCCGTTGAGGACCTGGAGTTTACCGTCGCTGTGAGATAAGTTCAGTTAAATAGTGACATCTTGTTGATTACCCCGTGTGTTCCGAAACCGAATTGAACAAAAGTATTTTGGTTGTCCAGAACGTAACAGAAAAATAAAGCCGTTATGTTAAAATTAGTCCTAAGTGCCACGTAAGCCTCACATCTGTTAATATCAAACTTCAAAAGCTACCAGTTAAATGTAACAAAACGTAATATTCCGATCATTAGAGATATTAGTTTCACATGAACTTAGTTGAATACTTGGTGGTCAAGGACACTAAACGGATGTAAATCAAGTATTTACATCAACACGCAAGCGGGGTAATGACGCAGCATAATTGTTTTTGATTTAGGACAATGGAACAATTAAAACACTCAAGTGTTTCGTGTTTTGCGGTTTGCTAGAGCGAGGATGTGCTCACCTCATTTAAGTGTGTGGTTTGATATATTATTCATGTTTTTTTTTTTTAAAAAAGTAACAATTGAATTTGGTGTCATTTAAAAAGCTTGCCAACTTTGTTCAAGTTGTTTCTACTTATGTCCCACTTTTTATAAAGATTTAAGATGCCACTTCAAACGAGATCTATGTTGTCTTCATTTCTGCTCCTACTTCACAGTCAATATTGTAAAGTCCAAGATCGTTTTTTTCTTTTCGCTGATATATTATATTACTGTTGTTTGGAGTAAACCGGAGTTGCATTAGAATTTTAGTTATATGTGACGACCAGATATTTACAAATGGGCGGATGTACCGGGTACACAAAGGGCATCCAGGTAGAACCCACGACCCATGACAAGCAAGCTGTAAAGTTTACTCACATCTGCGTTACGGGCGCAGGACTCGAACCCACAGCCGCGAGGGGCTAAGTAGCAGTCTCCTGTTTGTGTGATTATTCTATTAAAATCAGAAAATCTTAAGTTTATTTCAGCCAAACAATTAGATTAAGTGTATTACTTTTTTTTGGAGTCATGTATGTATTTATATACCATTTAATCAATATCAAAAATAAATATACTGTAGGAATCTGCAGTACAATTTTGTGAACTTACCGGTGCTACGGTAGCTTCCAAGAGAACGTGCAGTCGTGTTTTTTTTTAACGCATAAAGCATGGGACCTTTTTCTTGTAGCGCTGAAACCAATTGTGTAGAATGTAATGATGTTGCAGATTCTTAAGCTGACTGCTGGTTGCTGCAAATACGAGAAAGGTGTTTTCTCGAGCAATGTGTACACCGACGGTTGAACCCACACTTTAAACTATATGCTTTCCTAAGCAACTGTAGCACAATTTGTTTTGGTTCACAATAGCGTAATTAGTAACTTTGTTTGATAAGTGCAGTTGGGCTCAAAATTCACATTTTTTTTTTTTTTTTTTTTCACTGTTTGGCTCAGCAGAGTTATGGGAAACATGTCGGACATTTAAATGATTTTGCTTCTTTAAAATTGTCAGAAATAAACGTTTGGTTGGTACATACTTTCCGATGGTGTGTTTGACTGGCTCTCGATCTCCAAGACTCGGATCTCTTGTAGTATGGTTTGACGTAACCCTGAAAGTACCGAATTACCATCCCTTTGTCCTCGCACTAAATACTTGCGGATCTCACCTGGTGCAAGGATGATCGGCACGAGCAGACTTATGTAGGCTACTTGATTTTGACCGAGTGATTGGAGATTATATAGCTATCCATTCTGTCGTAAAATTCCCGAATACTAGTAACGTCGTTCTGAGGTGCGGGTAACTGTATCAAAGCTTGCATATACGCAAGCATGATTTTTGACCATTTTTTTAAACTTGTTGGATAGCGTAAACATTGCAATGATTCTACAGCTTCATCTGTAATTAAGCGACTGTAAATAAATGAACGTTGAACGCTTAAAAGTGATGCGTGAGTCAGTCTTATTTTGTATCGCATTCAAATCGTTTTTGTTTATAAAATCATTGAGCAAAAGTAATATCTACCTTATTTTGTGTTGTATTTAAATGATATTGTATTCTTGCAATTTCAACACAACACTCGATGTATTCTGCAATATTAACGAAAAAAAAAAAGCATGCATGCAATTACCCAACTTTAATTTTAATTTTCATTAAAGCGGTATTTTACTATAAAGACAAAGAAGGAGAATCAAAACTAGCGAACAGAATTATTTTAAACTTAGCATGATCATAGAGAATCACACTCATTGCTCATTTCTGTCATTTCCAGGGGCAGATAACTCAAAATCATGCTTATTGATATCTTATTTTAGTTCAAATTAATTTTTGCTATTTCATTCTTAGTGATTATGCAAAGTTTAAAACAATTCCATTCAATTGATTTCCCTATACAAGAATAGAAAATCTTAATTTACCAATTGACCTTGTATTCAAATTGTTTGATCAGACAATTGTTCCAATCTTGACATACTCAAGTGAAGTGTGGGGGTACAGTAACCTTGACATGATTGAAAATATCCAAACAAAATTTTTGAGAAACATCCTGAAACTTAAAAAGAGTGAGCCATCATATATATTATTTACGACATTTGTTAAATTTAGAACAAGCAACCATTTTTTTACTAGTAGAAGTTGGAAGATGGAGTAACACAGATTTGTCAAATCGAAAATGAATTCTCTGCTCAAAAAATGAAATTGGTGATGAAATGCACTATTTACTCATCTGTCCTTTTTTTATAACTCAAAAAGACTTTATATAAACAAATATTCCTACATGCATCCAAATATCGTGAAAAATAAACTGCTTATGAATGAATTATTACTGACCACACTTACCAAACTCTGTAAGTTTGTGAAAATAATCATGGAAGCATTCAAGAGCAGCTCCAATTAATAACAGGGCAGTGCTTGTTTATCTCATGTACATATTTCGTGTAAACCGCATGCAATGATAAAATTCAGGCTGCCTATCAAAATAATGCTGTTGTTGTTTTTTTGTTGTTGTTTTTTTAAATAAAAAAATAGATTACCCCACTTACCGTAATTTTAATGTTGAATTAATAGCAATAAATTATAGTAATATATCCAATTACATGGATTTCCCAATCAATACCAATATAGATGTACGTAACTATGTACAGTGTAATTGAAAATGAACTACACATTATTTACACTGTATAAATTACTGTATAAATTACATTTTGATACCTTTCCTTTGCTCTAAAATGTGTGTATTACGTTACTGTTTAAACTTTCCTCTTGTAAATGACACTTCTTTATTTTCCTACTCTCTCTCTCTCTCTCCTTACAATTTGTTGATGCCAAGTAACAAATATATCATTCAAAACATTTAATGTAAAAAGAGATACTTAAATCTTGTCATATGACTCTATGCTCTTGTATCGTTTGTTTGTACACTTTGAGCAATAAAGATTTGTTCTATTCTGTTCTCACAATGTTTCAGCAAAAAGACATATAATGTACTGTGTTTCTTGAAAAAAAAAATACAGAGAATAAAGTCATATAATACTGAGTTATCCGCTCTTGAAAATGACAGAAAAAAATGCAAAAGCTCACATTACAAAACACATTGAACATATTAGCACCGGTCCAGGTAAACGACTGGTTAGAGCGTCCATCCCGGAATCAAGAAGGTTTGGTCCGACATACTGAATTCGCAAACTATGATACTAGTATTGCTCCCTTGCTTGGCGCTCAGCATATAATTGTCTTTCCAGGTCTGGTTGGCCCACAGGCTCGGTGTCAGAATAATGTGATTTTATGTGACATTATGCTAAATTGTCTACGGCGTGATACTGCATTGTGGTAACACACTTAAATATCACCAAAATTATCAGCACTTTAATATGTAATGGCGGTATAACTTCGTCAAAGTTAACAACCACAATTTAGTTAGTTGATACATAAATGAAGCACATTCTTTTTCCTCAGAAGTGTTAAATCATCGCGGATAGAAAGTTCTGTGTATGTGAAATCATTATTTTGAAATCATTTAGTTGGACTCTGAAATAGAGAAGGTCTATGATGGATGGGCATATTTCATTTTTTTAATTGTAGCCATTGATTACTCTTGGTTTTAACATGAGCATTTTATGAACATTTGTCAGAAAAATGTACAGCCGTAAAATTGAGAATAAAAGAATACAATCATACTTGTAATAACGGCTTTCTACAAAATCATCCCAGTTTTTCCTGTACAGTTACAAGCACCAACTGTTTACTGAGCATGAAACTATGCAAACACTTCTCACAGGAAGATCAATTTAGTATCCCCACAAACTGCAGATCAGTCCTGATAAGCCATATCAAATAACTCTCATATGTTCTTGGGCAGCTTTAAGTCTTTCTGCGATAAAAAATGATAGACATTTTATTTACTTGAAGTTAAGCTAGTAATCACACTATATACCGAAATGCGGAGTGAAATATATGAAATGTATATACTTGTATTCACCGTACAATTGCAAAACACACAATTTGGTAATTTTAGGATAAATTGAATATTGCTGGATGTCAGGTTAAATTTGCATTGTTATATACATAAATTGTAAATTAATTAAAATTTACATTAACTATATATTATATGCAATTTTATTGGACATAACCTCTAATCAAAAACAATATTGTAGAATGTATTCAGATACATTTAATATATACGATATAAATTGAATGTAATACTAATGATGACCTATTTATGTGGAATATACACATTAACTGATAAGAACTTCTTTAATACCTATGCATGTAATTGTTAACTGCTGTTTTATAATTATCAGATTTTTACTCATTTACTTGTTACTCATTTACTTGTTCAAATATGCTTGCTTCTGGTCTCCTGAATACACATTAATCAAATATCAATTGGTATTGTATACGATCGAACGTATAGGTCTATTGGTGTTTAAAAATACAATGTTTATAGCCACAATTAAACGAATTTGATTTTCAGCGTATAACAAAATAAAGTGTTTATAGGCACAATTTGAGACAACATGAACTAAACACTTTTGTATAATATATAGTGACATTGTACGTGATATATTTGTCATATCTGATATTTGAATGAGCATATAATCTAATGATAATCAAACAGTACATGGATAATTAAGCCAGAAATCATGTACCGCATTACGGGGTGAAATATATATGCGCAAAAAAATTATCTTTTAGAAAGGAAAGCATTTAAATACCAATCATGCAGTCATTTCAATTATGGCATGTTAAACTATCATAAGATTTTCCAGCAGAACATCGTTCATGGCGTTTAATAAGCGTTGTACTTCCTTGTATCCATGGCGGTTTTATTTGACCCCAGATGACTAGTAAGATAATATTGCCATTCACGTATTACGTAGAAAAAATGGGGTGTTATATATTTACAGGTATAAATTACGGGGTGATATATATATATATATATATATATATATATATATATATATATATCAAAACAATAAACAAAACGTTAAGGTGAAATGGAGTAGTTTCAATGCCGGGCCATACTGTGTCTTACATGATCGCGCATGTTTTACAAGATCTTTGTACACCGGTCTTCATATAAACCTGTTATCTCACTCTGTAAAGCTTAAAGTAGCGATAATAGGTCCAAAATTGGACCTGTTTCAGACTGAATGTTATAAATATCTGCTGTTTGTTTCACTGCCCTCGCAATTTTATTAGATTGAATTTGATGAGGAACTGGTAATATAAAAGATGATTTTAAGGTCAAATGAACGCTTTGAACTTGAAACCAACCAAATAATATGATCTTGAACTTCAATTGAGCGGCCTAATCACAAATTATTTTAAAAAGCAAAGTAATAACCAATACACGATTCCTAAGATGAACCAATTGATGTGACCTTAATCTTCAACCTAGCGCATTGTCTTTTCCTACGGACCAATTTATTTCAAATCTCGGCTAAAAACACAAAGTTACAGACCGGTCATGATTTTATCAAGGTAGCAACCTGGTTCTTGTTAGCTTGTTAGCAATGTCTTGCCATAGGGACCATTTGTGCCAACATGTCTATACACAACAAAGTTAGAGCCCGGACAGAACTGCCAGCACAAATTTCACAAAAACTCAATTAACTGCTGTGCCTTTGGCCTTTAAGCTATTTACTTGGATTTTCTTTGTGACACATCGTTTTGTCATAGAGATAATTTGTGCTTAGTTATTTCAAAACATGACCATCCACAACAAAGTTACAACCGCGACACGATTTTAAGGTCAACCTTGTGCTGTGACATTGACCTTCAAGCTAGCAACCTAGTTCGGCCACTTGTGCCAAAATGTCTATACATAACAAAGTTTAGCCCGGACAGGACTGCTTCCTCAAATTTTAATATCAATTAACTGCTTTGACCTTGACATTGAAGCTAAAATTTTGTTTTTGTAAGGACACATCGTCTTGTTTTAGAGATAATTTGTGTTATTTTAAAACATGACCATTCACAACAAACTTACAACTACGACACGATTTAAAGATCAACCGAATGCTGTGACCTTGACCTTCCAGCTAGCGACCTGGTTCTTGTTCGTGACACATTGTCTTCTCCTAAGGATCACATGTGCCAAGTTATTTCAAAACACGACAGTACACACCAAAGGACACTATTGCTTGCATACACAGACAAGCAAACACACATACTCATGGACAGGTGTAACACTATATAAAAATCGAACATGTTGAGTGTACAATGTAAATATGAAGTTGTTGGCTAGACAAATGACAGACATATTCAGCAAAACTGATAGTGAGAAAAGTACAATTCAACAATTAAGAAAGTACAACCCTTCTTTCACTCAGTTAAGTTGAACGGAAAAATAACAAGTCAGTTATATTTCGTCACAGTGAAATTGCGTCTTTCTTATAACCAACTGATTAAGAACCTAACGAAGGAAATATTTACTCGATAGGATTCATTACACAATTAGAGTATTGTCAGGAATCAGGAAGGAAGCCATATACTCATTCTGTATAATCATAATTGCATCAAAATGAACATGTAAGTTAACATGTCATTAAGTATAGAAACCTCTCTTACCTGTGAATAGTTTGCTGTTAGCGAGATGCACAAATAGAATAAAGCATATGCTGGCAACCCACAAAGGTGAACCTTTCACGAAGTCTTCCATTATACAGCTACAAAACATAAATGAATTAAGAAAGTCAGTTGTATGATTGCGATTCAAGCGGCTTGTTTTAAGTCTTTTATACACCATAATTCAGGGGAGGGAGAGAGAGAGGGGGAGAGAGAGAGAGACGTTTTCTTAGCCTTTTTATGAAAAAGCCCATTTCCGGTAGTTGGTAGTTTTGTGAATATATTTTAAATCAGAATCTATTTTTTTGAATTTTAAAGTTACATCAATCTTACACTAAAGTACTAAATATAGACATACACTTTTCAGATATAACACATCGTAGGGAACATCTTTTTTATATATAATACTTTCTAGAACCAGACTGATAACAACGAGAATACGTTTCGAGTAAACTCAATTAAACTTGACATATCAAATTAAATGGGCGTGGAGTAAACAATAAAAATATAGGTCAGTATACATGTTGGAAATACAGGATCTAGTGATTAACACAAAAACTCTTTTTGAACATCAGATTGAATGAATCCACGAGAGCTATTTTTTACAAACATATTGCAATATTTAGATTCCAACCCTACTCAGATAAATAACAAATAACAAGATTTAGGACTAATATGTCACGACTACTCACATCCTTTCATAGACTTTGTACTGAAACTGGTCGATGGAATCAGCCGGTTTGCATACCTATAAATGAACGTTTGTGTTTGACCTGTTATACTTTAGAAGACGAGTTCCATTCTGTATTAAAATGTTCTTTCTATAATGATCTACGTCAAAAGTTTATACCTATTTATTATTGGAAACGCCCTAGTATGTGTAAATTAGTTGAACTGATTAATTGTAATAATATGATAAGGCGCCGTGGTCCAGAGGTAAAGCATCCGATTACGGATCCGAAGGTTGTGGGTTCAAACCCCATCAGGGGTAAGAATCTTTAATGACCTTCCCAGGCGCAAAGTACTGGTCCAACCCAGGAACCGTCGAGAGGGATTAGTATAAGTTGTAAGAACTTGTTTCCCAATCGACGTAAAATAAATAAGTTTAAACTAATAATATGATTACGATAAGGAAGCTCGCATTATTTATTGATAAAGCTTTTACACTACGGAACAATATATTGTACAGTAAGTTTTCATACATTTACTTTTAAAGTATAAAATGAAAATAAGACATGACTTTATTGTTGTTTCTACGATTTAATTCTGTTTAATCGTAGTTGTATCACTTGGCTTGCAGCCGAATTAATTGCTTTTATATTCTCATTAATTTTCAGATTTTGAATATCTTCATGTATCCAAAATGAGTATTTTAAATATATTCATATATTCTAAATTAGTATTTTACTTATACAGTGTATAAGACGGATACACCGGGTAAAGCCTACACTATACTGACCAAACTGGATATGCTTAAAACAAACAAAAATATCCATTACATAATGATTTATTTTCTAGTCCCTCTCTCTCATTAACAATATCAACTTTCTGTTTGACATGTTGTACTGTGTTATAAGAATGAATTGTTATTATATATATGTATGTATGTGTACTGTCTGTCATGGTGCTTTGTATGACACATGGGTCAATCACCTTCTGGTTTGAATGAAATAAACTTTTAAACTTTATCAAATATTTGACACTGATTAAAATGTAAATTTCTCCAGGACGTAAATCTATATTGAATAATAAAAGTTTATCACTTTGGCAAAAAGAAAATGTACTCACGGATTACTCCCTTACTCCCATTGCATTGCGTCAGCCAAAACTGATTTTATTACACAATGAAATCTAGGTTTTGAAATATCGTAGGGACACAGTTTCATCTGGTTAAAGTTTAATTTCCCTATTCCAACTGGTCATAACAAGACTTACCATCGTGTGTGTGATAATATACTTACACGTACATGTATAAGTTTGTCAGATACCTCATATTTACAATTTTGATATACAGCTTTGCCTTTCCCCTCGCATTATGGAACCGTTTTAAGTACGGTTCAGTCAGTGTCGCTGGGAACATTTA
Source organism: Solen grandis (assembly GCA_021229015.1). Classification (NCBI taxonomy): domain Eukaryota; kingdom Metazoa; phylum Mollusca; class Bivalvia; order Adapedonta; family Solenidae; genus Solen; species Solen grandis. Next base: position 98,642,582 of record CM037777.1, read on the forward strand.
TATTTTGAGAGAACAAAACATAAAGCAGTCGCCGCCGCATCTACCTCCGCCCATAATGCGCTTAGGACACAAAGGCACCATGGAATCATATTCTCCATATCAAGACCTCACGATTCATTTCATGCAAGATATTATTCAGAATATGAACAATTATTTCATTGGACGATTAAATAGGACGAAGTGGAACTGTAAAAGTAGATATAAGCAAAACATTCCTTGGTTTAAACTGAAATCAAGTTGCTTTGTTTACCTAAAAAAATATCTAATAAATATGACACTTAATTGCAAACTATCCTTGCTTTAACAAATTTTTCTTTGACACCTGCAGACCATTGACATCACTGTTACAAATATACATCAATGTTCAGAGAATACAATTTGACGGGCAAGAATAGGTGTAATTCAGAATAAATGCATCGTTGTAATACATTTGCCTAATAACAGCCTTGTACAATCTAGTTTAACTAAATATAATACAAATAACAGGCAAATGGACATGACAAACACTCACGCATCGATCCAATTGCCAGTCACATACGGTTTGTTTATTATTTCAAATCAAGTACTTAACCTCTTCACGAAACACGTATTATTAAAACAGTTTTTACTTCGCAATTCATATCACTCTGTATCATACATGTGTGCACTAACGATAGTTACTGTTTACTGTTTTCAATTTAAAAAGAAACAAAATTATTGATGCACATGAAAGTCTTAACTTAAACTATCTGTGAACATTTAAAAAAACGTTCATAAATGACGGCTGCAGAACGTATACAAATGTGTTTGATGTTTCTTAATCTGACATCTTATACGTCATATGTAGAAAAAAAATGTTGCATTCAAAAGGGCTGAAGTTGCTATTAAAATTTCACGATGCTGGCTTATCGACACAGCCTGTTTAACTTTGAGTCTCAAAAGGAAGAAGAAAAAGAAACTAGATTTCGTTTGTTCACACAATTGTTTTTTCTGTGATGTAAAAAAATTTAATCCTGGTCAGCTGAATTTACTTTTTACATGTCCCTCATGATCTTCCAGGCATACAAGATGCCTAAGTCAACTTGAAACTCAAAAGCACTAACATGTATATACCTTTTGAAGCATCTGAGGATAGGGACTCGAAAATGTACTTGGCAATATTCCCATGATATTTCGAAAATCAAAAGCGCAGATGCACAACAATATCCTGAAATACATCTTCAGTGAAAATCTTGTAAAAGTTCGTCCAGAATATACGACTATCAAAACCCTTTAACATCACTTAAAGTTAAAACCAATGGGATGTGTGTGGGGGGGAGGAGGGGGGCTAATACAGAGACGCTATGACAAAACGGTTTCAAGAAATTCTTAATTTTCATTTTACTATCTTATATAGAAGGGAAAGCACCTCGAGTGAACCGAGAAAGTCATCAGATATACGCATTACTTTGTTTTGCCATAATTCGTCCGATTTAAAAAAATGCATATTGTTGGAAATGTCAGGCAATTCCATAAAATATTGTATAATCTTATTACATAAATCAATACTTTTCGTGATATTTTAGGTAGTTTCTGTTGTTCAGCCATTACTGTGCAATATCAGTTCACAGTAAAGGGATACTTTTAAGGGCATGTACATTCCTACATATGATTTTGTCTCGATATGATTTATTTCCTTGTGATAATTTGTGTCATGAGTTGTACAACAATCGTATCTATTAATTAAATCTCCGGCACAAGAAACAGACAATTGACATGTTGTTCCGGCTATCTTAATAATCAGATTGACGAAGTTTTTAATAATAGTGTATTTGCTAGGATACTATCTTGCTTCAAGCGATACTGATTTCTGTTGACGAGTCATGTTTTCTTGGAAATATTTGCAACGGTTTAAAGTATTTGCAACAGTTTAAAGGAATAGTTATATTGGTAACAGATTTTACAAATGGATGTAATCTTTCTGTCTATGTCGAATGTGCATAAATGCTCTCTCTCTCTCTCTCTCTGTCTCCGATACGGTACTATGCATCTAGCCTATACGGGGTGGTTTTGGGGAATGTATATGTCATTTTTCATACTGAGTACAATTATTCTCAAGACAAATTCTGAAATACGCGATTGTATGAAAACTTTTGTATATTTTATTCATTATTTGTAAATATAGTATTTATTTCCCGATTGAAGATAAAAGGTACCGAATGTCTATACATGTATGTCAAATCGAAGAATAATGTCCTTAGTGTATATCCTTATCATTTTTTTTAACGGCCGTCTTCATCCTTTATCTTTATCAATTATCTTCTTCATTATATTATTATTATTAATCTTTATCATTGCTGTTGTTAGTATACATCTGTACATAGAAATACCAAATAAATCACTTTAACAATATCACTTAAAATCAATTTCAAATAAACATGCATGCATAACCACCAGAGAGAGTGTTAAATATTGAGGTGCTCATCATCAATGTATTTAACAAAATTTGGACTGGTCTTCTATTTATATTTTATTCAGTACCCAAAATTATGTATTACCAGTCCACCATAGCTTTCAGGCTTGTGACAATTTAGATATACTTCATGCAGGGAGTAGACAAACCTTGCAAAGCTTCCCGATTCAAGGAGTCCAGACTTGAAATTCCCTTTGCAGTCCTAAATTCTTCCAATATAATCCTAAAGTAAATAAAATCATTAAGTTTATGTATATAAGAGACAAGACATATTGATTTATCAATTCCCATTACTGCAAGGGACCAAGCGTTTGTTAAAATAGCAGTGTCCTGCCAACTTAAAAACAGGCTAGCTAGGGGTTCAGTGCCCCTCTCGATTGCAAAAGGGGCCCATGACAAAAAATATTGGGTTCTAATGAGCAGATACTGTCATTATATTTGCTACCATAATTCTACCTTGTAGTTCCATTAATTTCTGAATTGGGTCAGAACATTTTGAAAATTAATATTCTGAAAACCAGTCTTAAAGTCTTTAATGTACTTTTTTTCGTTCATGCCTATAAATAGAAATTGGGTATAGAAGGTGCAAGGGGTTATTTTTTCCATTCCATTACTATTTGGAGAGCTTTGTGTGAGAAAAATTCAAACAATTTTGCATTTCGTTTTTCGTCACCGTCAGCATCATGGACCATCCCCGGTGGTCGATTGGTTAGAGCGTTCGCCTCGGGAGACATACGATAGTCAGCAGGTGACACAAAAGTTGTACAACAATCGTATCTATTAATTTAATCCCCGGCACAACAAACAGACAATTGACATGTTGTTCCGGTTATCTTAATAATCAGATTGACGAAGTTTTTAATAATAGTGTATTTGCTAGGATACTATCTTGCTTCAAGCGATACTGATTTCTGTTGACGAGTCATGTTTTCTTACCTTACAACGTGGTGGAGACAAGAACCTGGTGCCTGAAACAGAGGATGAACTTGCACTAGCCTTAGATGCCTTCAAATGGCTAAGTGAAAGAGGAGTAGAAGATTGTCTTTAATCATTTAGCTTTGGTGTGCCCTGTAGTGCATTTGCCATTGTCGAAACAAAACTAATCACACTCCTTTTGTGATTTTCTGGTAGCTCTTCAAAGTAATCTGTTCACAAAAATAGTACATGCTGACAATTCTTTCAATTGCATGTAATAGAGGTATAAAATGGCACTTGTACTAGCTATCTTGCCATAGGGCTAGCTTTTCAAGGTTTTCATGAATAACTGTTTGCCATTCTAAGCCATTTGTTAAAATCGCATAAAAACTATTGTAGCAAATATCATGGATGGTTATGATTAGTTTTGATCTCAATAATAATTTACTCTATCATTATAATCAGAAGATAAATGAACTTATCAATTAACTCTATCACAGATCAGTGGATTGTATCCAAAATCAAACTTGACCTGCATTTTGACGTATTATTGCTTGGAAACCAAAAGTCAAAAGACAGACAACACCATACTATATTATGTCCAGTCCTTCTACGGGCGTATGGAAATGAATGAGTGGAACTTGATTTTATACCAGTGGACTTTAAGTCTTGTTTACATTCCACAGGCCAAATGTAAGTCTCAATCTTTCTCAAACTTGCTCGAAAAAATTGTTTTGAAAATATCTTGGTCATGTTTAGTCATGGTTTGGACGGGGTCTAAAGCAGATCACTAGGTCAAATATAAGTCTGTTTACACTCTAGGACCATGTTATTAGCCGAACCTTTCTCAAACTTGATCAGAATATTTGTTTTGATGATATCATGGTCAAGTTCAACCATGGGTGGACGGGTAAAAAATTAGGTCACTAGATCAAATCTCGGTAAATTCTAGTTTACACCACAGGTGATCACATTTTTAGCCAAATCTTTGTCAAACTTGTGTTGTATTTGTGTTGATAATATCTCGGTCATGTTCGATCATCGGTGTCATGGTCAAGCCATGGTGGCAAGGCTACCACACCACATAATTCTGAAACTGAGCAAACCGGTTTTGGGACCACTAATATGGACCACCAATATATGCAAGGCATACATGCAAGGGAAATATACCAGTACCATTACTAATTGACTTTAGTAGGTCATGCCTGGTTTTGATACTACAAGCTCTTGGGTATATGGCTGATGCTGTAACCACTTGGCAATTGTGACTTTTCTATATGCATGTATTTGTCTACACCCAACTGTTTAGATTGTCGTGGATATTGAAAGCAATACATTCCCAAGATGCTGCCATAATTACTGCAGTGCAGATCGATTTTAAAATACTCTATGTACAAATAAAGTGCTGTAGAACTGTTGATTTTCAGTTGCATTAAGGGGGTATTTGACAGTTTACTACATTTTCTATAAAGACAAAGAAGGAAAATTTAAACGGTTCAATAGATATTATTTAAACTTCGCATGATTACAGAGAATCATAAAAGAAACATTTTTATGGAAAAAAATGGGGTCACCATCCTACTTTTGAGTTATATGCCCCTGAATGTGATATTTTAACACATGTATGCCATATTCAAGGGCATATAACTCAAAATAAAGCTTTCGATCTCATAAAAGTTTTGTTATGTTTAAAACTGCATTTTTTTTTAAAAAGGAGATAGTTTGAGAAAAATTGATATATAAATGATTTAAGTATAATTTTTTCGCATAGAATTTCAATAAATTTTGTACAGTGACAGGGAGTAAAGTACTAAAAAATTATTTTGAAACCTTATGAGGTGTTGTTTGCCATACTTTTCTTAGATTTTTTGTATAAGTAAATTACAATCTCATAGAACTTGGGACTTAATGCGTAGTTACTGAAATAGTCCAGCTCACCCCCTAGTTCTCACTACTTATGAAGTTGGACAAAATATGAGTATATATTTTTCTTTATAATATCGCTTTTGGGTCTTCATACATAATTACTGAAATAGTCCATATTTCCTACTACTGATGAAGTGGGGCAAACAAATGTTCTAGAAGATATATTTTCATAGGTTTTGTCTTCATACGTAGTAATTGAAATAGCCAGCTCATCCACTATATCTTTCTACTTATGAGGTTGGGAAAACTTTGTTCGAGTGAATTATATTCTCATAGGTTTTGGATCTTCATACGAAGTCACTGAAATAGGCCAGTTCAACCCTATCTCTTTCTACTTATGTGGTGGGGCAAAATTTGTTCGTGTGAAGATATTTTTTCATAGGTTTTGAATCTTCATATGTTGTTACTGAAATAGTCCAGATGACCCTATATTTCTCACTAGTGATTAAGTGGGGCAAAATCTATTTTGGTTAAGATATATTTTGGTTTGGGGTTAGAATTATATTCTCATAAGTTATGGATCTTCATACGTAGTTACTGAGATTAGCTAGCTCTACCTCTTTTTCGTACTACATGGATTCCTCGAGCTCCGTCCTTGGTCCCTAGATAGTATATCCTACATTATTCCTCGAAGTCGATATCAATACCTACCTATATCTCCCTGACAACCATACTCCGGCCCTATGACCACCTGTTATTAACACCTTGGTCGAGATGGTTTTCTTTTTGTTTTCACACATTGTCAAACCTCCTTATAATACATCGGTGAACCGTTATATCAACACGGCCACACGAAATTATTTTCGCACCTACTGATCATGTAAAAACTGTGATTGGTCTGCATGTTTAATTATTTGTCAATAAAGGAGCCGATTTTGATTGTTTGAGTGTTGTTATATTTCCTTGTAATCATTAATTTGAAGAACCACGGTATAAGTGTTTATTACAAGAGTGTAGAAAATATGCAACACCAACATATACACAAACTAAAACAAAGAGTTTCAATCATATTATCGGTAAAAAAAAAGAATTTATTTCTGACTTAATTCTCACAATGAAAGCTATGATCGTGTTATTTTTGTATTTTTAAACATATATTATGTTTATAAAGTATTATTAAAGGCTAAACTTAACAAAATAATTAATGAAAAGACGACTTTGAGGTATTAACAAATGTAAATGTATTGAATTTTGACACATAAATGATTCCTCGAAACGGCGATTCTTCGAGTTTGTTTTTTTTGCAGATCCCTTCCGACCTCGAGGAATCGCGTGACCACTGTACTTATAAAGTGGTTCAAAATTTGTTCGAGTGAATTATATTAATTTTTCATAGATTTGGGGTTCTTCAGTTACTGTAGTTACTAAAATATTCCAGTTCGCCCCCTATTGATGTAAATCTCTAGAATATAAGAGGTGTTAGACACTACACAATATTAGACCCCCTGAATAAGAGATGTGAGAAACGTTCACAAACATAATTCCAGAGACTCTAATATAAATATAGTACTAACGAATAACAGATGTTAGGACGTTCCCCATCATGCGGAAAAAGCCCAATATATGTAACTTGAATACTTATTGAAATGTTTTGTTGTTTGTTTTTTGTTGTTTTTTTTTTGTACAGAGTAATTAGCGCGCAGATCATATATCAAATGCAAATCGACAATTGTTTTTAGATATCAAGACGAAAAAAAAACGCGATTTTTATAGCTGTAAACTTCAGCTTAGTATGGCGACCGTACAACGTAGAAGCTATATCATTCATACTTTTTTCCTAGGTTAAAAGCAGTTTTTGCAGAAATATTGATATTGTGTCATTTAAAGTGTTTATAAAATTAATCATTATAATCATGTTAACAAGCCATTAAAAAAATAAAAAAAAGATAGTAGTATAGCATAAGATGTACATATATGTATAGCAAGGCTTCGTGAAAATTGGTAAAACCGATGAATGCTCTCCGAGGTATGTGTTGGATAACATCTATCTTTGTTTTGACATTGAAGACTCTTTGAACAAAAATAGCAATGCAAATTAAAAGAAATAAGACAAAAAACAGAGTTATGGTTCTCAGACATTGCTTTCCTCGATTATATTTATCCATATGAAGATAATATCTCCTTTGGTCTTGACTGATATATCAAACAAAAAGGTGAAATGAACTGGCGGATGCACAAAGCGGTGTCTACCACTTCGGGGAGCACTGAATTAACCTTTTCTAAATTTTATGTAAATGTTTTTTGAGAAAATTGCTTAATAAAATATTTATTATTTATCGACGTCGTATACCTAGTGATGTATAGTGATGACACGCAGCTTCTGTGTAATACAATCCAGTACAACATGGCTTTTATCAAATTGACACCTCATTACCAACACAGTGGTTTCCGAAACGCTCATCGTATTTGTAAATATGACGTACCTTAGCATCAAAGTTAATTGCATACTATCTAACATAAATTAGCACTTTATCAAAACATATAATTATCTTTTTCTACATATCTAAGCCCTTTTGAAAAACAAACCCAGAAAATTAAAAAACAAGACAACAGCAACAAAACTCTTTTTTTTTTGTAAGGCATACCACCTTACCACCTCTCAGAGATAATGTTAAGATTTAGATTCGTGTAAAACTTAATTAAATAACAGCAACAGACGGATACTACATCTAAGCAACATTTAAATGTGAAAATATCGGAACATACTTGCCAGCAGCCTTTTTTATCCAATATTTTTTTTATTGATTAAAAATATGTAAACTTCGTGCTGTACACAATATGTTAAGTCTGAGATGTAGTTGACTCTCGTTGTGGAT
>CM037777.1:98650769-98700769 GCA_021229015.1 Solen grandis
ATGGTGATAAAATGTGCTTCAATGATATTTAAGATATCATCGTAGTATAGTTCATGAAAGTAACATGCACTCAATTTGTCTATGATACTCCTGAGTGTTGTTGTTATTTTAAGCGTACGTTGGTATCGGGCTTGTAGTTTAAGCGAACGTTGGTGTAGGGCTTCTATTTTGTCCATGTCAGATATGCAGTCGTTAGTTATATGTGACTTATCCATAGCACAGTCTGAAAACGAATGGCATGAATTCATTTCGTTTGATACTTTTATTACTTGGTTTGACAATTGTAAAAATGTCCTTTCGAGACATCTGGGATGGCCCTGAAAAGGGCCGTTGTTTTTTTTCTCTACTTCTTACTCTTTTTGCAATTTTGTATGTCTTTACAATGGGCTCCAAGTCCAGTCTTAGAATGGGATCCACCATCATGCGGACGTTTGTTGGATGATTCATCTTTTTCTGGAATGAAAGTGATAGGCACCACCAGTTTGTCTGTTTTCAATTTGATACGGTATTCCACTTCTACAATTCTCTGTTGCAATTTGATGAGGTTGTTGTTCACCTCTTTGAGTTCCCTCAGAATAGATTGTCCAACATTATTTACTGGCTGCGCTGCCGGTTGGTGTTGCACTGGTTGTTGTTGCTGTACTGGTTGTTGCTGGTGTGGTGGAGGCTGAGGTTGATACGTTGGTTGCTAGCTGGGTTGGTACACTGGAGTGGGAGTGTACGACACTGATGCCTGGTTAGCAGCTGTCGTCAGCTCATACAAATCAGCAGCCTGTATGGCGTTGTTAACGAGATCAGAAGTTACGTAGCTTTCCATGGTTGGGTAGTGGGATTATGATACGATGCAGTGCGCTTTTCTAGTCTTGAGGCGGATTGACCTACTTTCTACTGTTAGCGTACACCAATCAGAGAACGTAATTTCCATCCAATGAATCAAGTTCGACCTTGACCTGAGTTAGATAGCATTGTCATCGGCCTTGACATTGGGATGGATTGACCTACTGACCTACTTTTTTCATAACTATATAAGTGTTTTTTTAAAAAAGAAGGATGAAATCACAATGTCCGAACAAAAACTCTGGTTCGAAAAGTGTGGGGTGTGTTTAGAGGAGAGGGAGGAGGATATATATCACATAAACCAGTGTCAATGTCAGGACATTGTATGCGTCAGATGCTTCGCACGGCTTCAGAAGTGCCCGTTTTGTAGGGCACCCTATCAAGTGTATGCCTGGCCTGCCTGTGTTTTCGCTAAACATGGGCCTACAGTGCGCTCAGCGTATTATGGCATATGGTTTGACCCTGATTATTCAGAGTTAGTAGGATGACTCCGAGTAATTCAGGATCACAAAAACCCAAAAACGGCCCTTTTCAGGGCCATCAACTATATTCGAGAGGGAATATATCACAATTGTTAATGTGTAAGATAAACAACAAGAAATCAAATCAGTTTTAGCCTTTTATTGAACTCTATGAACATTGCAAACAAAATATGAACAAACAATATGAACAAACAATATGAACAATGCAAACACTATGAACAACAAGTACATAACACTACACCTTAATGAAAGTAGAATGGGTCCAAACTACTCGTCAGTAATTCAAAACACGCACGACCATCTCCAAACTTTGGTGGATGTTTAGCTGTGCATGTTTGTTGGTGCTGATTACACACTTGTCTTCTTGCACGTTTGTACAGTTCTGAATAGTTCTGGTAAAACCAACATCCCACATTGGAATCGTTCAAATTGAAGTGAGGTTGATCCTCTGTCCGGAATTTAGCTCTAAACACCCGTGTTAAATCACATCCTCGAACAAGAAAATGCAAAGCAAACAAACAATATGCTCCACACACAAACGTGTTGTATCCTTGAAGTCTCATGAGATTCCATGTATAGGGTCCATGTCTTTCCAAGAAACGTTGAATGTCACAATGGAGTGGTTTTTGTCCATACGAATCAAAGTAGTAAGTCGATTTATCGTTGAAAAACACAACCACCGCATGTTCACCAGGTTGAGTCGAATTGTGGGTATTCACTATGTAAGCTTTTACAGTCTCTGGTCTACGTTGTGGTAGTTGATCTTTAGCACATACCACGGCATTCAAGGGAGCTAGAATTGGTGAATGATCCAAAATATACTGCAACTCAATCGTTTCCATTTTCCCAATCTTGTTTAATTCGTCCTGCCCATTCGCACTCAAAAGCTTCCAATGGTGTGATCTTGTTCGTATCTACACTAGCCTTTATATTTGCCCACATCTGATAAGCATCAGCTTTCTCAGCGCGTGTGAGATCCATGTTTTGTAGTTCAGCGTACCATCTTTCCATCACTTGATACATGTCCAGTTTTTTTAATGCACTGTTCAGAAACATCTCGACCCACTCACTTTTGCTGCTAAACAAACATATGGGATGTTGGGTCTGACTGGGATGATCAACAATGCAACCATAACAGTTTTCTTTCACGATATCAAAGAGGTGTGTCTGCAGTTCATGCACCACATGCTGGTTCAAACTCTTTACAATATCGTTTCGCCTATTCAAGTTGTAGATTTCTTCGTACAGTTGTTTGGCCAGCTGTTGTCCTGATTTGCTCATGGTTAATAGTCTGTGATGACTTCTCTGAACCCGTTAATCTCTATCTGACTGTCGTATTCGGCATACACAATCACATTGATGGGGTCACCAAGAGCTGCACGAAACTGAAGCTCGATTCGCAAGTTTCCCGTTTTTATAGGATGCAGCTGTCCCTCTTCTGATCCTTGATCTGGCGTTAAGTCAATGCCCCACAGTGTGTACCCCTGCATGTAATCGTCCATTGTCAGACCCATGGAGCGGTTTAAACCGAGTGATCCCGTGGCTTGATGCAGGGACATGTATGATCTCAAAATTTCTCCTGTGGGAAAGTTGGGCTGAAACGGCAAGTTGTGTGTCGTCTTTCCGTCTACACTGACTTCTAACTTAGACAAGTTGAAATGTTGAAAATCAAATGGGTTGGTTGCCAGATCACCGTTCATGTCTGTATTCTTTACCAGGCCTAGAATGATACGTTTGGGCAACTGTCCTTGAAATAAATGATCTTCGATCTTTGATCGTTGGCCTGCAGGAATGGTGAAAGTTTTCACCTCAGCTCGACGAATTGGGATCTTCATGCCATGTTGAGCGATGGTCTGGTTTAAGTTGTTGGCCACTACGGGTAACAGGTCAACAGTCCGAACATTGAATCCAGCTTGAAGTAACTGGAATTTTGCCTCTGTTCCAAACAGGCAAAAACTGACTGGGGTTCTGTTGAGTCGCAGCCGTATCTCTACACCATTGGGAAGGTACTTGTCTTGCAAACACAGGTCTAAATGCAGACGTCCGCACATTTCCAGAACACGACTCCGGTGGATACGTGTTCTTCTTTTAATAAATCCTTCATTAGCTTCCGCAACTGTATGCTCTTGCATATGACCCGCCGTGTCAGGACTCCACATTTCCGTAGCGTAGAGCTGTGTTGATTTACTGTCCGTAGAATAAGACAGCAAATTCTCAATGTAGGCCCGGTACGCATATGTGTCAGCATTATTGGTGATCAGTTTGTTGTTCAGGTACACATCAATACTGCTAAACAAGCTGTGGAAGAAATTATTTACTGTGGATGTTTCTCCATCGGCAGCCAGATTAGTGCCATCCGGTTTGACTACTTTGACTTTCAGGTACAAGTAGCTCTGGTTGATATCAGTCCACTTTTCTGATTGAGCAGGAATTACAAATTCAATGGGAGATGAATTGCTCAGTGCTGACACAGGATAATGTTCTGTCCACTGTGTATCTTGCATTGCTGTCATGGTAGGTGGGACATGTGTCACATCAAGTTCAGTTTTGCTACACTCACAAGAGCCGTGTTGCATCATGTTGTTCAATCAAAAATATCTAACTGTCGTGATGAGATTTTTCTTTTTTTGTTGTGTCTCCTTGACGTGCTGGAAGCAGAATGATGTCGACGTTTGAAATCTCGAAGCTTTATACCTCTCAGAGTTTTCTGACCCACATCTTTCAACAATGTTTTACCCCGTTTTTTGATCACTGTCTTTACATTTTGGCCAGACAGAATATCTTTTACGGCTCCTTTACCTTGTTTAAATCCCTCTCTTTTCAGAGTCTGTAGTCCTGAGTTCACGATGGGTTTCACCATGGGTAAGATGTTGCTGGCCATTTTCTTGAACATGGAACCCAAACCATATCCGACTTGTCGAGGTTGACCACGGTAAACTGGAATCCTCGTGTCTTTCTTTTAAAATGAAGCTTCACCATCGACTTCCCGTGAGTGAAATGAACTGATTCCCCTGTGTCACCGGTTATATTGATACTGATCTCGTTGAAATATGATCTGCTGACAGGTATGTAGTGTAGATTTAGAAATTCAAAGTGCATGTGTGGATTAGCTCCTGCTTTTGTTTTTGTGTCAAATGGCACAACGCGTAAAATGGGTGCTTCGACATCCCCTATCAAAGTGTGTTCTGCCAGATCGGTATATACAAACAAATGGTTCATCTTCGTGAAGAGGTCCACACCGTACTTGAATCTGCTGTTGTCTCTGTCCGGAAACACCACAGTACTTCACTCTCCTCCAAGTTTCGTAAGGAGAGATGGATGAAGTTCCAAGCCGATCTTTGATCCACTATTACCGGTAAACGTGACACGTTTTGACAAGCCGGAAAAATCAAGTCCAAATGTGAGGTTTCTTTGAGTTAAAATTGTTTTTGTGGCTTGTTTAATAGCTTTGTCCATTTCGTCAGTGAGATGTTGTGGTGACACATAGATGCCTGCAGGAATACAAAGGGGTATTGCCCATTTTTTGCCTTCTAATTCACACCCGTTTTTCACTTGTGAAAAGGCTGCCGCCAGTTCTGGATCTTTAGTCACGATGTAGAATTTTCCTTCCTCCTCTTCGATGTTTCTGACTTGTGTGGGAACGATCATTTCCACGAGAGCCACTTCCCAATTTTGTTTGTCGACATCAATGGTTTTTGTCAGCTTGGTTCTAAAACAGCATTGTGTGTTGTTTGGGTACAATGCCATCGAACTATCACTGATGAGAGTGATGTAGAAAGAGTTCATGATTTCTTAAATTTTAAACTTGGGTTTGGAAGAATGTATCCGATAGAAGTACTCATCAGCAGCAACCAAAGTTCACGATCTCGACTGTTGAGACACAGGTTCACTAATGACACGATGACGATGATAAAGATGATCACAATCTGTGTCAAGAAAGTGATTCTGTTGTTTGGTACCTCACTTTTTCCTGTCTGTATACTGTTGTCTACCTGAACACTGCTGGTATCGGACTGAGACATGGTGTTCATGACGTTTATACTTTATACTAAATGCGATTTTGGAATCCAACTGTTAAACTTTTTAGGATATCCAAGCCACTTGACTTTCACTTCTTGAAAAGTTTTACCGCCTACACGCCTTGTACGCCGATCAAGAACTGATTCCACTTCGTATAGCTCATCATCTTTTATATGTTGAATTTCATCCCTGTAGAAGGATCCGGCGATAGTTTCTACAGCCAAGTCTTCAAGTTTTACGGTTAATGGATGTGTTCTGTTGATGCGAACCACTTTGAACAATTCCACTGTCCAGTTGGGTAGATAGCCTTTGGCAAATGTTTGCTTGGTTTTATTGATGCGCACTATATCACCCACTTTCAAATCAGCTGATTTCTCATTTTTCTTTTGATGGTTGCCATACAATGTCTTGGTGACTTCATGCTCATTTTCTCTAGACACAGATGCAGGGGTACGTCCGATGCTTCGATGAAAACGATGATTGTAGCCATGTACCAATAGTTGCAGTACATCCACATAATGACGGGTCTTGTGATGAGTAAAATATTTCCACATTCTTGATTTAAGCGTACGTTGAAAACGTTCAACAATACTCGCTTTAGTTTCTGGGTTTTCAGACGTGAAGAAATGAATGTCATGCTTGTCTAGAAACTTCTGAAAGTCTTTGTTCAAAAATTCTCGGCCTTTGTCTGTTTGCAAAGAGAGTGGTTTTCGGCCTTCTTTTAGAATAGACTGAAAGGCTTGGATGAGCGTCTTTCCAGTTTTGTCAATGATGGGTATTACCCAAGCATATTTTGAAAACACATCAATGACACATAGTAAGTAGCGAAATGGTGAATTCTCTTTGTACATACGTTGCATATCTGCGAGATCAGCTTGCCATTGATGATCGATACCTCCTACCACAGTCTGTTTTTTTATGAACTTGTAGGTTCATTGTTTCTCAACCAGTCTCGTACATCCTCTAACGTGATAGATTTCAACTGTTTTTTCGCTGCCTTGTAGAGTCCCTGAATTCCTCCAAAACTCGTAGGATTATCAGTATCATAGTACAGGTGGCGAAGTAACGTGTCCTTCTTTAGTAGGCGTCCCATGACGAATGGGCTAATATCTCCTCGGGTTCTTCCTTTTTAATAGGTCTTCGTTTCTTTGATGTAGGTGCGTAGGCAAAACTATCATAAAAATCTTCCTCCTCCTCCTCCTCCTCTTCTTCATCATCTGGTGTTTGTATGAAATTCCATCGACGTTTATTGCCCACGACTTCTTGTGGGATGTTGACCTCTCTCAGTCCTCTAGAAAATTGTTCCCATCCTCGTTGATTTGACCCTTTCCGCTGTCGAAGTACATCATTGACCAGATCAATAATATTTGAACCTTCAACGGGTTTTCCATCATATTCTAACAGGCCGTGTTCATCCCAACTTAAGTGAGGATGGTCTTTCAGCATGTTTAACAAGAGAGTAGCCTTTCGCCGCATGGTCGTTGGAACACTGTCTAGAATTTGATCTTTCAAGGTCATCGGTTTTTCCTCTTTCTTTTCAGTCACTGTACTTGTTGTTTTCTCAGCCATGTGTGGTCTGAAGGGTTTGAGTGCTTTTTTATGTGACACTTGAAAGCGATGTAATACTTCTCCAAATTATTGTGCTTTTTCTGACTCAGACAATTGATTGTCGTCAAGAACTTGATTCATTTCTTTCTGTAATGATGAAGTCTGACTCACTTGAGGGGATGGGGGTAACCGAGGTCGTTGTTCTTTCTTCCATCGATTCATCTCTTCCAACAACCGAACTGGAACATAGGCCATCTTCTTCATATTTTCCGAATGATTTCACCAGCAAGAGGTATAATTGATTTGGCTAAGAGCGGTGCAAGTGCCAACAGGGGTAGAAAACCACCTTTCTGATTGAGAATGATTTTCTTTTTTCGAACTGATACTTTCTTGGTCGCTAACTGTCGGAGGTGTTGTCTCTTAGAATGCAATCGACGCTTCTGAGCCTCTGACAGTGGTACATTGCCTTTTAAAATGTTGTGACAACATTCAGCAATACAATCCACTAATTCTTTTGGTGCTTCTTGAATAATCTTCTTTCGAAATTTGGGCGAGGCTTCTGTCAAAGCAAGCAACATTTTGCCATGTTTGCGAACGAGTGGTTGTTTGCGCTTCATGATGACAAATGATGATGAAATGTTTGGTCTCTTTTATTTATACCACTGTTGAAGGGCTTGTAAAGCGATATTGCCAGCACTACTCAGTGGTCCTGAATTTCTCATCGCAGTGACGGCAGTAGGTAAAGGGGAATGGAGACTTGGGATTGGTGAAAATCTTGATGATGATGATGATGATGATGATGAACGCCCACTTGAAGAATTGGAAAGGTCAAACAATTGTCGTCGAACTGTAGGGTTTGGAGAAACTGTCATTGATCCTTGTGGTGTAGCCAACCCAGACCTCATCGAACTTCTATTAGAACGGGGAGTAGATGAGGTCAGTGGAGAGAATTGGGCCACAAGTGGTGATGCTTTGGATGTTGTCCCTGATGTAACATCACGTCGAATCAGTATGGGGGACACTTTTGGTGTACCAGTTGATACAGAGCGTTTTCTTCTTACAGTGACAAATCGGTCATGAGGCAATGTCTGCTTCTTCCTTGTTTGTTTCCTTACTGGTGACTTGCGTTTGGTTGGCTGTTTTCGTGGTTGTTGTCGTGACCGTTTCTTGGCGGGTGACTTTCGTTTGGGTGGTTGTTTTCTTGCTACTGGACCAAATTTTCTCACAGCTTTGGTCCCGTTCCATCGAAGCAGGGTACGAATGATGGTGCCCCCAAGGAAACCTCCACAGCCAGGTTTTAAGATAAGTTGTCGTTTTGTGGTCAGATCCACAAGTTGATCAGCTAACTGTCTTAAAATGTCTTTGTTGCGTTCCATAAAATTCATCGTCTGTTTTGGCACGGTTACTTTTTTCTCTAAGATGAGTCGTGCAGCTAAGGTGAACCATTTCACCATCTCTGTTAATCCTGATTCTACCAGCTCTTGTCGTTTCGTTGGGTTCTTTTCCCGACTCAACGATTCTAGAGCTTTGATCACTGTATGTGGTGTGTTTTCCATGGTAGCTGTATCCTTAATGATGATCGGGTGTCATGTTCCTGTCATTTTATACTGTAGTGTAGACGATCGGTCCTCGATCTTCACCTGTTACCCACCGATGGAACACATCTGTTCTTAAACGATTCTGGCCGGCTGTTCTTGGATGAAAGTCAATGATAAGATATCCATGAGGTGTAGAGGTTGCATCTTGATACGCCATCACCAAATGGGGTAGTTGTATTTGGTTCGCAAGTGTTTTGATCTGACCTTTATCTCTTGTGTTTTGAAATAATACCATGTAGTGTGCATTCAAGCTAATGGTACGACTAGCCTTGGATTGTTGGAACATGTTTTGTGTGATGTAAATGACAGTGGCATTTCTATGGTGTCCCTTTCGTGTGAACCATAATTTAATTTTCTCCTCATCTTTTTCTCCTAACATATCATCAAATATGACGAGGTGTGGTAAGGTTGTATCGTCTACTATCTCTTCATCATCCTCAGGGATACCCTGAATGAATTTGATAGCTTCCCGTTCTTGTAACTGTGCGTAGGCACTTTGCCATTCTTTGTAACACCAGACGATGTGTTGTGGTACCACATGAAATAAATCAGTTTTGTACTCAATAAGTTTTTTTACAAATTGAGTTTTTCCTGAACCACTTGGCCCTGAGATGAAAATGTTACTAGGATGTTGAAAAAGTAAACTACTTTCCATGATGGTCTAAGAAATAATAACAGCATTGACATGACAACATTTTATTTTATACATCATAGCAAATAAACACTTGAACAACATCAGTCAAAAATGTAAACTATGACACACATCATGAATCAGTCTTTCTTTATACATCATCCATTCCGGCAATATCATGGTATATCCCATAGCATTTAAAGCCATGCACACTTCGTCAAACAGTTCCTCGGATTGTCTTAACGCCTGTTCTGATTGAATTCCAAGTACACGCACAGCCAACAACACAGCTCTACGCCATGGATTCCGAATTGGAGTTATGTTTTTTTCCTGTAGTGAAGTATTTCCCATTGTTTGGCTTCTCATTCGTCTTGCAAGTTCTCTGTGTAGTATCTAATTTTGTAGGTGTCCCAGAGGGATTCGTCTCCCAACTCAAACCTTTCTAAGTTGTTGAAATCGGGATCTTGAAAGAACTGTTCACTAGGATTTGGCCTCGTTTGTTTGAATATTGCGGCGCACTGTTTACCAAAAATGTTAAACACTTGTTCACAAGTGATAGGTTCTGGAGTCAGTAAAATGGCACGTATATCCTCTGGTGTGTCGTTCCGGTAGTTAATCGCAAATCTGAGATACATACGCTCATCAAAACGGTTCAGTTTCTCCACTGTATCAATGTTCAGGGTATCAATGTATATGTACCACACGTCAGAGATCAGGTTGCGTAGCAGGTTGTAAATGGCAAAAATCCGTTGAAAGACCACACTTTTATAGCTGCTTGGAAGATCACGCCCTCGTACATCACTAAAGATATCATAAACTTGGTTTAAACAAGAGGGATCCTCCATCGTCTGGTGAATTAATCTGTTTCCAACGCGCTGTGCCCAAGTAAAAAATAACTCGTTGCAAAATGCAGCAGGTTTCTTATTAGCTTCAACGAGATGTCTGTAGATCATCTGTTGCATTTCTACTGGTAGAGTGTTCATCGTGAATCTCCGTTTGTTTCCACCACCGTTCAGGCTATGCACACGATCACAAGCCAACTGGTTATGACGGTTGGTAACCGTACGGCACTGTCTTATATTTGTCCACGACCACGCGTTTTGTATACACTGAGCGGAACGTCTTGGTCTGTGTCTCACTGATCACTTTGCGATTTCTATGTCTCTTGATTCGGGATTCATATTCGATGACTGTCTTGTAATGTTTGCGATCTTGTACACAGTCGACCATAGTCTTAAAATTGACTTTCTGACTAGCATTGTAATCCAAAGTGATGCCTTTTACTTTGCATTTCTGATGTCGATTTCCTTTTTCATCGATATATTCATACCCATAGTTTTATGGCCCTAATGCCACGAATTTGACAATGCGTCCATGTGGTACTTCATCCGTCCACTTTCCCAACTGACTCTCTTCAATTGGAATGTTGTACTGGTCAGGGTCATAGATGTACATACAACTGTCTGTGTCAAAATACAGTACCCGATCTCCAAGTTTTTCCAACTGGGTGTAAAGTTCAAGTCGAGCATAGGACGTAACGAAGGCAGCTACCACTGGATTTGAAGATGAATGGGGCTGTGTTGCGTCTGTTTCATCCGAGTAATTCACCAACATGAAGTTGTCATGATCGAAAATCTCGGCAAACTGCACAGTGACATGACGGTCGGAGAGTAGGTCATACAACCGGTTCACCTTAGTCACATACTCGGTTTTGGTTTGAACATTGTTTTGTGCATTCTTACCCCACAAGCAGTTCAACATGGTTTTGGCAAACGCTCTTTTTCCTTTGTTCTTTTTCACGTTGTCGAGCCAGATACCCTCTATCTGAAAGTAATTCTGTTTAAAGCAGGCTTCATCATCTTCTGTTTTTACCCAATTAGGGTAACCACTTGCTTCTTGTTTCAATTTCAAGTATTTGTTAATATACTGTTTATACACATCTTTACTCCATGTGTCCCAGTGCCAGATGTGGAAGACGTCTACCAATTGGTATCCTACCTCAAGAGCTTTGGCTATTTCCACATGGGTCCAGGTACCTGTCAACATGCGTTTGTACAGAGTGTGATTGCATTTTTCACACTCTTCCTCAGCACAGGTACGGCACAGTGTAAAGATCATTTTCTTGTTACAGTGAATAGGTAGGACTGGTAGCCACAGGTCTTGTGGTGGCAATACACGACATTTGATGAGTCCCTTGTACATTCCAATGTTCTTTATATCAATCATCTCTTGACTTAAGATGTCGGGATGTCCCACGGGGTATGCTTTGTACTTGTTCACGAATGGATACAGTGAGCAAATGTCAGCATACTTAATTTCTTCCTTGGTGGTTGTATCCACTTCATGGTACAATTGAACGGCATTGGTTCGTCCACAAAACAAAGCATCCCGAGGTATAATAGGTTCTTGGAAGGGAAAGAAACGGTTCACAGCATCTCTGTATTCTGGTTCAATCTTGCATTTCTGATCAAAGTCACATTCCCACATTACAACTGTGTTGTAACCTTGTTGTGCCAAGTCTTTCAACCGAAAGGTTGTGGCATAGTATAACTGCTCCATAGTTTGAAGTGTGTAACCGTTCACACTGTCTCTCCTTGGGTAACATTTTGGACATCCGTGTGTCCAGCACCCCATGAATTCGTATACGGTGTTTGTCTCTTTGTGGAATCCGTCAACGTAATAGGGCCCAATTTGTACTTCACCTCCATTTAATGCATGGCGAATGTGCTTCTTCTCAATGGAAGCAGTTGTTTCTATCCAACGAATCCCTTTGATTGAGTATCGAGTTTTGTTTGGATACCCGTCATCAGAGATTACAGCCAAGGTCTTTGGAGGCATTGAATTTTTACGCCAAGCTTTGTTGCATACTTGAGCTAGGGTAGTAGCTTCTAGGAACGGATCGATTTGGTCACTGGCCAACAATTCTGTCCTTAACTCTCCACAACCTCGTCTCAAGATGTCCACATCTGATTTGCAGTACTTTTGCATTTCTAACTGAAAGTGAAACACAGCCTTTTGTGCCACTTTTGCATTATACCATTTCAGAAACGCTTCTCTCTTGTCAGGTTTCATGCTGTTGGGTCTGTAAAAATGTACGGGGAGATAGTCTCCAATGTAGTCTTGGTATTCATCCGTGTTGGCATAAAATGGAAACCATTTTTTTGCCATCTCAGTCAATCCAAACGTGTCGGGGAAATCGGACAAAGGCATGTTGAGAAAACTCAGTGAGTCGATGAATCTCACTTGATGGGCTTTCATCATTAGAATTTTGCTTCCATTCATGATCAATTCTGGTTTGACTGTATCATGTGTCAGTAAGTGCCTCAAAATAAACTGTGCATCGTATCCTTGTGAGTTGTGAGCAATCACTGTGGTACCTTTGTGACTGGGTTGAAACAGCCATGCACAAAATTCTGACAAGGTGTTGTTACCACGAAATATTTTTTCTCTAGGCTCATCCACAGCTTCGCATTTCTGACACGGGCTTTTCATGGATTGACACATACAGTCTCCACAAGCACGCTGAGCAACACAAAAGTTTGGTATATGTTCACCAAAATCAAATCGACACTCAAAGTCAAAGAAGATGAAAGGTACAGTCGGTGACTTCATGTTCTCTGGTTCTTTGTACGTGGGGATATAACACTGATGTTCTGCATCCACAACTTTCTTGCAATACTTGCATTTCTTAGTGCCAGGACAGAGATGGTTCTTCTTTGTGCCCACAACCATTTGACCACAGGTCTTGCAATTCCATACACTTTCACAGATGTTTTTTGTAGATTTTCCTGGTCTCGCTTTGTGCTGATCAAAACATTTCTGACTATGAAATGTTCTACCACAGTGACCACATGGAAAGAATCCTTCTTTTGGGCATAGTGTCGAGGCGTAACACAGACAAATGTTCTTACACAAGTGAGCTTCTCTGTTGTTATAACCGTAATTACAGTGTTCACAGAAGTAGCTGCATCCCAGGAAACCAGTGATTGATGTAATGCAATCATAATGTTTATCATGATGATAAATGTGAATCACTTTGCTTTTGTCTGTCAGAGGTGGTGATTGAACAACACGTCCATTTTCTCAAATTGTGGCCACACTTTGATCACATAGTCTGGATAAAGGTGGGCTTGAATCTTCTTGTATTCTTCTATACCACAAGGTTGATTTGGACTAATGCCCACACTATCTAACAATGTCTTGGCTTCTTGGCTTTGAAGTAATTTTGCAGATTGTCTCATCAAATTCCATCGCTTCTTCCAGGCTGTATCGTCCGTTTTATTGAGTTTACATATCCCTACCACAATTGATCGTGCCAAGCACATACTGTCGTGAACATTGTCTATCTTTACCATACTTCGTTTGACTTTGGTCATGTTCTCAATGCTTATGTGCGATCCAAACGTTCTCTTTCTTCTTCCCCCTCCCTCGGGCATAATGACATGTGTCATTTCTAACTGGAGATGCCCGTCATGAATCTCAAACTTGTGGTTGCTTTGTGATACTTTCTCTATTTCGTTCAACAGCGTATCTCCTGAAATGTGTGTTGCATTCCCAAATGGAATGTGGATACCAAATGCTAGGTCAGGATGATTTATGGAGATACGAATTTGATCGTTGTCATTGACCCGTGCTTCTCTGTATAACTGTTTCACCATGTCATTGAAAAGTTGATGTGTAAATTCAAACGGTTTTTTATATCTTTCAAAAGTAACATCGTACACGTGGCCATTCGTTTTAAACTTTCTTGAAGTTCTCTGTGACCATGGCTGTATGGAATAATATTCCCGTATATCACTCTTGGTCTTTTTTGCAGGTGGCTCATCATCGCTGCTTTCTTCACTACTCGACATCGTTGTGATTATAAGTAAGTGAGCAAAGCTTTTTTTATACATCTAAGCTCCGCCCACCTGATCTCAGGCCTATAAAGTGCGGTGTGACCTGTCCACTTCATCACTCTCAAACCTGATTCAGACTGCTCTCTTCAGAATGACCTGCAACACATTTGAGTTCTGGGTGAAAGGACAACTACAAGCTATCAGTGACAAGCTGATCAGACTAGAAACAGAAAGACAAGTGACATGCTACCGCTGTCAGGAAAAGGGGCATTATGCATCGGCATGTACGAAGAAAGCTTCAACACCTCAAACAGTACGGGTGTGCTACCGTTGTCATGAACCGGGACATTTTGTTTCTAATTGCCCAAAACCTGCAGTGTGCTACAGCTGTCACGAACAAGGTCACTTTGCATCCGCTTGTCCTAAGAAAGGAATGAATAGTACTGTACCTACAGTAAACGCACAGGCGGACAGTGAAATGCAGAAAATGGACGTAGTTGAGACAGTGCCACAGACGGACAGTGATGTTGAGTTACTAGAGGCTGTCTCTGAGTTGGAGAAACCTACCGTAAAACCCAAGAAACGCAAGAGAAGCGCCAACACATGCATCGTGTGTCCTGAGGCTCACCCATCAACAAGCAGTACAGAGTGTAACCGACCAGCTAAGAAGCGAAAAATGTGACATTTGAACACTAGACTCGAAAACAAAGTTGTGTTATGTTCATTATTTGATGTATGACCCACGTTTAATTCATTGTTGCTGTATGACACATGTTTGTTGTTAAACCCAATAAAAAATCATATGACAATTGTATTAGTTATCCTTTCTACATCATTGTAATGGTCCTGAAAAGGACCGTTATTTATTGAGAAGTGACTAGCACTCACTCAAATACAAATACCGCCAGTAATGCCTGCTGGCTTCTGGATATGCCAGGTAAAACCCTGACAAATCCGGGTACAATGGCAAAGTGGGTAAACTCGGATATAAGCTGACACCCTCTTCCTTAATACCCTCTTCCTTGACTTCTACTTTCTTCTCCTTTCGTAACGCCTTCCTTGCAGGTCGGAATAACTTACGAAGGAACTTCATGGTGAAGAATGAATACATACACAGCATTACACAATTTATAGTCAAGAAAAAGTAGGTTAGTAGGTCAATCCATCCCAATGTCAAGGCCAAAGACAATGCTATCCAACTTAGGTCAAGGTTAAACTTGAATCATTGGATGAAAAATAACGTTCTCTGATTGGTGTGCGCCAACACAAGAAAGTAGGTCAATCCGGTACTATAAAACAGTGCACATACTCTATACTTTATTATTCATGAGTGCAACACGAGACCGTACACACGTATGTCCACCCCAGACTTGCTAAAATTGTTCCTCGACAATCCCAGCTATGAGGAACAAGAGAGCGACCCAGACAGCTATCACGACCGAGTTGAGGTGTGTGATCAATATCTCACTCTTATAAAAAGGGGAGATCTCCCTAATTACCTGTCAGTTACCTTTGAAGATGTACCATCTACCCTACTACAGGGATCGGGAGACAGCCTGAACTTCATAGGTGACAAGGATCTAACCCGTTGTCATTTGCATCTCCTTGCAGGATGGATGAAGAGATATGTCATGGGATGGGACTGTACAACGTGTGGTATGGACCACAATTAATAAGAAACAAAACGGCCCTTTTCAGGGCCAACCCAAATGTCTCGAAAGGACATTTTACAATTGTCAATCCCCCTTTAACGTTAAGAAGTGGTCCTCCTTTAAGAAATTTTATTACATACGGTACCATAAATCTGTTTTCATATATAGTACCATTCGGTACTATAGTATAGATTCGGTACCATAAAAAAAAAAAAAATATGGTACCAATGTTTTTTTTTTTTTTATTTTCTCTTTTTTATATAAAAATTCATTTTGTACAATAATATGCTTGCAACAAAATATGTACACGTAAACAAAACTTTCTTTTACAATCTTTTAAGCTATTAGAATATCAAAGTATTAAAATAAAGCTAACTACATTTTATTAACAATGGGTACGTTTTGACATATTCAATAGTACATTTTGTCTTTTTGACACAGGTACGTATTGACTTTCAAGATGTGAAAATCTGTCTCACTGAAACAAGTTATGTTGGACCTAAATATGTTAAAAAGGTATTAGCAAGTATAAGGAGTTGGTCTGATAACATGAGAAATCACATCGGACTGGTCAAAATTTTACCAGACAGGTCCTTTTTTTTTTTTTTTTTTTTTTTTTTTTTTTTTTTTATTTACACAGGTGTTTATTTACATTCAACATGGCAATCAAAAAATGTCAACAGATCATTAACAAATCTTGCTATACATTACTGGGTAACTTAGAATGTGTGTGACAAACCCTCCATTACATGACAATTATTGAGAACATGACAGTGACAATATAAAACTATATCAGCCTTGGCCAAAATTCTACCAAAATAATAATTTAACCTTTTCCCTCATATAGACTCATTTTGACGCACTCAATAGGTACCACACAAAGCCTGATCTGCAGAAAGCCAAACTCAAACCTTACCAAATTTAATTGTAAAATCCTCATTACCAGACCACTGAGGAGCAGCGAACAGCATAAAACCAGTTACTCGCAGGCTGATCTGGTTTTATGCTGTTCGCATAGGTCTTTTCATGGTATCCTCTATGAGGGAAAGGGTTAATACCCAGAGATATTTTATTGTTCTTGCTTCTTTTTTTTTTTCTTTTTTTTTTTTTTTTTCAAACTTTTATTATCCCCGTCATAGGTGTCAGCAGGTCGGGGAACCATCCTGCAGCCACCTTACATTTCAAAAATACATATATATATTTGAATAATACTGACAGTAATATATACATATATATTATCACTTTTAATTTAAAGTTTGATTTTTTTTGTATTGTATAGTTTTGACATGTTGTAATATAAACAAATAACCATTTCATACTTATTAGAATTTGTTAGGAAAATAAACACAACATACAGGTACATAGCAATTATAAATTAATAAATAGTTGTATAATTGACCAATTTTTGGGCTTTGAATTGTCAGATAATACCTCCTTATAAATGCTATATGCAAATTTAAAACTTAATTTCAGTCCTATGTTGGTGGGGATGATTTTTTTCCTTTTGCATAAATATATGTATCTTTTAAATTCTAAAAACAAAATATCATATTCATTTGTACTATCTCCTGAGCCTAAAATAATTAATTTATTGTTAATCTTCTTTTCTAATTTGTTACTTTTTAAAATATCATTTATGTAATCTAACAAAGGTTTAATAAAACAACATTCACAAAAAATGTGCATAAGTGTTTCCTCATGATCATGACAAAAGGTACATGAATTACTGGACACAATTTTCATTTTATATAACAATGAATTAGTTGCTAAAATTCTATGTATAATTCTAGTTTGAAACCAATGGTACCATAAGTACAAAAAAATTATGGTACCTAGGGTACCATACTGCCATCCTTCACTACTAGTATTGTTATTGTAAATAAAATAATAGAATCCTAGTATATTTGTTGTTCTCTTCACAGACTTAATGATGTTAAAACGGTAATTAATTAAGATTTTTCACTAATATCAATCACCTTTTTTTAAGAATACATATTACATTGATTTTGCAAAAATATTTTTTGTAAATGTTTCCCCATAACTTTTTTACCCTTTTTATTTCAAATCTGCTAACACCGAATTTAGGAATTGTTGTGATCCAGTGTTCTCCGTGTATTCCTAATTCCTAGTGTATTCCTAATTCCTAGTGTATTCCTAATTCCTAGTGTATTTCTAATTCCTAGTGTATTCCTAATTCCTAGTGTATTCCTAATTCCTAGTGTATTCCTAATTCCTAGTGTATTTCTAATTCCTAGTGTATTTGTATCATCTGCAAAAAATGTTCCCTGACTGGAAGAGAGGGTCAGAAGGGGATCATATCAGTAACCCCTGGTCAGACCACAATGCAAGAAAGTGTTACAGTTATCCGAATTTCAGAATTTGTGGAAAGTAGGGGCTTATTCCATAGAATGACAAGGTATTTACTTAAAACCTAAAATATGCATAGAAATGCAGTTACCAAGAACCAAAACTTTCTCTTCATGGTCTCATCTTTTAACTATCTCCCTTTATTTATTTTATTACTATTATTATAAACTTATTTACTATATGGGTTATAACCTTGATATTTGGCCTTTTTATTCCAACAAGGATGCCCTTTCAATTGGCATCTGCTATTTTGCACCTGATCCCCTTGGGCGGGGCCTAGAAGGGTAAATTTTTGACGGACGGGAGCATCTTGTTTATTTTTGAATTTTGACTGTAGATCAAGGTAGACTTGTCCAAAAGTTTACATTATATGTGCACTGAGTACCACTTAGTGTACAAAGAACAGCGAACCATGGGCTAATTTGAAATACATAAATAGAAACAAAATACAATCGTGAGTGAGTGTGCATATGTCACAGTGAGATTGTTAAACAGAGATTTCAAGTAATCACTGACTTATTCACTAAGAAAGAACTTGGAAACCCTTATATGATTAGTAATTTTCAAAGTATAGCTTCAGTTTATGTTTATGTTTGAGTTTTTTGTTTGTATTTTTAACGTAATCTCTTTTGCATTCCAAACCTGTTATATAACACAAACTTTCGCCGTTGACCTAACAGGATATTTCTATGTTGAAAACCATGTACACATTGTCTCCTTCAGCTAGACATTTCACTGCAACCTACTATGGTTTCTAAATTACCATCTTGTAAACAGGGTTAACAACATACGAGCTCTCGAACTTCCAAATGGAGAATACATCTTTAAACAACGCCTTAGAAAACTCTGTAGTTTTATGTGTGTTTTCTCCATTCATAGTATAATGATTAAATATTAATATACCAAACTAGCTATCTCCGAAACGATAAAGTGTATTTCAAAATAATTAAACAAATTTGTATTTCCTTTCTTGTGAGGCGTGTGTCTATAAATTGTTATTACTGAGGCGGAAAGTTAATAACCCTCGTACCACACGATTCTAGTTAAGTGGCTATTATCACACAGGAATATGAGATATGTGGTCACATCTGGTGGTCGTGATTATTGTCTATATGTATTAAATAAATTATTAAAGAATACACTAATATATAGTTATTAATGGCAATTCACTATCATAACTGTGTTTGTATTATTAAAACAAGTTTGTTTAATCAAAATTACACATATAATCTATCTCAAATTCAATGCATAACATAGAAATAAAGCAGTACATTAATGGTTATAAGAGATTGAATCGTATATAAATGAGTCATAAATGTTCTTTACAATCATTAGGTTATCATATAATTATTGATATTTAACCCTGTACATCATAGTTTTCATGTACACATTTATGACTTGATTTACTGAACTAGTTATATATGAACAAATTAATATAAACAATTTTCTTTGCCGTGCATACTGTTTATAATCTGAACCACGCTATTGTTTGACCACACTCGGTAAACAAAGGAAATCCTTGAAAGAGCTGTTTGGTATGGGTCTGCATGTCAAAACGCATCTATATGTAAACAAAGTAAGAAAATTGTTTATTAATCTATATGAAGTAAAAGGCTAAACTCATTCAATGGTGAGGGGCCATCAAGAAACTTTAGAGTGTAAAGATGAACAGATTTTGATGTAAGTAACCGTGAGAATGAATTGTAATAAACTTAGATAGGTTGGTTTCTAGGGTTTACTGTCCCACAGACAGTATTACATTCATTTTGAGATTATGTCTATTTGAGGACACACTGCAGAATCACGTCGTAGACATGTGGCGTAATACCGCACCCAGTCACTTTATCGTGATACAGGGCCAACAAATCCTTGAACTAACCTTTATATATGCTCAGCCCCAACTAGAGAGCTACCGTTACCATTATAACGACTTTGTTATGTCGCGGTCGAGAATCGATCCCATGATTTATGTGAGTTATGATACAAATAAAAGGATTTACCCTATCAAATTATACAGTATCTAATTAAATGAAAAATATACAATTTATTATTAGTTACAACTAATGACATTCGAAACTTACCTACAGTCTACATAGGAACATGCGCAAAAAGGTAACTATCGGAAATATCATACTTAAAATTACCCTCGTATACAGGTGTATAACCAAGTTTACAAGCTCGTTAAAATGTTTGTTGAAACGAAATGACACAAATTAATACGTCTGTCAACTAAACTTGTTTGAGGTAAACGATTTAGCATTGTAACCAGTCAATACAGAGACGAACAGGTAATAACAAAGAAATGAATTATCTCAACGGCGTACTTTTGTATTAACTTTTTCGACAATTGCCATGGTCCAAAGGTCACAGTTTAGGCTATTCATTTTTCAAGAAAGATTGTTTAGTGATAATAAAACTGTATGTTAGATTTCGATCAATATCTATTTAAATTTCAGTTATTGTTACAACAAAGGGAATATTTAGAAAGAGTTCTTAATAAAGAAGATATTTAAGTTAAGGAAGATATTTCAGTCAGTGGTCTAATGAATATAAGAAACCCAACACTGTATGTAAAATATGTAAAATAAACATCAAACTTCTTTTCAAGCATGCGTGTTGAATGCGTTTTTTGCATACAAAATTGAATTGTAGGTATCAGTGAGGCGCTCTGAAATAGACTAGACTAGATAGTCCTAATAAGAAGGTTTGTCAAATTTACAAATGTAATAAAAGTATTGTTACGAAATCTTTAGATGATCTTTTACTTCGTCCATATAGGAGAATTATTATTGCGTTTAAATACAGTTCTAGTAAATAACATTAACAATATGTAATATTCGTTTAGCACTAAAAATATGCAACATTAATGTTGGAAAACTTGATTAGATTTGAATTGTTTTCTATGCAAATATCAGATGAGAAAGTGTATTGTTCATCTGTATGGTAAAACTGGTATGATTTGTGTACAAGGGCATAACAAACATGTCATTCTCTAACTTCAACTCAGCAAATCAATGTAAGTCTTAAATAGTGTAATATAGAAATAGGACTACACAAATAAAGTTAAAAAATTACCTCGTATGCTGACACGGTATTTCCTTTCACATCCATGATAGATATATGTTGGTTAGATATTCCTTAATGTTTGGCTTCTGATCTAATTCGCATTTTCGTGACGAGTGTTTCTTTTCTGGCAAAAGTTCAATAGAACGTCATTACGTAACTATATGTTTAGATCAAAAGTTTTCGCACAAAAATTCAGTTAAAAATACACACGGATATAGCTTAAACTTAATTATAAAAATAGGACCTAAGGTTAAAAATATCAATCAAACTTAACACTGGAAATATGAACTTTCAAAATTAATGCAGCTTTATATATGGTTGGTCTTGGATATATCTGTATACACTTCATTTACTCAAATACTTATGTTGTTCTTGTTTTTTATTCTGCTTATTAGTTACTGTACAAGCATATGATCAGAATCATTCTAAAAAGTATATATTTGTATTGTAAGATAATCATCTCATCCCAAAATACTAACCCCTGGCATTCAGGAATAGGATATATCAGAACTATACACTTTAGGTGCGATAATAAGGTAAATAAATGATGACCATATTAAAAAAATAAATTAGAGCAATTTTAAAAACTGAAGTCATGAAGGCCATGTGACAAATTGAGTGGGTATGTCTTGAACTGAAAATGTGCATAATGTTGTGGACAGTGAAACATTGCGTTATGTGGAAACAAAAGATAATGGAAAGGAGATTATGTTAACACTGAATATAAGACACAAATTCTGATTTAAAACAAAATAATTGGAATAATCCAAAATAGCAATCGTCACGCTTTCTTTAATGGAAAGAATATAGTTTATATTACGTTATATTAACCAGTGTTTTGTAAACGTGCTATATATTTATTAACACTAGTAAGATCAGATACTTTGAAAAAAAAAAGAAAAAAAAAAAGAAACATACTGTTTCTTCCTGTTGGATGTTAAACCCACCAAAACAATCAAACGAGAGAGACTGAGAGAATAATGATAACAGGGGTAATCGAAAAAAAATGCTTTTAGAATTATTCGTATAAGTATATCTAAATAATAAGATAGATAGATAGATAGATAGATAGATAGATAGATAGATAGATAGATAGATAGATAGATATTTGTTTGTTGGGTTTAGCGTCACGCCGACAGTATTTCAGTCATTCAGACGATGTCTACTTCCAAACTGAAGTATCACGTCGTAGACATGTGGCATGATGCCACAACCAGTTACATTATCCTGACACCGGGTCAACCAGCCCCGCATTTACCCTTATAGACCAAGCGCCAAGCAAGGGAGCTAAAACAGTACCATTTTTAACGACTGGTATGTCGCGGTCGGTGATCGAACCCACGACCACCCGCTACCGAGGCGGACCCTCTAACCACTCGGCCACCGGGGACGGGACCTCCGTTGAAGATGTATAAGAAAAAATAGCAATAATATAACAGCAATAACAAAAAATAACCACCAAAAACCGAAGAAATATTACAATAGCAATGGACCAACACAATAACGGAGCAATTACATCAATTTTGCGACACTCCTAACAGAGATATATCTAATGTATAGAATGTTAGAAAATCACTCATTTGTAACTGCAACCTAGTCAATGCTGCGGTGTATATTACTTGTCGACCTTTTCTATGCAACATGCGGTGGCTGCTTGCTCACCCTTTACGAAGTTAATACTTTTAAGATACATTCTGTTTTTGATATTCTGACTCAATTTCAGCTAGACCCGTCTCCTGCCAGACATTTCCACACACTCAGTCACCACTATCACTACCAATCTCCACACATGAGCCGTCACTGCCTGTCACAACAGAATCGTCATCATCAATAACGATGACACCATCGTCTTATTCGACGTCCGTCACAGACCTGCCTTCTTCTTCATACACCTTACTATCTTGTGAATCAACGATTACGTCATCACTAACACACTTATTACTAGCATCTCCAGTTGGACCTATCACTTCCTGGTCTGGAACACTGCTGCCAACGTGGTCACTTTCGGTGCAAACCGAAACATCCTCGTACATCATATTATCACCGTTGTCAATTAGCACACTGAAGATGGACGTGTCGAATGCTTCTGTATAAAACGCCCATTTTCCTGTCAACAGATATGTTCAGCATGTCCAAAATATTCTCATCGGAACTAACGTCTTCGCATGCTTCGTAGTCTGCGACGATTGTGATGCACCGATGGATCTAATCCATGCTGCAAATTTTCAAAGCCATGGTTTGAAATAAGGTGTACATACAAATAACTTCGTTGTATGAGCCTTGCATTGCATCCCATTTCTGTGCATCTCCAGTGGTCGTAAATATTATGTTTTTAATTGATATGTCTTTTTAAATTTCTTTTGTCTTCATATTCCCTTGAACAATGATCGCAGGTGTGCATGGTAACTAAAATCGAAAACGCCTGTACTGTAAAAAAAAAAAACATTCAACAACTGAACGCTTCAATACAGCACTGTCAGTAGATCGTATGCGTTTGATGACCATTATTTTCACGCGAAAGGTTCATTTCATGATTTTGGCCTTGGGTTGCACGAAAAAAGACGGGTTTATGTAATTCCTTTGCTCCGTTTGTGTCATGGACTGCAAGAAAAAATACGGTTTTATAATTTCTTTGCTCCGTTAATAATCAGTTTTGCTCCCTCTAAAAGCAAGCAGGTTCCTATTACATTTTCTGCTAGACCAAAACATTAATATTTCGTCAAGGCGATCCTCCCAAAGCAAAGAAAATATTTCATTTATCATCGAAACAATTTTTATATTTTTGTTCTGGCTTCAGATGCTGCCTTGCGCGATGAGATGACTTCTTACTTATAGATTATTTGATGATCTTCGACGGCTCTTCATGATGACCTTTGCTTGTTGAGAGCTCAATAGGATATAGTAGATTTATCGGCCTTTTTATCACATCCGAATGCTGTCAGAATAACAGAAGCTGTTACCAATTTCACGACTCACAATTAAATCCTCTATTTTTCCAGGCCTCCATTATCCTCTGAGTATTTCATTTCTGATAAGTACAACGTCATTAATGTTTGGCGAAATTTTGCATTGTAACCGTTGGTTTTTATATTACTGTCCTTTCTTGTAGTATTTTTAAGAACTCATTTTTCCAAATAATGGTGATGGATGGTGTTCCACGCACAGCGATAAATCGTCTCAGGTATAGACGAAACGATTTTGTTGACATGTCTTAAGCTAATTATAAATGAATTGCACGTGTGAACATGAAAGTGAACAAGCAAACCCACATCATTTTGTTGTCAGGAGTTTCCTTGCAATACAATGGTTCAAATAGTCTATTCTAGTCTTAGAGAATGGTACACTTTCTTTGACCCTTAAGGTCAGTTAAGGAAGGTAGTTAAGCCATTGGTGGTAGTCTCTAAGGAGTACATTCAACACAACGACAGATTAGACATCCTTTTAGCACTTTTCGTACTGTTGAACATACATGTGTTATCCAATATTCTTGTCGTAACGAACCTAATGTTTGTGAAACACCACTTTGCGTCAATCATTTGTAATATTTCTCTACCATTAAGTGTGTAAACTGCGCTTTGTTTGGCAAAAGTATGGGACGTTTTTCAGCGTCCATTAGCTCTGCGTTATCGAGTCGTCCATGACGTTGTACACCAGTATCATCTACATATACTTCTAACTGCTTCACAAGTTTACTGGACTGTTTTGAAATGATCGAAGAGTACACATCGGCAAAATAATTCGTTTGGCCGTACTGAATCCACACGTATTCCGGTTTAGGCATTTCAACATTTGTAAAAATGTTGTCGTTTGATGCTTTTCCACGCACTTTCTTATGAAACGTAGACACCATTCTGTGCTTTTCAGCACCATTGCTATGAACGCGAACTTACTTATATCTATTGCAAAGGTGCTTTGCTTATTTCTTTAGCAATCAGAGAATCTTCGTTTGTCTTTTCTTGATTTGTGTTTGGTTCTATCACCCTCTTCTATATTAGCTCTTAGCCACTGTTTATAAAGTTTTAAGAGCCATTCAGGACCATGCCACCACATTTCCAAGTCCTTGAGTTCTTGACGTGTACAATCTCAACTTAGTATGTCAGCCGGATTGTCTTTGCTACACACATATCCAAGCGTGATGCATTAATGTTTTTTTTATTTATTTCTCTTACTCTGTTTTCAATGAACACTGATAGCTTTTTCTGAGAGTGTATCCAACTAAGAACACACTGGGAATCGGTCATCACAGAATCAGAAACTTTCAGTTTCGAATTCAGTTGTGACTCCAAATATTTTACACTTCGCACTGCTATTATCACAGTCATTAACTCCAATCTAGGTATGGGAATGGATTTTATGGGCACAAGTCTCCTTTTCACAAAAATGAGGTCGCTTTTATTCATAACTTTATATTCTAGCAGTTTGTGGTTGCATAAGTTACTTTCGATGTATCACAATAACATAGAAATGAATATTCATTCTCATTTACTGACAATACGATACACCTTTTCACTTCGAACTTACCAATATCCTTTAATTCATCTTTCATCATCATCCATTCTGAAGCACTTTTCTCAACTATTTTGTCATCCAAATCAAGTTGTTTCTTCCAAAAGATTTGTAAAAAAAAAAACTTTTCTTCTCAGCGTAATGGGAGCAAATAACCAAATAGGATCGATCACAGACGTAATCTGCCTCAAAACATTTCTTTTTGTTATAATTTCGTATTTTTCTGAGTATTCGTTTTCTTTTGTAATGGCAATGTGTCATTGCGTACATCCCAAATATGTTCGAGTACATTCGTTACATTTTCTTCAATTAAATCCGAGTCCATTTTTACTCTTTGAGTTCGTCACTGTTTGTACTCCACTCTCTTCGATTCATATGTGCTTCATTAAACATTACCTTTGATTCATTATACAACTCTTTAGCCTTTTCGACTGTTACCACATTGTCCATGTTAATGTCTCTTTTCAGTTTTTCAGCAAGATCAGAAAGATATATGTCCAAATGGTGTTCTACAGAGGCACTCAAAAAGAACGGGCTTGACACAACACCAACTGGTACGCGGGATGGTACGTCCTGAATGTGGGTCTCTTCTTTGTAGTTTTTAAACTAAAGGAATCTGGTGACATCTCATGTTCGTGTAATCCAGTCCGATGGAATGCCTTTTCAATATCAGCAATTATCCCTATCCCGTGTAGCCTGAATCTCAACAGTATCCCACAAAGGTTCTGCAATAACACCGACCTTCTACACAGGCAATCATTCTAACTAGAGTGATGTCTCATCGTTTTGGCCGATGCATCATACACGATTCTTACTTAATTTGTTGTTTTCTGTGGGGTCAGAACGGCATGATGAGGAATGTAATGCCTTTTTTCCATTAAACCCGTCTTTCTCTACGTTTTCTAAAATATCATTCATTTCTTTCATTATTCTATTATTTTTTCCATTAGATATGGCTTTCTGTGTAGCTTGTTTGCAAGGGAGTTTAGTCACCCTACGGCTAAACCACGATTGTCACGCAACCCTATGTTCGCCATGGCCACACAACTTGATATTGCATATATTTATGTGTGATTTCGATTGCTTCTACATTCCAGAAATCTTCTTAACTCCGTGGGTCAATAATTCCAGTAATTCTAAAACTCCAAACAATCCACATAATCCAAAAACTGACCCTCTCTCTTTTCAATTTCACCCCTTTTATACCTCTCTTTCCCGCCAAATATCACATGCATCACATGCATCTCGAGGACTGTTTAACAAGTAAATTTACAATAGTATTACATATGCATACGGAGCAATAATTAATCAATAACGAGATAATCATATGATAATAGCAAACGTAAAGCAATTCCATACCAATCACATAATAAGAACAAGAAAGTCAGTAGAACTGACAGATGCTCCCCGAAGAACGTCATTGTTACAAATAAGGTCTTGGTCAATGGGTGGGAGGATATGTTGAAATCCCCATTCCTAAATCATATCTATTCTCCTCATCTGATGAGATGTTTTACCAACTCTAATTTGGAGACTTAGTAACAGTTTACTATTTAATATGATAATACGTGTTACTCATCAGATCTTTCATTGATTTTTTTTAAGTTTTTATGCTACTAAAAATTAAGTCATACATTTCAATGTGTGCTCATATCAAAGAGGTTAACCAACACTCTTGACATATGACTGGATATTTGAAATAGTGTATAATGGCCTAAACAACAATTAGCTGACATGATTATTATTGTTCATACTGAATTTTGTGGGGTTTTGTTTAAATGATATCTCCTGTTAAATTAGGCAAATGACATGAATATTAGTCAACAACATGGTAGTAGGGGCCATAACTCTCTTGAAAATTGAGGAACCAGGTCACGTCGACGATATGCGTATCTGTAATAAAGCTTCCCATAAAGTTTCATTGAATTCAAGCCATTAGTTCCTGAGAAATAGCCCGGACAAGAATCATGCAACATGAACTATAGGCCAAAAAGTCAAGGGGCCTTATCTCTTTGAAAAATTTAGGAATCAGGTCATGCTGACGATATGCGCATCTCCTCTTGGTAATAAAGCTTCCCATAAAGTTTCATTGAATTCAAGCCATTAGTTCCTGAGAAATAGCCCGGACAAGAATCATGCAATATGTACTATAGGCCAAAAAGTCAAGGGGCCTTAACTCTTTGAAAAATTTAGGAATCGGGTCAAGCTGAAGATATGCGCATCTCCTCTTGGTAATAAAGCTTCCCATAAAGTTTCATTGAATTCAAGCCATTAGTTCCTGAGAAATAGCCCGGACAAGAATCATGCAATATGTACTATAGGCCAAAAAGTCAAGGGGCCATAACTCTGTGAAAAATTTAGGAATCAGGTCATGCTGACGATATGCGCATCTCCTCTTGGTAAAAAAGCTTCCCATAAAGTTTCATTGAATTCAAGCCATTAGTTCCTGAGAAATAGCCCGGACAAGAATCATGCAATATGTACTATAGGCCAAAAAGTCAAGGGGCCTTAACTCTTTGAAAAATTTAGGAATCGGGTCAAGCTGACGATATGCGCATCTCCTCTTGGTAAAAAAGCTTCCCATAAAGTTTCATTGAATTCAAGCCATTAGTTCCTGAGAAATAGCCCGGACAAGAATCATGCAATATGTACTATAGGCCGAAAAGTCAAGGGGCCATAACTCTGTGAAAAATTGAGGAACCATCTCACGCCGACGATATGCGTATCTACTCTTGGTGATAAAGCTTCCCATAAAGTTTCGTTGAATTCAAGCCATTAATTTCTGAGAAATAGCCCGGACAAGAATCATGCAATATGAACTATAGGCCAAAAAGTCAAGGGGCCTTAACTCTGTGAAAAATTGAGGAACCATCTCACGCCGACGATATGCGCATCTCCTCTTGGTAATAAAGCTTCCCATAAAGTTTCGTTGAATTCAAGCCATTAGTTCCTGAGAAATAGCCCGGACAAGAATCATGCAATATGTACTATAGGCCGAAAAGTCAATGGGCCATAACTCTGTGAAAAATTTAGGAATCGGGTCATGCTGACGATATGGGCATCTCCTCTT
The DNA here is from genome assembly GCA_021229015.1 of Solen grandis. Taxonomy (NCBI): domain Eukaryota; kingdom Metazoa; phylum Mollusca; class Bivalvia; order Adapedonta; family Solenidae; genus Solen; species Solen grandis. The sequence goes on from CM037777.1 coordinate 98,679,385, forward strand.
GGTAATAAAGCTTCCCATAAAGTTTCGTTGAATTCAAGCTGTTAGTTCCTGAGAAATAGTCCGGACAAGGAAAGTGTGACGAACGGACGGACGGACGGACAGACAGACGGACGGACGGACGAACGGACGGACGAAGCGGCGACTATATGCGTCACCTTCGGTGAGCATAAAAATGGAGCAATAATATACCCCCCCCCCCCAAAAAAAAAAAAAAAAAAAAAAAACAAGAAAAAAACACACAAAAAACAAGAGGGCCATGATGGCCCTAAATCGCTCACCTGAGTTCAACTGCTAGAGAGAAAATGCTTAAGTAAGAAAAAAATGTACACATAATAATTTATTTAGTATTGAAATTTTGTTAATTTTTAGTTCTGGTGGTCATCTTGGTAGGCAGGCCTAAACAAGTTTACCTATTTGTACTCAGTATCACCTAAGGATCATTCCTGTAAAGTTTCATCAAAATCTGCTCCGCCGTTAAGAAGGAGGTGTCATTTAAAGATTTTCTATTTTTAACTCTGGCAGCCATTTTAGTTGGCGGATCGGAATGATTTAAGCTAATTTTGATCGTACCACCTAAGGATCATTCCTGTAAAATTTCCTCAAAATCTGCTCAGCAGTTTAGGAGGAGATATCATTTAAAGCAAAAGTTGACGACGCACGACGGACGCCGGACAAAGACTGATCACAATACCTCAGGTGAGCTAAAAATGGAGAAATAAAATATTATATAAGCGATGGTCCACATCATTGACTGTACAAATAGAACAGACTTAAATATCGTCAGTACACATTTCTTGGCAAATTACAATGGATCAGAGTCTTCAAATGACGTGGTCATGACTGAAGCGACAGTTTACATATGGGTAACATAAAACAATATTACAAGAGATTTAGGGTAGAATCTTGAATATGGATAAATGATGACAAAATGTGTTTTGCACGAAGACTTAAAGAAACACCTTTTGGTAAGAAAATTAACGAAAAGGGATCGTGAAAGTGTATAGTCAAGGTTAAGATAGTGCTGAATACGCCAACCCCTCATAGTGATTTTGGGGGCGTATATTAAAAGAAATCCGAGACAAGTGAGAAGTCAAAGAAATCGCTCACTTCAGGATACAGGACCTGCTCTCAGAAACTAAAATCCGGAGAAACCAATTAGTATGGAAGATTATTTATGTAAATATTACAACACGATTACTTGCGAATGCCTTATGTAAAATGACATGCGTATGCATGTATGAATACTTTTACATGTTGTATTTCTGTAAGATTGTTTCTGCTAAATGTTATGTCCTTGCTTGCTTTTAATATGCCAGTATGTAAAGACCCAGGTGCTAACTGCCAAATGATATATTACAAATGGGAAACCATACATGTATGTATATACAGAGTGGCTGCAATCTCTTGTACAGCAAGGTGATATATTGAGGCGGTGGTTCTTTTCTGATAATAATTACGTTTGTCCGCAAGACGTCGATCCGTTAACGATAACACGTAAACGGTGTTGGAAAAAAATGCTGCTGATACAAATAATGTTGTGCTGCTGTTGTTGCTGCTTCTGAACGCTTTGGTTGTTAACTATTTATATAAATCATGTTATCCCCAGGACGTTTGTATATCTGCTTGGGCAACGACTTCTTTTGCGGCGAAGAGAATATCGAAATGTCTTACTTTATGTTATAAGATAAAATATACAGTAGAACCTGTAAATCCCCCCAAAAATCATGTTTTGTCTTAAAGTTACCTCCGAAATCCAAACTCTAATTGTATAACTGTCAAATTTAGTGTTTACCCAAGGTGCTGTTGGGAGGGAAACTGAGGTGTGCCAATCACACTGGGGGAGATATTTTCAGGGGTCGGTGTTTGTAAAATCAAAACATAAGACGCGGACGAAATTAAAGAAAGATTATCATTGATTTTTCACACATATACATGTAATTACGTAGACGGTAATGCAGTTAAATATTTGTTTTATTAAATGTTTGGTATTCTTTTGTCCCCCAGTAAACATTCGCAAATATTGAGCTAACATCGTAATAAGGAAATTAAGGAAAATTGTGTCATTATGCCGGCATTCAGCGCGATAAATATGGAAAAAAACAGGAAGAAAAACCTGAAACTCGGTCAGTTTGTTTAGAGCAATTACGTCCTGGTAAATATGTACGCACATACAACATATAAACATACATGCAAATTTTACAAACTTTGAAAGAGAAGCAATTCAATGTTTCATTACCAATCTGAAGGATTCTTGTTGAAGAAAGACAGAAAGAGAGAGAGGTTGGGAGAGGTTTTTGCAGGGGCCAGTCATTTCAGAGATGATAATTAAAAAAGGCGGAAAAAATCATATTAAGGACAGATTGCCAAATCACATGATAATTGTAGTTACATTCGCATTTCATGTGTAACCCTATCATCTCTGAAATGACTGGCCCCTGCAAAAACCTCTCCCAACCGAAAACCTCTGGAAACCGAACATTTTGTCTGGTCCGAAAGCGTTCGGTTCTACTGTAATAACACTTTTACACATAAATAAAATATATACATAAGTATTTTCATTCACAGAATGTTTAAATGCAAGAGTGACTTTTGCTTTAAATAGCACAGGTCACGCTTAAGTAGTTTTGTCTCCTTTGTAGACAACAAAACAAGAAGGACATTGCGTTGTCACACGGCGGTGCGACATTGTATTCACGCTATCGTTAGTCATACGAGTCGAGTGCCGACGCCACTGGAGAGCAAAGGTTACTTTTAAAGCTAGCCAATCACATAATGTTGAAGAAACAATCCCCAGTGACATCACGAATTGTATTACATACATGTATAACAAGGAACACATGTTTGATCTTTTTTTTTGTTGAAAATTATGACTATTTCCTAGAAGTATTCTTGACCACTGCATTATCTGTACAACACAACTGCAGCAATGTGCTTTATTGCATTCAACACACGACATGTTCATAGCAATCAAACAAACATGTGGTAAGGTGGACACAATTTGCATAGAAATAGAGCAACTTTTAGTGTTTTAAGTAACAATGGTGATTATAATTATATTTTTGTATTTTTGGTAAATATATAATAATTATAAAAAGAACTACAGACACTATTACAGAATAGAACGTATATAAAATCTATATATAAATGACACCAGTATTTGCATTGAAAGAAAGTTTAAGTATAGCTTACACTCAATAATGACAAATACGTATATGAGGTTTACTGCCCTAAATAGAGGTCACGATTACGTAGTCTTGTCTTCTTGGTATTGTTTCCTTTGTAGACAACAAATCAAGAAGGGAAATTGCGTCGTGAAATAAACCGTGAAAATGGCTTGTGGATCATACCAGGTTAGTTAAAAGTTTTATTTCTGAATTCATTTTTCTCCATTACACAGCGTAAATAATTTCAAACACGATTGAATATACAACATGACTAATTTATCATTGAATATGAGTTGATACTGATCTATTTTCAATGTTTATTCGCTATTCATTTGGTTTAAACATATTTATTAAATCAAGTACATAGCAATTTACAATATGACAAAGTATAGTTTTTGGATGGGGTTGGAAGCCGTAGCTTATTTAAAACCTTCTCCCGCTATTCATTTGATTGATTCTTTTAATCATTAGTGAGAATAATGTTACTAAGCAATATTGTAATATACACTGCGTTTAAACAAACCGGGCATTATGTGTTGTTGAGATAGTATTCAGATTGTTATCAGCAAAAATTTGATCAGTCAAAATTGCATAATCGAATTAGAAATCTGTTTGAATGACCTTGACTTATTTCAAAAGTTTTCAAGGACAAGAAAAAATGAAATTATTGGGAGCGAAAACTTCAGTTTTCTGAATTCAGAGGTTTGGGTTTGCAGAGGTAAAGTTAATATAGAATAAAGATGTTAATTGCATTTGGTTGGATATAAAACTAGCCTTTTCGTTCAGCAGTTTATTCAAGTAAATAATTAACTTCAGCAACATTTTTCTCAATGATCAAATACAACTGTGGTTATAGGCTAGTTTACATGTATATGAAACGACTAAAACAGCTGTCCGTGGGTGAATGAATTGACATCAGACAAAAATGCTTCACTATTTCCGAAAAAAGGAAAAAGAAAAAAAACAACCCAATTTGAGAATAAGTCACGTGTTCAATAAAGTAGTGCACAATAGATGCACATTATAGCATCATATTCATTATCGTGAATACTTTACCTGTTTTCTGTTTCGATTATTCTGAACATATATTTTTGAAGGCTAATTGATTCTCAAATAAGATTATCTCTGTTTGATGAAAATACTTTAATAAGATACATTTTAGATTTGGAAAAATATAAACGAAAATTGTTTACTTCGACAATTACTCTTTACGTACTCTCATAATTTAGTCTAATTTAACAAAACGTTCAATGATGTCTGTATTATATATAAAAAGTTACGAACTCGAACAAGGACATCTAATTTTAGCATTCAGTCAGTAACAACTGTAGATCTATATATTGACCAAAAAGGTATTATACAATTTTTAATTAAACTCCGTCTCAAAAGACACAAATCAGTAGATCCTCCATTTAGTGGTGCATTATGCACTGCTTAAAATACTCCACAGAAACATTGACCAGTATGTCTTCGCCATTTTTTGATCAAACAAGTTGTGGGTTTAAGGTACTGTGCAGAGGTGAAGGTGTGTTATTGAGCGGATAAGTATTTCATTCATTTGCACACGTGTGCATGATCAGTGCATGATATTGGTGCACGACATTATTTGTAACCGATATCTGAAGTGTACTGAAGTGTGCTTTATGAAATGCGTGTTTGAAATGATTGAATCATAGTATTATTTTTTTCGGTAAAACTATACTGAAATGGTTAGATATATGCTGTAACGTATCGCTTCACTGGAATGTTGGGATTACTTTAATGGATCCAAATGCTGCGGAAACACTTTACCTTAGTGGCTCCGTATCTTCCCATAACACTTTAGGCCAAAGTTTCCTATATCTATTTAATGGAATGTATCCAAATTTTCTGTAACATCTTACGGTAATGTCTCATTGTCTCAGTAACATATTCCTGTAATATCCCTTTTTCCTTTTTTTAAAAATTTTCTTGTAATACTTTTCTGTTATATATCAAACTTTCCTTGCAACAAATGGCTAGAATAAGTCCATATGGCTCTGTTACACTTAACTGGAATTAGTCCATATTGTTCTGCAACAATTTTTACTGGGATAGGCCTTGTTATATCAAAATATTTCCTGTAACACTCAACTGTTGTAACTCTTTTGTAACACTTGACTGTAATTTGTTCATTTGATGCTGAAACACTTTATTGCAATATGTCCATATTGCCCTTTAATACTTCCCTTTAATATGACAATATTGCCTTGATACACCTAATTTAAATGATCCATATTTTACTGGAATTTCTCCACATTGCTCTTTAAACCTATATAGGCATGACTCTAAAAATAAAAAAAAAGCTTATAAAGCTTCACCTACTTGTATCCATATCATACCGTACACATTAACTATAGAGGCTCCATACTGTTTTGAAATATTTATATACATCACTGTAATGGCATGCGCTAATTAGATAATTTTTTCACAACCTGTGATTGCAGAACATCAAATTCAACTATGAATCTATATTTCTGTAAAATTTGAGTAGCTTTGCCATTTGAATACAATATATGTGCTCTATCAATGATGTCATTCCAAAGGGGGGATACTCAATCTATCTTTTCTCGCCAGTGTCTCATTGCAAATAACAAACGACAAATAATTTCCTCATTTTTCGCAATATAGGTTTAACACTTGCATTTTCAACAGAAAATAATGAAATCGCTGTGTTTTACATTTGACGTCTAATAATAACCCCTGTCCCCAGAGCTCACAGCCTGAATCCTAGACGGTGACAGGACTTATTCTGTATTACAGGAAGCCATTAAGACCCTTAATACGCTTCAGAGTAACGCCCAAGTCTTGCATCAAAGTCAAACGGATGGAGGCCTGTCCGCCAGTAGGAGCGTTCCCAACATGCTTAAATTCCTAACCAGGATAGGTATAACGGTAAGTTAGGACCTCATATCTTTGCAAATGATAAAATGATTTCAAGTCAAATTTATATGGATGGGGCGAAGACGTGAAAAGGCATGAAAAGACTGTATTATTTATACAGTTTCTTGACAGGGTACACGGCTACTTAATCCCGGATGAGGAAGTCATGTCACCCTCGCCTAGCGGCTCGGGTGACATGACGTTATATGTACACGGCTTATTGACCACTCAGAAGAGAGAAGTTTACGTTGCAGTATAATAAATAATTTTGTGATTAATACTACATGAACAAAATAAGTAATTGTTATGTTTAAACATAGAAATGTAAATTATACTGTAAAAAAAGAAATACATATTTAAATAAATAAAACATATCATTTTTCATTCACGCTTATCTTTCAGTGATACCTTAAATAAAGATAGGAGCGTTTCCATCAATATCATTCCAAGCTGGAATTCTACCAGCAATACTTAGCTCTAAATAGTACTTAATTTTTCAGAATAGATAAAAACGCATACAACTATTCCCGCTGTACTGATGTTTTCAATTGCATAACTAAACTAACCTCTCTAAATCACACGGCGCACAGTGTGTGTTTTAACGAAGCTCTAAAACAAGCTATAAGCTACTCTACGAAACATCGTATATTCTCAGCGCGAATTCTTGAAGGTGCGCTAGAACGAGAGTTCTGTGTAAAGCGATGGCAAAACAACGATAAAAAACTTGATACGTTTGAAGGATACATATAGATGCATTCGGGAATATATTTAATATAAATGCCACAGGCGAAAAACTGTGCAGCCTGATCAGGGCTCGAACTCGGCGCCTTTTACTTACATGGCTAATGCTCTACCGAATACATTTGCATATTCCCTCCAAAAAGGTTTATGGGTAGGGTTATTGATTTGCATTTGTCCCGGTACGTCACTTGCTTTGTTGTCAGTGTTTGTCCTGTTGCTCATGATTCTGGAGTTGAGTCACACATTTTCCTATCTCAGATATGTCAATGAAAATAAAACATAACACCTCTCCGAGACGTTTGCGTTTTTCTCTTGGCACATTCTGTATACAATGCAGATCCATTATAACGCTTTATTTATCGCCAAGACATACACACCGCATTATATTGGAACACGCTAAACTGTATGGCGGGAAATAAAAAGTTTAACTAGTTGAACCAGATCAGAACCATCCATTGATATAGATGTATGGTACCAACATTTTAAATCTTTATTTTCAGTTTTACCCAGGGATGATGCATTTAATTTTGATAATAATGATTTAAATGAAACTTTGGATGATATTGAACACCAGTTATTTAATAGCTGCATTTCAGATGAAGAAATAATGGATTGTGCAAAGAAAAATAAAGATTAATAATGCCAGTGGGGGGATTCTCTTACCACAACACCTAGTATATGCCATTGAGGCTTTATTGCCATATGTCCGTCTGATGTTTAATAAAATCTTTATGACCGGTAATTTCCCCGAAAAATGGTCACAATCAGTCATTATACCAATTTACAAGAAAGGGGTAAAATCCGACCCAAATAACTATAGGGGTATCGCACTTAGTGACATAATGAGTAAATTATATGTTCTGTTATAACAAGACGTTTAACATTTTATATAGAAGCTAATGGAAAAATCGCTGAGTGTCAAGCAGGTTTCAGAGCAGACTATTGCACCATTGATAATGCTTTTATTTTGTATTCTGTTGTTAAAAAATATTTGCAGAAGAAACGAAAACCAGTGTATGTTGCCTTTATCGATTTTCAAAAAGCCTTTGAACTCGGTTAACATGCCTATATTATTTGAAATTTCAAAACAAAAAAAATATCAAGGGGAAACTTTTCACATCAATTCTGTCAATTTATAGATCAGTAAAGGCATGTGTTAAAACAAATTCAGATATTTCGGATTTATTTGACTGTCCTGTCTGTTTGAAGCAGGGGTGCTGTCTCAGCACGATTCTATTTACTATGTTCATTAATGAACTGTATACATTTTTTAAGACCAGAAACGTTCGCGGAATCCAGTTATTTCCAGATATAACTGAAATTGTTCTGTTGCAGATGTTATCGCTTGTATATCTGATACGATTTCAGGACTACAATTACAATTAAATTTATTACATGAAATTTTCGAGGATTATAAACTTAGTGTAAATATTGATAAAACAAAAATTCTTATCTTAAAAATGGGGGACAACTCTCTAGAAATGAAAAATGGAGTAATGCAAATAGTAAACTTGATGTATTTGACGGATTTTGCTACGTAGGGTGAATTTTTCCAATAGATTATCAATGTTCAAAATGGCAGATAATGTTTCGGTGAAAGCAAAAAGGGTATTAATACACATATTTCACTCCTTTAATCAGTATAAATGTCTTCTATATTAATTATTTTTCACATTATTTGATACTAAAATTGCGCCAATCTTGTTATATGGCTCTCAGTTGTGGGGAATAAATAGCTTTTATTGTGTAGAATTTGTTCATTTGGAAGTTTGCAAACGTTTTTTAATTACTGGTACTCGTGCTTGTAATGATGCTGTAATAGGGGACTAAGGTAGATTCCCAATGTATATTTATGCGTCAAAGAATTGCATTAAATACTGGTTGCGAATAATAAATATGCCAAAACAAAGATCCATCAGACTGTGTTGTGATATGATGATATATTATGACAGTATAGGTCTCACAAACTGGGCAACGTCAGTCAAACAAAACCTATATAAAAATGGTTTTGGATATATATTCGAAAATTAATATGTAGATAGAGAAAAGTTATTTTTATACAGCTATGTAAATAGACGAAAAGACCAATACATTCAAGATTGGCAATCTCGTTGTTTAGAAAATAGAAAATTAACACATGTAAATTTAAAAAAAACTATGATGTTGAAAATTATGTAAAGGTAATAGATATTAGAAAATTTCGAAAATGTATGGCTAAATTGAGAAGTTCTTGTAATTGCCTGTTTATTGAGACCGGTCGACACCATAATATATCGAGAGAAGAACGCATGTGTCCATATTGTAACTCCACTCAGGAGGACGAATATCACATTACCCTGCTGTGTTCTTTATATAATGATCTAAGAGAAATGTATTTATCAGATTATTATAAAAATTATTCAACAGCGATGAAATTCTATAATCTAATGGCATTCAAAAATAAAACTGTAATTCGGAACCTTGCTATGTTTTTATACCATGCATTTGAAAAACGGAAACTCTTTTTAACTGGCATTGATTAAAGAAACTAATGGGAACTGAGTATTATGCATTTTTTAATATTTCAATACGAATCTTATATATTTTTTTCCTTCAAATATTACCTACTGCTATCGCATGTGTTGTATGTTAAAACATGTATTATATATATGGGCCGGAAGCCTTTTGTACAATAAAACATTGAATTGAATAATTAACAATTTCTAGATCTAAAACTGTAGTAATAGGTCTATTAATACAAAATTATGTAAATTTTGTTTAACCACAGGAGGCCGACATGGACAGTTTGAACGTTATACACGTGAGTGGAACCAAGGGCAAGGGCTCAACATGCGCCTACTGTGAGAGTATCCTCCGTCACCATGGTTACAAGACTGGCTTCTTCAGGTGAATTTCATTGCTTTGAATAAACAGACATTGGCTTGTATAATACAAAATTCAGATAAAAATCTAGGTACTTAAATAACATATTTGATTCCGAATGAACTTTTCTTCCATATGACTGTTTTATGCATTCAGTTATTTTCCAATAAAAAAGGAATTAAATGCAATCGTTTTTGACAAAAGCCATCTTTTTTGAGGGATAATGAACCTTTTATCGTATTCGACCAAAAGTGGCTTCATATTTGACTTCAACAACAATGCATATTTTGTAAAACAAAATGTGAAAATAATCAATTTTAAGTTGTGATCGGGTGTAGGTTAACATTTTAAATTAATAATTAATATCATATGTTCATCTATTATTGTTGATAGTCATTTGATTTAATGTTTTGAATTTAATTGGTTGTCATGTTTTAATGGACCTCTTAGGTAAAACAGCAATTCTGATTTCGTTTGAATGTGAATCATATTGTTATGCCCCCACTAATCCAAAGAAAATGACGCATATTTATTTGTACGTGTAAATCGATCGGTTAGACATTACGTTAATTTTAATTAATTTTATATTCTTATATTTATAGCTCTCCCCATCTTGTTGAGGCCCGTGAGAGAATCTGTGTGAATGGTTCTCCACTTAAAATGGAAAAGTTCACACAATACTTCTGGGAAGTATACAATAAACTGACACAAACAAAGGTATACTTAACAGTAGGATTTTAAACAATAAATTTAAAAAATCCTGTATGTGCATACTATGTACAATGTGGTAGCTGATTCATGACATTGCGCCAGGCACATTGACAACTGGACGGGTAATCCTATTTAGTACCTGTTTACACCATGACACGGCAGTGTGCCAGAACTTAAACCATTTGTTTTGTTTAAAATAAGGGTATTATGTCCATGAGTTTACAGCATGATAATGACACACGCACACACACACGCGCACACACACATGAAAAAAACAAACTTCATGTGACCATTTAAGTCACTTATAACTCCCGACCACACGCCCCAATCTTCTGTTTTACAACGCAGTGTAATAATTGTCTTTTTTTTTTCAATTCATTAAAAAATGAAGAAAAAGAAAGAAAGAAATGTTAAAAGTACCATACACAAATTAAAATTAAAGAATGTAAATAATGCTTCAGGTTTTTTATTTGGCACAATGCAGCAACGAAGTATTGATATTGTAGACTCTATCTAAAAATAGTATTTTGATCTTTTAAAACAAACTTTATTTTCATATTTGCATGACACGATGGTGTTTACGCATGAAAAAGTGGGTTTATTACAACTTCATCTCTCAAATTTATGTAAACATATCGTTCTTTTTTTATAAAGTTTGGCATCGTTTGAAAATTTAATCCTCGCTTTTTAAATCTAATTTAATGTACAACATAAATGCGACATAATTACATTATAACCCCTGTTCTATCAGCGCTATAAATGCTTTGAATTTAAGTTTTATGACAGTATGCACATGTACAAAGTACCGCATTATTATACAACTAAAAATATTATTTCATTTGATGATAGACTGGTTTATAATATCATTGAAGATCACATTACCCTGTTATGTCCTTTATTTAAGAGAAATGTAAATACTTGTATCTGATTGTTATGAAAATATAACGAATGTCTGAAATCTAATAGCATGTAAAAATAAAACTGTTATTCGAAACCTTGCTATGTTTTTTATACCATACATTTGAAAAACGGTTTTTTTTTAAAACTTAATTAAATTTTACATATATTCCGGAGGCCCTTTGTACAATGAATCATACCGGTTCAGGTGGCTGAGTCATAAGAGCGTCCGCCCCGTAAACGGGAGATCGTGGGTTCGATTCCCGGCCGCGACATACCAAAGTTGTACAAATGGTACTGGTATAGCTCTCTTGTTTGGTGCTCAGCATATAATGGTAGTTCCAGGACTGGTTGGCCCGGTGTCAGGATAATGTGACTGGGTGTGGTATCATGCTGCATGTCTACGGCGTGAAACTGTAGTGTGGCAGTACTATATCTGTCTCAAGTAGACATCGTCTCCAAATGACTGAAATGCTGTCGGTGGGACATTAAACAAAATAAACAAACACACAATTAATCATTGATTTTAATTGTTCTCCCGACAGGAAGAAAATGACGGGTTAATGCCGGGATATTTTGCTTTTATGACGGTCATGTCCCAGCACGTGTTTCTTCAGGAGAAAGTCCACGTTGCAATTATGGAAGTCGGCATAGGCGGCGAATACGACAGCACGAACGTCATCAAGCACGTGATTTCTATAATTTCTGCCCTAAGCATCCGCAACTTTTAATGAGCCTCAACAGGGCGGGACTGATTTTCTCTTAGTTTAATATCTACTAAAAGTTAACATTAACAAGTACGAGCAGTATTTGTAAAGGTTTCATATAAAATGTCTTCAATATATGCTTATATATTAAATTCATAGTCATGAAATAGACTTTGATAAAGACTAAGTGAAACTTACATGTCACAGAAACTTTTTTATATTTTGTTTTTGTTATTATGTGCATAATATTAATACGTTTGTGCCTGTTATTCTTGGTGCTCAGGCATCCCGTGGTGTGTGGAGTGACCTCCCTTGGTCTGGACCACACGCGCCTACTGGGGGACACAATTGACAAGATAGCCTGGAATAAGGCTGGCATCTTCAAGGTGGGTCTTTAATACGACTTAGTATTCAAAGTTATTGACAAGGCGTGGCAGACCTATGCGTCTTTGGGTTACTAATTGGCTATGGATATTGATTTGTAGATAAAAATGGAATGTATTATTCTCATAGATATTATATCTGAATGCCTTTCAAAGCTTCGATACTATAAACAGATTAAAGTATCATTGAATGCATATCATACTTTTTCACACAAAAAACCACACACAAACGATATTTTGGTATTTATAACTTCTGTGATAGTTTTATTTCTATGTCATTTTCCAGATGTATGGCAGAAGATTATGAAAAATAAGTTCTGATATTGAAATTCCATTATTCCCTCTATAAAATTTGAGGGGCCGCCGTGGCCGAGCGGTTACAGTCGTTGACTACAAATCTCTCAGCCCCTCACCGCTGTGGGTTCGAATCCCGGTAGGGACTTCGGATTTTTCATGTGAGGAAATCTTCCAGCTGGCTTGCGGTAGGTCGGTGGTTCTACCCGGGTACCTCTGTGTACTTGGGGTCTTCCTCCACCTTTAATTAGCTGGACGTCGCTATATGATTGAAATACTATCGCAGCGACGGTAAACCCCAATACAACTACAACTATAAAATTTGATTTTTAAACAAACCTCTCATTGTCACTCCGTCCAGTATACCTTCATATGTGTGTGTGTGTGTGTGTGTGTGTGGGTGTGTGACAATGAACTTTCAGGCTGCCTTATCAACATAAGGCAAGTTGTTGGCCATACTGTTTACCCACTGATTAAGAGAAATAGATAATTGAAGCATACGAAAAATTATGTAAACCATTTACCTGTACATACCAGCCAGGTGTGCAGGCGTTCACAGTTCCCCAGTGTGAAGAGGCCATGGATGTTCTGCAGGAGAGAGCCGTGGAAAAGGGGGTAAGAATATGTGTTGTGTATGCGTGATGCATAACATTTTGTCCAATTAATCAATATCTTCACAGCTTTGTCAGATCTGCTTTATCTTCTCTTAGTCGTTTTGGAAATGCAGCGAAGGTCCCTTATTAATATTTACTCATTTAAAACACTACGATTGCCAGTATAACAAGGCTGTGTCACAGACACGAAATCCCCCGCCGAATATATTTAGTTCATGAATGGGAGCTGTTTTTACAGAACATAAATCAGGGGCCGTAACTCCATTGTAAAAGATCAAACTGGGTCATGCTGTCAATATGATTATAATTCCTTATTGCCTCTTGATATAACAGAACAGAACAAGAAGATACTTTATTACTTCCAAGTATACAACATGGAGAAAAGTTTATATATACACACAACTAAATATATAAACAAACTATACCATAAGCTTTTTCTGGTGTATTAATTTAAGAAGAGCACAGAATGTCGAGGACAGTGGAAGAAACAGAGTGATAAATTAACATATTCAAAGCAGATTGAGATATACAAACTTATATGGGATAAGAAGGGGAGTCAGATTCACATAAAACTATTAATTATGTTACATTTTAGTCTGCAATTATAGAATAATGAGAAATTATGACAGTAGTTATGTTCATTTATAAAAATAATCTAGCATATAAATAGCAAAAAAAATCCAAGTAAAAAGTGTTTGGCATACCAGTCTGTACTTAAAATCAGAGAGAGAGAGAGAGAGACTCTCTGAGAGGGGGCATAGAGAGGCAGGGAGAGGCAGGGAGGGGGAGAGGCAGGGATGGAGAGATGGAAGAGGCAGTAGCTTGATATCTTAAGGAGGTATGCTCCGGACAAAAATCAAGTATAAAAAATAACAAAGGGCAATAACTCCAAAATTAGGCTAAGAAGAGTTATGGTTCTTGTGCACTGCACTTCTGTTCAATGAGATCTGTCCACCTGTGAAGTTTCAAAGCAATAGCTTGAATACATTTGGAGTTATGCTCCGGACAAAAATCAAGTATAAAAATAACAAAGGGCAATAACTCCAAAATTGGTAAGAGAGTTATGGTTCTTGTGCACTGCACTTCTTCAATGAGATCTGTCCACCTGTGAAGTTTCAAAGCAGTAGCTTGAATACTTTTGGAGATATGCTCCGGACAAAAATCAAGTATGAAAAATAACAAAGGGCAATAACTCCAAAATTCGGATAAGGAGAGTTATGGTTCTTGTGCACTGCACTTCTCCTCAATGAGATCTGTCCACCTGTGAAGTTTCAAAGCAATAGCTTGAATACTTTTGGAGATATGCTCCGGACAAAAATCAAGTATGAAAAAATAACAAAGGGCAATAACTCCAAAATTAGGCTAATGAGAGTTATGGTTCTTGTGCACTGCACTTCTCCTCAATGAGATCTGTCCACCTGTGAAGTTTCAAAGCAATAGCTTGAATACTTTTGGAGTTATGCTCCGGACAAAATTCGGACGGACGGACGGACGGACACACGGACGCACGGACGGACGGACAACGCCAAAACAATATCCCCCTCCCGATTTCATCGGCGGGGGATAATAATGTTCAAACCATACCCAAAAGTCTATATAAATAATGTGTGGTCTTGTTAAGTTAAATAACCCACGGTAACTTAATACAATGGTGAACCTTTCCGATGTATACTCAAAAAGCTATTGAAACTAAGGTAATCCATCCATCATTGTGATCATGGTCAATCAAGTGATCGTGGAAATTTTAAAGTAAACGAAAACGGTGACTGTTTATATGCAATACTATGAGACATTACATGAGTATGTATTTGAGACATTTTGTTACCAGTTGTACTAGTAATAAATGGGAGATAACCCCTTAATAAAGCTGGGACTTACATTTTCAAAGCAACAACTGGACATACTTACTGCAGTGTCTTATTTTCTTGCAGTGCCCACTATCATTGTGTCCAGACTTGAGTTGTTATGAGACTCCGCCCAAGTTAGGTATCCAGGGGTCCGTCCAGAAGATGAACGCCTCTATTGCACTGCAGCTTTGTCAAAGCTGGATCAACAGGCACACGCGTGAGTCTATTGATGTGTGAATTACTCTTATATACCAATAAGTTTACTTCAAAATATAACCTTTATGATTATAAAAACAAAATAAAGAGCAAAGAGTTCCAAATGTCATTGACCTAGAACAGTAAAAGCTTTTGAAGGGTTTATTTTAGAAATTTCTTGAGAATCGATTACTTGACGACAAAAAAAAAAATAATTTGAATTTATTGCCTCCGAACTTTTAAATTTAAAAAATTCTGGTGAATAACTTTATGAAATGAAAATAATTAACAGTTATAGAAACTAAACATCTAAGAATATTTCTTTCGATCAATTTGATTCATGTGTATTTCCATTTTTATAGGGTTCTCTTTTAGTTCATAAATAGCAGTAGATATAAAGAGTTGAATGGTATATAATTTAGGAAAACAGGAAGGAGGGGATGAGACTCGACCAGAACCTGCCCAGCAGGTCGGTGGGCGTGACAAATCCCCACCCACAGCAGACCCTGTAATTCTTACCACCCCTTATCTCCAGGGTAGGTCTAATTTTTTTATTTTTTTTTTTTTTTTTTGTGTGTTCCTGCCGAACACGTTTATTGAGGCATATTGATCGTAACTATGGTTGCATATTACCGACTTCATTTCAAATTACTGATTTACTTGACTTGACTATTTGATTTTACCGTCGCATCGACAGTATTTCAGTCATATAGCGACGTCCAGCTAATTACAGGTGGAGGAAGACCCCGAATGCACGGAGACATCCAGATAGAACCACCGACCTACCGCAAGCTAGCTGGAAGGCTTCCTCACATAAAAATCCGAATGACCCTGCGAGGATTCGAACCCACGCGGTGAGGGGCTGAGTGAGTGTTAAAGTCAGCGACTTTACCCTCTCGGCCACGGAGGCCCCCAATTACTGATTAAATTCAAGGGCAATAACTCTTGAAAATGATGTCTCTTACCATTGCAACTGATATTATATTTAGATAAAATCATAAAACTTGTCTGAAAACTCGTTTTGGAGATAGTGCCAAATAATAGGGTCATTTCATTGCTGCTTCATCAAGTTTTGACCTACATTTACTCAACTTATAGCAATGCACTGTATTGCAAAGACATGTCTCATAAACAACGTTAAAGTTACTTTCCTTTACTTACGAATGTGTAATTAGCGTTCGTCTGAAAGCATGGAGTGTCCCAATACTTAATGCAACTAGGGTAATGATATTGGAAATTGGGTTGTTCGTGTGTTCGTATTTAGAGTTACAATACTTTCGTAATTAAGAAGTATTGAATTGAACATTGTGTTGTTTGTATGGAACAGGACTGGAGCGTTGCATATGGCAAGGACGTAACCAGAAGATCTCCACCCCGGGGATTTCCTTCTACCTGGATGGGGCACACACCGTGGAGAGTGTAAAGGTAAAGGTCGTGACTTTAAACTTTAGTCCTGGTCACAAACTTTGATGTGTGTTGTCTCATTGTAAACTATCTTGTAAATTCGACTGAATCAAAGATTGTAACGGTGACTTTGCATCTCCAGGGCTGTATTTTGTTATGTTAGAACAGTTTAAAATGTACCTACCAAGAATCGTGAATATTGAGTAACTTTTCCAGTAAAAAGGATTTACACATCAAAATATAATAATGCAATGTAAACCTCGTTTAGATTGAAAATAGCAATACCAATGTTCTACAGAAAAAATACCTTTAAATAGCCTATCAACTCGATTGATATACATGTGTTTTTGTTGTTGTTGTTTTTCTTTGTTGTTGTTCTTGCTGTATTATGTGGTTAGAGCGTCCGCCTCGGGAGAGAGAGGTTGTGGGTTCGATCCCTGGCCGCGACATACCAAAGTCGTAAATATGGCACTGGCATAGATCTCTTGTTTGGCGCTCAGCATATAAGGGTAGTTCTAAGACTGGTTGGCCCGGTGTCAGGATTATGGGAATTGGTATGGTATCATGCAACATATTTACAGTGTAGTACTGCAGTGTCGCAAAAATATATCTGTCTCAAGGAGACGTCGACTCCAAATGGCTGAAATACCGTCTGTAGGACATTAAACCCAACAAACAAATGTATTACATCCATTGCATATAACCATGTTTTTACTTCTTTAATGATTAACTTTGACTCAAACCCTTAATCCAGTAAGTTGTATTTTTTCTTGATCACAGCAATGTTTGGAGTGGTTTAAGATGGAATCAGACAAGGAAGCTGTGGAATTAGGGTATGTAAGATTTGAAATATAAACATATACATGTGCATAAAGATTACGAAATTAGATGATATCATTATAAGTTCATGGAAATCAAATACTGATTGACCTCTCATGTCGTTCAAGGGATGTAACCGTGCAATAGAAATAGACAATATACTCCAAAATTGGACGTAAACTGCGTAAATCAACGAGCACTTTTCAAACATATAATCAAATTCCATACAAAGGTTCAAATGGCTATAAACATACACATGGGACTTTGAACCATTTGCTAAATCCTTGGTGAAATACAGAGATACATCTATGTGAATTGACCTGAATTGAAATGAATTGAGTTGTTTTTACTTTGTTTAGTCGACGTGTCCATTAATTGTGGGATATGGGAATCATTTTTCTTTTGTAAAGTTAAGTTTAAATTCATTTCATATATCAGATATTTATTGCATATTCAAGCGTACACACACACACACACACACACACACATAAAGAATTAGAACTAATAGCTAAAAACGCATTGTTGTTGTTGTTTTCTACAAGTTTAAAAACTGTTTTCAGCTGTTGAAAGTTAAATGCATATCTTTAGTGAAAGCGTCAATTATTGAACCAAGGGACAAAATCATTAACGATAGGAATCAGTATGATTATTCCTGTTTGTAGATCGCCGGTCTACAGGGTTCTTATCTTCAATTCAACAGGCGACCGTGACCCGGAAGAGTTACTTAAACCCATTCAGGTTTGCTATCACATTACCTATATTTCATCAGTCTCTTTGATTTTTAACAAGAGTTATCTTTGGAACACATGTGTCATCTGCTGAAGCGTGACAGAAAAAATTGTGACGGACAGACAGACGGACAGACAGACGACAAAAAAATGATACCTACGTGTCACCTCTGCTTACAGCAGGTGATACAAACACCTAAATAATACGGAGTGATTCGGTGTGGCCTCAAATCCTGACCGAATCACTCCGTATAAAATTTTGATACGTTTAAACGAAATGTACACAAATGAAACTAAGAACGCAATAATTGTATTTGTTTTAGCAAAATCAATGATAATAATTTTATTATCATTATTGAATGAAATAAACACAATATTGAAGGAAAAGATATTACAGTGTGTTTATATTCTTTTTTGTTTTACCGTATCCCGCGAAGTAATTTTCGGTTCTTCTTTAGTTTACCACATGGCCGCCACTGCCAAAAGTTAATCAGAGCGATGGAAATAAGTAATATCAATGTCGGTTTTCACGGATAAATACGGATTGTAATTTATTAATATTCATTTGAGAGAAGGAAGACGATACAATAAAAAAAAAATACGATAAAGCGTGTCAAGATTGTATCATATCTCTCCGGCTTTGAAATGTACCTTGATTTTCCTCAATGTTTAACAGTTATTGGTAGGTAAATAAATAAATATGCACGATTTTTGTAAGTGCAATCTTCCATAGAAAAATTCAAAACTACTAAACGTAATAAAGATCATAGGATAGGATCAAAACAGAAAGTGACAATTTGAGTGATGTCTGATAATGACTAGATAAAGGAAACAAAGATAGGAACAAAATGTATTACAATAAGTTTTTAAAGCTTTATTTGTCTGATTTGTAGTTAGACCTCCATTGGTGCAGGAGTTGCAGAAACTATGTTCATGTTTGTAGTTTGTAAGTTACCAGTTGGAAATTTAAAGAAGTAAGAATTTAAGAACATGAGGTATAACAAGGAGAAATTATAATAAAAGTAGTCCTTCATTTGAAACTGTGAAATTATCAAATGTATTTTTATTTATAAGCAATAATCAACCAAAAAGCATAAAATAACATTATATATTTGCACATAGGTCTGCATACTCTGCTTAAAAGGACTGTTTTTTTTCTTACAGTTTTGTCAAAAAACGTTTGAGTGATATAAAGATTAAAATTTTAACTGGATAATTGAATAACAATGAAGATTTAACATACACCGAGTTTACTGACATAAGCTCCAGTGCCGTAGCAAAGAGTCAAACATTTAAACTTGCTGTCACCAGCATGTTCCATTGTGGGACTATTCGTATTCTGTATTTAGTGGGTATTCACGTGCTTTTGATGTTGTTTTGTTTTCGAATGAAAAAAGTGTAAGTTCGATGTAAGAAGGGCGTAAAAAGGTCGATATATTGACTGATATACGTCGTAATGCTCTGATAAGGACGTATCTATGACAGATTATTTAAACGAATTTAAATTCTGAAATGAATGCACTTTATATTACGTAATAGTGTGAAAACCCAACATTTTTTTTTCTCCGACCTTTATTTCCAAATCTCAGGACTTGTATGGTATACTACTCAAATTTGCTAAGGATCACTTATTGTTCATTGCATATCAGATTCCTCGAACGATCGAACAATTTAATATATTGATTTGAAAAGCAATTTGTGAATTTTTTTGGCCACAATAACCAAATAAACTAGAGCTATCACAAAGGGTGATTCATACCGTCGAATCATTGCCATGGTGCATTTAATGATTAATGAAAAGTTTACCATGATATTACATGAAGGTGAAGGTCGCAATTCCGTTGGACAGTTTGATGTTACTGTCTTAATGAATATTGCATGAATCAGTTTTGTAAAGCGATTAAACATAGTATTAACCGCATGCAACGGAACAGGACTACAAGATCCCCATATTGCCCCAATGAAAATCTTGGTTTTGGGGATATATTTGTTTTAACAATTTAAAAAATATAATCGTCAAAAGCAAATCTATCAAATATACAAGCAAAGAAGATTTCTCTATTTGCTATATTAAGTTGTAGTATATTTTATATATGATAAAAACGCGTTTACTTAGGTATGGTCTTACATGTTTCTTATCTGATGCAGAACTCTGGACTTAAAATAGTGGACGTGTATCAAGCATAAAGTTCTTTTAATTTCTCGGTACTTGGTTAATGCGCCATTATAAGTTTCCTTCTTTTTATTTATCCGCTTTCTTCTCTGAAGGAAGAGCTCCAATGGAATCATTTAATTCGTGTCCAGTAACTTCGTGTGCCACTAATCTTTAATATCTCATGTGCTGGCGATGGTACTTCAGAGAATATTCTACCATTATTTCATTATCATTAAATGTCTCGAGTTTTATATTGGATTTGGTGACATGCTGATCAACGTCACTAGAAAAAGATAAAACAGTAAAGTGGATAAATCACTTGCAATTGTAACGATTTTTTTCAGGAACGTACTTTTGACGCTGCTCTATTTTGTCCAAATGACGCCTATGAAACCCCAGAAAATGCAGGTAAGGATATTTCGGCGTAGCTGACGGACTTTTGATATACTTAAGAGACCATTAAAGTATGCAAATTGGTCTTTTTCTGTAATAATTGTAAAATGTAATTATAAGCTAAATCAACTAATGAATTGCTTCTAATTGTGTATAATACACTCTCTAGAATAAAGAAGTGCGGTTAGTAAATTGATCGTTTAGCAATGATAGTATCACACTAAGTGCTCCAATCACATAATCAGTCCGTTTAAATATGCATATTATTCATATCTAATTATTCTACCACTGCAAAATAACGTTTTTACAGATACATATCGTTTTCTCTACTTTGCTGTTAGACTTAATTGCTACATTGATAATGGTTTTTAACTTGAAACACCCAAGAAAGTTTAAGACTTTGTCAGGGCACGGTAGTCCAATGGTAGAGTTCGTTGTCTATTGAGTTATTAATATTTCCAAAATAAAATATGGTATGGTATATACAGCAAAGAAATGTGCTCACAAATAAAGGTATGCCCTTACGAGTGTCGAAATAAGTTTTGCTTGGATAGGGTACAGCTTAATTCT
>CM037777.1:98700869-98750869 GCA_021229015.1 Solen grandis
GATCAAAACTCTGTATTAAATTTGTTGATATGGATAACTGAGCTTGCTACTGATAAATAATGATCTATTGAGTTTCATCAAAATCTGCCCAGTGGTGGAGGAGGATTTTAAATAGTTTTGTACAGTACCAACCATTGATCATTCCTAGAAAGTTTCATAGAAAAATTAGAAGGAAATGTCATTAAAAGATTTCTATATTTTTGGCTCTGGCAGCAATCCTCTTTGGCGTACGAAAATGATTTGAGCTGTTTTATTGCAGTACAACCCAAAGATTATTTATATTGAGTTTCACCAAGAACCGCTCAGCGGTTCAAGAGATATAGTTTTCTATTTTTAGCTCTGTAAGCCATCTTGTTAAACGGACCCAAATAATTCAACTACTTTTGTGCAATATCACCCAATGATCTCAGCAAAATCTACTAAGCTGTTTAGGAGTAGATGTCGTTTAAAGATTTTGTTTTTATTTTTAAGTCTGGTAACCATCGTTTGGCATACCAAATTTTAACGTTTTTAGCTATTTTAACCAGCTCAGGCAGCCATCTTCTTTGGCGTACGAAAATGATTTAAACTGATTTATTGCAGTACTGTTTCATCAAAATCTGCTTAGTGGTGAAGGAGGAGATGCCGTTCAAATATATATATTTAGCACAGGCGGTCATCTTGGTTTGTAGACC
The DNA here is from genome assembly GCA_021229015.1 of Solen grandis. Classification (NCBI taxonomy): domain Eukaryota; kingdom Metazoa; phylum Mollusca; class Bivalvia; order Adapedonta; family Solenidae; genus Solen; species Solen grandis. Next base: position 98,701,544 of record CM037777.1, read on the forward strand.
TGAATGATTTTAGCTATATTTGTGCAGCATACCCATTGATCATTCCTATCGAGTTTTATCAAAATCTGCTCAGCGGTTTAGAAGATTTCGTTTAAATATTTTCTTATCTAAAGCAAAAGTTAAGGAAGCACGCCGCACGACAGAGGACGGAGCGAAGACAACGGACAAAGGCTTTTTCAATATTTTTTTTATAAAATGAATGAAGTTATTCCTCTTAAATTCCCTTTTTTCTTTATAAACAAAAAGATGCGGAAGTTGTGTAAGAGTTAAAATATTATTGCGGGCTGTGATACATTCATGACAAAACTAAAGATATCTTTACATTATACATATTATAGATTTCAAATATATAGAGTAAGGAATTTTTATTTTTGCACATTTCAAAATATAGTAATTTAAAGCAGAGGGACCCGTATGCATTACCTCCATTTGAAGAGCTTCCATAATATACAATCATTAGAAAATCACTTTTCATAAAAAGAATATGGCATGATAGTAATAATTTCCTTATTTCTATAACGATACCTTCACTACCTAAATGGTTTCATTTACATTATTTTACATTATGGTTTTAACATCTTGCTGCAGTCGAAGGCTATGATGATATACACATGTACATGTATTAAAAATTCGATTTATTATTTTGCCGTCCTTTAGAATTGATCGATTAAAGTAGATATCATATTTTGAAAATAACGTCAGCAAAATTATAATAGAGGTAACATTAAATAAAAAAAAAACATAATAAATCAAGCTGTCAGGATCAAATCACAAACATCAATGATGACAAACAATTCATACACGTAAATGTACACATACACCGGCCTACATGCAAGTTAAAACGTTTCCTGCATACGTTTTATTTTGCATAAAAAATGAAAAAAGAAATATGTAGTGTAAATAATCTATACATATAACTGAAAGCAAATCAATTAATATTCCTTTAAATCAATTAAACGAATTCCTCCTTAAATTCAACATGATCAGCGTTAACTTATTTCATCTTATTACACTTTGATGTGTAAATTATTGAACCGCTGATTGTGCCAATCTCTCAATGTGTGAGCAACACGCTGCACCACAGGTTGCAATAAGTCCTCCAGCGAACATCACAGGTACATGTAGGGAGGTTCGACCGATAGGTGTGAAATTACATAGCACTTTTAATCTTGGGCGAGAAATTTAGTTCGAGAGTTCCAGCCATCAGTGTTCGACTCATCCCAGGTCGAACAATATAGAATTAAGGACAGTTTATGACGGGACCGTGAACTGTGTTCGAGTCACCGAAGTTTATTGTCCATACATACACTAGATAGTAATTAAAATTGTCACTTTCTCGTTCATTCTGCAACATATAGCCGAAATCTATCAATGGCGATCACTTACTATACACCGGTTTCTAAACTTTTTTAAATCACAGTTGCATGAATTAATGACTTATATCTAAGGAATAGTATACTTATGGCGCAATTCTTCAATTGGCACTGGCATGATTAAAGTATCTGAGAGACACAACTGAACACGAGCAGTATCATATGTAACAATCATGTTGTTCATGGAAGAACATATCTTACGATTCTTTTTTTTGTTTCCCTGCCATTGTAAATTTGTTAGGAAAATAATTATTCATTGATTATGTAAGTGTTAAACAAAATAAAAATCTAGCTGAAGCTCATGTATGCATTATGAATATTAAATTTAAATCCATCTACTTTACGTCGATTAAGAATAAAGTACTTACAACTGATATTAAAATATTTTGAATTAACGAACGAATCCGCAACCTTCGGGTCCACAGTCATTTACGTTACCACTAGATCACGGCGCCATTTTAGGGAAGTTTTAAACCCTTAGTTAAAAACATACATATATACTGCGTACAGGGCAACACTTTTCTTGTCTCCCCAAGTTTATAAACTACTTACATACTGGAAAATCACAAACCAACTTATGTGCATTATATTTCATTTCTGAAGAAATTTTGTTAATTTTCAAGGTAACAACTTATGTCAACTTAGTCAGTAACACAGGAATGGTGGAATAAGATTCAACCTCATTTAAGAATATTAGTGTCGCTTAACGTTGAGTATTGTTGGTGGAATTTTGTTTGTGGAATTATCAGTTACAAACCAAATGGTTTAAACTACAATGCTAAAATCACTTCACGGTGCTAGGATAATAACTTCGCACAACTGAAGGTAATCTGTATCATGTTGATATATTTTAAGAAATTTTCCGTAGGTACCAGGTTGACAGGTCAGATGAAGAGGACTATCGGATGCCTGGGCCGGGCCACTATAGTAGTGACAAAAAAATCCGTTTCCATTGTCGATGTCAGCCCGTGTCATCGCCGTCGTAATGTTGAGATTTTGTGTCCTCTCAGCTGAAATCATATACAACTATTTGTGTCATTACGGAATGAAAAACGTTTAATAGTAGAACTGTTCTCCATTTTGTGTGCCAGAAATCCGTGAGAATATTTATAGTCGAGCAACTTGCAAAATTCGGTCTATAACCTACATATCAAACTAGGCATGCGTTCATGAGAACACCTGTGTCGCCTGCTGCATAAAACGAAAGTCCAAACATAATAATGTCATAAACATGGTTAATGTAAACAAGTGAAACAAGTAAACAAGTGAAAACTAGGTTTTCAAGGATAATAACTAAAATCTTATCACAATTCCAAACTGTAATTATCTTAATCAAGAGAAACGTTTCACTGAGAAGCTTAAACTGTACTGAGAACATTCATTAGGTGGACTGATGCCTATACTTGAGGTACAACGATCCTAACATCCATAGATCAAATCTTGAATACTCTTTTGTAATTTAAAAGCATCTAAAACATATGCGTTTTTTTTTCACGATTTGTTAGATTTGGGGGCCTCCATGGCCTTGAGCGTAAAGCCGCCGACTTTAGCACTCACCCAGCCCCTCATCGCGTGGGTTCGAATCCCGGCAGGGTCATTCGGATTTTCATTTGAGGAAGCCTTCCAGCTGGCTTGCGGTAGGTCGGTGGTTTTACACGGATGTCTCCGTGCATTCGGGGTTTTCCTCCACCTGTAATTAGCTGGGTATATGACTGAAATACTGTCGAAGCGACGGTAAACTCAAATAGCCATGTCAAGTCAAATCTTGTTAGATTTGGAGAAGATAATCAATATTTTAAGTTAACATTGAAACCAAATACAAGTTCTTTTTACCGTAGAAAAATGGGAGATAATCATTGTTTTTAATTTTATAATCAATGTTTTTAATTTTTAAGGGGGTATAACACATGAAAAGAATTTCGTTATTATCCAATATACTAGTATTGTTCCCATAGACGTTATATGCAGGTACATGTATGATAAATATTTTTCTTTAATGGTGTATTTTAATAAGGCTTATTTAAGCATTTCTTTTAAAGTACAAAGGGCATGAACTCTACGAATTGATTTCACAGAAAACTGATGTTATCCGGTATACTGTACCAACTACATTTATATTCAGATGTCATGATTATCTGCTGATGATTGAATTTGAGATTGGATTTACTAATCGGACACGCCACATGCCAGCCATTGAATTGTTCCATACAATTTGTTGATAAAGCCATAAATATGTTAATCATGTTTGTCGGCTTATTTTCTAGAAGAATTATAACAAGATGGAAACAATGACGACCACAAAAGTCCACTTTGTCGTAAGTTTTCTCCATCAAATAATAATAATAGCAAAATGTTCGGCAGTTAGATTTTAATTTGTTTTCAACAAAACTACATTTCAGGTTATTAAGGTTGGTTGATGTTCAATAAGTAAATTGCAATTTTATACGAAACCATAAATGACTGTATGTAATTCCTAGATGTGTAATTCAATTAACAATTAAACTTAACTTACTACAACAATCCACACGGAGATGGATGACGACGGCTCCAATTCTTGTCTCGCTGGCTAACTCTACTGCCCAGAAAGGGTATGAATTCTTGGTATGGGAGCATGACACTGTTTTGATGTCTTGCATGTCTCCGTCTGTGTTGCCGTCTATAGCTAGATGTGCATAGTATGGTAACCACGTACTCGACTGCCAGGTAATAGCACCAATCATCGATACTGGATCTGTAATTAAATAATGTGTACTTTTTCTGTTCAAAAGTACACCAAATAAGGCACGAACCTGCCCGACAACGCAAGCGAATCGTGTAGTTTCTGTGAATCATGCAACGAATAGATGTCTTGCTTATGCAACAAGGCATATATTGTCCAAATAAAGAAATACAGAAAGGTTCACCATAAAAATGACTTGACTTCAAACACTGTCTTGAAGAACAAGGAGATGCACAGTTACTCTGTTTTATGTTAATACTAGTATATACATATTTCAAATATACAAATAGTTTGTCAGAATATACAAATTGTTTCACATCTGCATCTTCCATAACATATCTGTAAATAAGATCAATTATATCAATAAATGTTCAAGAACTGGATGACACAGGTTAGCGAAAAGATGTGCAGTGAAATATGCTTAAAACGACTTTTTGGGGACAGGGCAAATCGGTTCGTTACATCCGAAATTCGTTATATCGATACAACAAAATTTCATTATAATGCTTGGATATAACGTATTTCGTTATGGTGATGGATGCAATTGGTTCAATTTTTTGCTGTATTAAAAACATAAGGATTACTTACATAAATAAACACACACAAAAGAAATGATGGTCATTTTATTTAATGAAGATGATAATTCTAAACAGCTGACGCAATTATAAAAATGTGAAAATTCTGTATTTTCATGATTAGGTGAGATCATGGAATCCTGGTATAAATCACGAATTTCTTTCTCATTTTATAAGATTGTTAATAATGTTCTAGGTTGTATTCAAAACTTTTCTGCGATATCCCTTTTCTTTAAACTTTTTTGAACTTCAGTAAGGATTTCAAATTTAAAACCTCTATCCATTTTCACTCAATACACCTTAATAAAATCTGTATGAGCGCAACAACACAACTTTAGAAATGAATCAGCTCAAGTAAATTTTCATGGTAATGTTTTTATCCTTAACAAACGATTAATTGTAGCACCTCTTTAGCAAGTTTTAAAACTTTTCACACGTAAATATGTGATAACAAATCAATCTATCATTTCTGTGCATAATTGTTACCGGTAAGGCAGTTATCTGTCGTCTGTTTGTTGTACTATCAAAATAAATTCGCTTATTTCCGAGCAAATTTGCGTTAACATATGCATCACGGGAATTTAGATAACATACGTTATTGCCTTTTTTTCGCTGTATCCAAATTCGTTCTAACCATGTGACCAAACATATAAATAAGGAGGGTGAAGTTTGGGGAATTTATGTTCTTTCGTTAAAACCGTGTTCGTTATAATGAGCTCCACTAGATAAAGTGTAGGAAATAAGTGTCTATGTTTCCTGCACGATGCTGATAAAACTGATAATAATTTATCTTTTGAGAGAAGGGAACGGGGACATGAACTTTATGTGAGGAATAAAGGTTCTTATTTTTAAATTTTAATACATGCATATATTTTATTTAAGATAGATGACACTGAAAGAGATGTAGACTAGATGATAATTTTTATGTAAGTCTATTGCAAAGCAATAAAATCCCATATCTGGAAAGGCCTTGTCACAATACATAGAACCAAAATTCCAATATTGACAATAACTGAGGTCAATAGTTTGTTGTTAAAGATACATGATGAGATGTTTTATACATCAGATTTTCATGTTGTGGTCGAAATAGTACACAAGCATTTTGGCTACCCAATAATTTCCAGCTGGGTAGTTTTAGGAGGCAATATTCGTGACAGATCGAATTATTTGGGTAGGCTGCTCAACCAACCGTATGGAGCCACCGTTTGAAGCTTCCTTTTCGATAAAGAAAAACAATTGTGCAACAAGGAAATATGTCTCTGTGACACTGATGCCCTCTGGCATACGTTGGTCAAAACCACATATGTGCTTGTATTTTTAAAAGTTTATATATTGGTATACATTTGTAGCAAGTTTAATGATGATGTGAAGTTTATTTCTTCGTTTTCCCTACACGGTCATTCCAGTCACAGAGATGAACTTCGTGATCATCTCCAGATCTTCAAGGTCACCATACAGTTTTTGGTTTATTAGAGTGTCTGATGGCCATGTTACTGTTCCCTCCTGGTCATGCCAATTGTATCTTTGGATGATGTGCTCTGTGGTTGTTCTTTTTCACCACATGGACAGAGTGGTGGTGCTACCAGCTTGTTCTTCCTGTGTATATGTGTAAATTCAGTTTGTTGTGACCTGATCGCAGTCTGACCATACATATATGTCCTTCTCATGTAGAAGGTGTTCCAATTCTATTTTCTTTATGAGGACTCCCACTGCGTTCAAGTGCATAACCATAAAAGTCTGACTTGTTATCCTCTTTGGCTTACTGTTGCCTGTGTTACGCCCCCAACCCTCTTCTCTTGGCTTTTTGTGGAATGAAGGCGGGACCTACAGTAGCTGTGGATGGACTCTGTCGAGACTCAAAGGTGAATGGTTAGGTTAACATGTTAGCTTTCTCCGAGTCGCATGCATTTCAGCTACGTGGAGGCATGGCATGGGACTTGTCTACGGAGAGGCTATGTACTGGCAGGGAAGATTTACGCACTCGGCTTCCTTTTCACTTATTCAAGGCTAGCCTGCGATGGAGCTCGAGCGGAAGGTGACAGGCACATAACACGCAACACCCCACACTTTTGGCATCTATAGACCTAAAGACGCACATGATGATATGAAGTCATCTTCATAGAAATAGTTATAACACAAAGGTAAACCTGAGGCAGAACAACACATATCACCATATCTATTCAACCGTGAAATATAGATCACAACCAAAGGATTGTATAACAATAGAATAGTTTGTATCATTATGTACATATGTACCGAGTTTCATGAAGGTGTAATGTCATCTTCATAGGAAAAACACAAAGGTAAATATAAAGTGTGACGGACAGGCAAACGAACGAACGCCCGAACCGACGGACGCACTGACCAAAAAATATATATACCATGCAACGCAGTTTTCGGGGCTAAAAAAGGGCATGTTTCTTTTCAAATATAAAGAACAGACTTATAAATGTACCTTTATGTATGATCTGCAAGACCGGACTCATTATACATTAATTATACATTATATGACATAGTAAAACTATACGATTTGTAATTTAACCATCTAATTTTGGAACGAAGCAAAGGAAAAATGCAAAGACCATAAATTTTATAGACTCAATGGGTTTAAGTATTCACATACTTTATAATCATCAAGAATCAAATCATTACTCTTCCAAAAACAGTGTATATTCTTCGGACAGAAATGTATTGTGTGTACAACAGATTTATTACGAGATGCAATCTGTACATACCTGTTGACGTTTCTACTGGCATAAATAAGAAGCATTTATTTAAGATCATTCAATAATTTACAAAAAGAACTAAATTGCATATTCTCATATCTTAGTTAATTTTCTTGCGTTTTCCATAGTCCTTCCGTGTGTTTCCGTTAACGAATCACAAGTGCATTCGCTGACATAGCAGATAAACGAATTGTGATTCAACGACGGTTTTTCAAATTCAAATTGTTTCCTATTACATACCGTCATTGGGAATACTCGCCAAAATGAGATTATTTTGACAACCATCTAAAATACTTAATTGCGTAATTTAATCTAAATCTTAAATGTATTCAACAATTTTACGTCATATATTTGCACATAATGTACCATTTGTGATAGTCTACAATATGTCAATATTTTCTTTTTCATGAAAGTTGAAGCTTTATGAATTATATTGGACCTTTTATCGTTTTGGCGAATTAGTACTGTAAGCTTTAGAAACTGTGTATTAGCTTACTTGTAAACTCCATCCCAATCAGAATCCACCCTGGTGCATTTTCGACAGTAGCATTAGAATAAGCAGGAAGCTCCTTATTTAGTTCACATGCCTTTGCTTCTTGTTTATAATTGGCCGAAGAGCACATCTCTTTCCTGCGGCAAATGGCAGTACATCGTATTTTTGAAAACACTTGTGTTGAAGAAAAAGGAACCATGGACTTTGCATTAAGAAACATTCGAAATTCCCCATTGACGATAGCGGGTTCAGCCTTGTCCTTTACAAAAATGACAACTAACCCGAGATACACACATATCCATAACTTGTTTTTCATAAGTATTGATCTCATTTTTTGTTATATAAAATTATACCATCCAAAGGCACAGTTTAATAGTATGTTTTCTATAATATAATAGCAGTCCATCTGATAATTGTTTTACCCCTAGTGTAATGGATGATTACTTTTGCCACGAATGTCTGTCTTACTGACTCAATGATTCACACTAGACTAAATAGTAAGCTATAGATACAACGCTGCACAATATTGATTAACGAATTAACCATAAATCGCTTCATCTCGGATATTTTCGCTATAACCTCCGGCAACACTCGGGTATGTTCGATTTAAAATCTTCATTATTATATTTCAAATATGCTTCGTGGTCATTTATATTCTTGCAAAGAAAATATCAATGCTGTTATCATAATTATGTGACGACATTTTTGTATATTCTGATTTATTCAAATTTGCACAGGACTTTTGAATTTCACACACAAAACTGGGAAATCTATAAGCTTCAGATTATTTTATTTTTTATTAAAAATAATAACGACTTAAACCTTACAGTTTCAACTTCATCAAAATATATAAATGTAGCTTGTTTCAACTCTGAATACAGTGTTTGCTATGTTCATGTATATATATTTCGATTAAAATTAAAAAAATATATAACAATAACCTCTATATCCAGTTCTACTAGTTTTGTTACATAATCTAGACTTTTATCTCTATATTTTCGTCCTAACAAATGAATATTATTAGAAAAAAGCTTTGGGTAAATTATCGGGGAATCAGTCTTGCGTATTCCATTGCCTTGTCGAGTTTATATAAGGTTAGCATTATATATTAGGAAGAATCATTAAATCTGTATTTTATTTATTTATTTATTTTTTTTTTTTTTTTTTTTTTGGGGGGGGGGTCCTTTTTAAAAAATAACTGTTTAAATAGGGTTAATTAAATTGCGACCCTAAATAAAATGAATTCGTATATATTATTCGTTCTTATATAAACCAAACTACACCCTTTTCTGCATCCCGTTCTCGATACATTTGTGTGTGTGTGTGTGGGGGGGGGGGGGTATATATGATTTTATTCTCAATAATTGATTAATGTTGAAAATCATCAATGTAATGACGCACATACTTTAAAAAGCAAAGTAAGAAAAAAAAATAGAATTTAGAAAAAAATGATGCAATGTAAACGTAGCCTTGTTAGCCAATCAAATTGAATAGATGTTTGATACACTTTACTGGCTGAAACAGTTGAATATATCAAGTTAACAAGTTATGTGAAAATAGGTAAATGTAGTTTATCTTTAATTTAATCATTTTTTTTCCATTACATTAATTCAGAATTTCCTGATTCTTTGTATATTATCTGATCTTCTAAAATTTGAAATAAAAACAGGGTGACACCAGCCTTAGAAAAAAACAGTTTTTGATAGCATACCCTATATAGCAACAGAATAGTAAGAAATTCCACCTATGAAAGTAAGTATATTTTATTCAAATGAAGTACAATTATTTTTAAGTGTTATGTCACTATATTTGTGAAGTAGCATATTTAAAGTGACTGCCTCGAATTTGTCCTCAAAATGACCGCTAAATGTATAAACTGAATTTCGGGCGTAGATGTTAGTAATTTTGTTATTAAGTCTCCAAACTGCCAGAAATATATTGATTTTTGAATTATAAGCAAATAAAGTCGTTTCCAATCTTACCCAATAAGGGAGTTTCCCGATTATGAATAAAATTTGGATTTCGTTATACAGGCACTTCAGAGTTCGGAGTCACCAGCGTCCACTATTGAAGCGGTAATTAGTTATGCTATATCACCGTTTTATTACTATAACGTGGTGAAAAATACTATGGCTCGACCAGAACTCGAACCCAGGGCCTCAGGAATACCGTTTCTGAACTCTATCAGCTGAGCTACCAAGCTACATTTCTTCTTACCTATTGATTTATCACCAAATTGCCTGTACCCGGAAATGTCAATTTGCTCTTGTATTTATTTTTTTATTGAAGAGTATGCTTTCTCCATGTCCACAGAGTGGTTTTACTTTCTACTTTTTTATATATTAATGCAAATGTGTGTAATTTTTCACATTCATGTGTATAAAGGTAATAAATAAACATTTTTATTTCATATTAATATAATTAAGCTTGAGATGGTTGATATATTTCCTTGTAAAGTATTACAATTATGATCATGCATTAGGACTAGCCTTTGCTTGTATAAAACTTATAATGATTTCTTGTATGTTTATTTTTTTATCAGTAACAAAAACAAAATTGCTCGGCAATGTAATACTTGTATCACATGTAATTGATGTATATCAATTTTGTCTTTTATATTATTATTAAATAATTAATGTAATTACCATCATGCAGTAAACATAAAATGACAATACAAAAATGAATCAAATGTTGAGCAATAGGTTATATCAATTAGGGACCATACTGGTAATAATACATATTGCTAATTAAAACGATGTTTTTTTTTCTTTCCTGTTTTGTCTGTTTCAATACTTTTTTATATCAAAGAAAAGTTTGAATGTAATTCATTTTGCTCTTTTTAAAATAGAAGTATTGTTACTACTGATCCTGTGCCTTAATGTAATTGAGCTGGTAATATGATGTATAGTTGTTTCAATATTAATGTTCAGATGTTTTCTGTTCGTTTGTATACTTGTAATTTCTAATGACATAAAAGACATTTTATAATTCTCTGATGTTCTTTTATCTGTGAATGAGAGATAATTCCTAATCCTACAGACATTCTAATTATAATAATTTTGAGACTATCGGCAAACATCTACGGAAATTCCAATCAATAATGTTCCTTAGTTGACTAGACTTTTGTCTGCAGATATCAATACACATTTTCACTCCCGACGAGAGAAAGGGTGGGGGGGGGGGGGGGGGGGGGGGGAAAAATCACAAACATTTAGATCTGCAAAATGATTACCACGATGCCCTAAACCTAATAATAAATCCATGACAATGCAAAAAATATTAAAAAGGGCGCCGTGGTCCAGTGTTAACGTATCGGATCCGACGGTTGTGGGTTCAAACCCCGTTGAAGGCAAGAATTTTTCGCGACCTTCCCAGGCGCAAAGAACTGGTCCAACCCAGGAATCTTCGATAGGGATTTATATTTCCTGTTTTGTCTGTTTCAATACTTTTTTATATCAAAGAAAAGTTTGAATGTAATTCATTTTGCTCTTTTTAAAATAGAAGTATTGTTACTACTGATCCTGTGCCTTAATGTAATTGAGCTGGTAATATGATGTATAGTTGTTTCAATATGTTCTTTTATTGTGAATGAGAGATAATTCCTAATCCTACAGACATTCTAATTATAATAATTTTGAAGACTATCAGCAAACATCTACGGAAATTCCAATCAATAATAGTTCCTTAGTTTGACTAGAACTTTTGTCTGCAGATATCAATACACATTTTCACTCCCGACGAGAGAAAGGGTGGGGGGGGGGGGGGGGGGGGGGTAAAATCACAAACATTTAGATCTGCAAAATGATTACCACGATGCCCTAAACCTAATAATAAATCCATGACAATGCAAAAAATATTAAAAAGGGCGCCGTGGTCCAGTGTTAACGTATCGGATCCGACGGTTGTGGGTTCAAACCCCGTTGAAGGCAAGAATTTTTCGCGACCTTCCCAGGCGCAAAGAACTGGTCCAACCCAGGAATCTTCGATAGGGATTTATATTAGTGGAATAATCCACGTAAAATAAAAACATTTAAACTAAATTAACTTCGAAATTTATATCGTCTCGGGTTGTAACAGCTTGTATCCGTCACATATGCTCTGATTATTGATAAGATTTTTTTTCTCTTTCTTACTTTAAAACATTTCATCGAATTGATAATATCAGCTTATAAAACTTCTTACTACATTTATTAATAATATCATTTTAGTAGTCCAGAGTAGGTTGTTCTTAGTATTTCTAATAAATGCCACTGATTCGTGATTTTACCCGTATATTAAACCTTTCAATAAATTTGGAAACCATCATACTTTTGAAAATAATAAGAAAGGATGAAGTTCCTATCTTATTAAAAGATAATTGTAAATAAACTTATATTACTTATGTTATATTAGTAGTTCGCGAAGTTTGTTAATTATAGTGGCTTTCATCATATCAAGATTATATAAATCTGACAACAGCAAATGACATGCTATCTTCTTATTTATTTCATTTCTCGATGATTTTTTTATTCATCAATTTCTTGTCTATATTTTTAGAGGAGTTGATACATATATAACGTCTGTAGTCAATAGAGACCTGGATTAATGAACATAACCCGTATACTAAACCGGTTCCTAAAATCCGAAAAATGGCATAAAAAAAAACAATTCCAAGGCATCAACTTCATTTCTTTTTTCTTTTGTTTTTTATACTTAATTTATATTAATGATATCACACTCTAAATTTACTTCTTAGATCCATCTATTTAGTTCTTAGTGCCTTCTTAGAAGTTCTTAGCGGTTTTTAGTAGTTCTTTGTGTTTTAGTTTACTATCAACTATTATTGACTATTTAGGGTTATGTTGATGAATTTAAAATAATATGATTATTACAGTTAATAAGAGTTGTGTATTTTTCGTGTGAATATTATTCTTATTCTTTTTGTCACTTACGATATATAAATTTAGTGTTATTCTGTATTTGATGAAATATGTTATTCTTGTATTTAAGCCATGTTAATTTATTAGTTTAACATAATTATAAAGTCCCAGGCGGCCGAGTTGTAAGACCGTCCGCCTCTGGAGCGGGGGTTCGATCCCTGGCCGCGACATACCAAAGTCATAGAAAATGGTACTGTTATAACTCCCTTGCTTGGTGCTCAGCATATAAGGGTAGTTGCATGACCGGTTGGACCGGTGTCAGGATAATGTGGCTTGGTTTGGTATCATGCCACATGTCTACGGCGTGTTACTGCAGTGTGGCAGCACTTATCTATTCAAATAGACATCGTCTCTAAATGACTGAAAAACTGTCGGTAATACGTTAACCCCCCCCCCCCCTCCCCCCCCCCCCCCGTCTCAAAAAAAAAAAATAAAAAAAAATATGCACAATTAGTATATCAGTTTCAGAGTTAAATATTTTGTCGTTCATGACGAATTGTATAAAGAAATGATAATAATAAAAAAAAAACTTTACAGACTGCTTTTATAGACCCCCAATAGGAATGTTCCTACGGCCTCTTCCTAATTCCGCAGTGTTCCGCCTCGGAAACACAATAAATCTATATCTCTCGTTCCCTCAAGATTATTAACTCGTTCCCTCGACGTATTATCTCGTTCCATCGACATAAAAAGAGCAGTGCATGTCACCTCTATGCCACCGTAATAAGGCGTATTGGCTAAACAAAAACTGAATTGGAAAAATAGCAAAGGGGAATAACTTAGAAGTTATGAAGTTAAGTTCCTATGCACTGCACTTCTACTCAATGACATGTAACAACATATGAAGTTTTAGGTTGAAAATAAATAATTTAAGATTTATGACACAGAAAGACATACGGACGGAAGGACGAACAGCAGGACGGACAACGCCAAATCTATATCCCTCCGCCCTGGGCAGGGGATACAAAACAATTACGAACAATTGCTAGTAAAGTTTAGAAATGGCTAAAATACATGCTTCGTATTCACGAAAATTTGGAAATGTAACCTGAATAATTAAAATATGTTGTTGTTTTATCAAAATACTACTCTTAAATGCACATTGCGATCTGTTTCGGGGAAAGCGTTATGAACTTCTGCAGTTTACATAGTCCATTTCACCCTCTCGATCCATCTTACTAGTGCGCTTTTACTCCGCCGATTACAGTGGAAGTTTGGTTTGGGGTGTATTTACATTATATAACCGTTCTAAATCGCCATTCTTATTAATCAACACAAAGGCATTTTTTTCACTTATAATAACCAATTGTTCTATGTATGTATACTGTTCTGTTACGATCTACACAAGATCTAGTGTTTATATAATTAACAGTCAAAGGGCCACACCTCGTTTAGCCTATTAAGCATGGGTCTGAAATTGTTGATTTAATCTCACTTAGGAATCCTCGTGTTTCTTGGAAGTGCTCCATATCATTAGAAATTTTTCGGATTTTATTGTCAATTGCCAGTAAAGGAGGCATTTTTCGTTTGCGCACCGCAAAGTTAGAGAAAATTATGGTCCCCCCATGCTCTGTAGGTTATAATTTTGCTTTCTCGTGTTAAAACATGTATTTATGCAAGTGTCTTTATAATTCTCTTCATTTGTCATAAGCGCCTGTTTGAGTTATTGGGTGTTTTGTGCGGACATTTCTATATCTATAGTATTGGAAATCGCTCGAGACATCGGTGACGTCATTTGGCTATTATTGATTGTTTAAGGTGTATCCTTGTAACCTACATGTTTATATCCAAGTCGGATATATGAGCAGTCATCCGTCTTGCATCACACTGTTATTGCAGTGCATTTTAGCTATTCATTTGCTTGTTCTCTTATTGTTTTATATTGCTAGGTAAACATTTTATGGAGTTCATACAACTTCATAAAGTTTTGTATTAGTTAGAAAGTAACAGATCAGATTTTTGGTGAATATTCTTGCATCATTAAGAATTCATATTGCTAAGGAATAATTCAAATATTTTGATATGCTCTTAGTTTGCATATTGTTTATTTCCAAAATTGTCATGTGAATTTAGATTGAGATATAGTCATGGTCTGTTATGGTCTGACATATGCAAGGTCTGTTATGGTCTGTCGTGTATGGTCTGCTTATGATTAGATGATCCTTATAATTTAACTTATATTTTAGCTGCTTTGTTACTTTTGGGTCTTTGATATGTTTTGGTAAGTTGGTATTACTCACTATACTAAAGAAGAACTAGATCTGGATCTATTCAGTGTTTTTGAAAAAATGTATTGGTAAAGAGTACATCAATGGTTTTGTTAGGTTTCCACCGTTATGGTTAAAGCTATCTGCTGGTTAAGTTTAACCTCGTAAGGCAGCATACATACTCAAAGGAAAAAGAAACGCAGGGTAAACCTTTGTGTCAGTTTTGAATAGGAAATATTCGATGGTATTACAGTTTGGATTATTTTGATAAAGATTTTTTTTTCAAACAAAATAAATGCTTTAGAATGAGATTGGGGTCTATCATATGAGGTTTATTGATTAGGAGGTAAAAACTTGAGTCTGGCTACCACAGATTCTAGTTACCCCGTGTTTCTTTTTCCTTTGAGTATATGTGTGCAATTTAAAAAAGAGGGCCATGATGACCCTGAATCGCTCTCCTGAGAAATATTGCCTTCATTGTCTTTCATAACACAGTCATACTGAATACAAAATCCATGAAGAAGTATAGCAAAATAATCGTAACTTCAAATCTGTGGTACAAATTTTGATGCTTATAGCTATAAAATCAATTGACGCCTAGGATGGGATCAATTTTGACCCGAGAGCCATGATTTGAAAACTGGTTCTGGTCCACAAACCCATATTACATACCAAATATCTAAACCTTTTGGTTTTAAAAATCTTTTAAGACTCCCCTATATAGTCTATGTAAAATCAAGTGACCCCTGGGGCAGGGCCAATTTTGACCCATGAGCCATGATTTGAACACACTTTGTAGATGTCTATAAGGCTATGTAACACACCAACTATCTAAACTCCGGGCCTTGTGGTTTATGAGAAGAAGATCGTTCTATTCTTTTTTCTACATGCATATAAGCCTCTGTAAAATCAAATGATTCCTTTGGCGGGGACAGTTTTGACCCCATGCAGGGCCATGATTTGAACAAAATTGGTAGATGTCCATAAGGCAGTGTTAAACACAAAATATCTAAACTCCAGGCCTTGTGGTTTCTGAGAAGAAGATTTTCTAGATTTTCCTATTTTAGGCTAAACACCGGTAGGGGACTAATAAGTATTAATATATAAATTAAAGCTGGGGGAATATCAAGAGAGTGCTTGGTCAAAGATCGAATCCCCTTTCCCAAAGCAATGTTTATTCTTGGCACACTCTTATTTCACTCTTTTCTCTTTAACTTATTTATATACCCTTTTACATGCATACATTTCTCATACATTCATTTACCACCCTCCACTGTACCTATGTTTGAAACCAGACTGCCATGTATTTTTAAAACCGGCATAGGCTGTTGATAGCAAGTCCTTGTTCCAACACTTCATTGTAGTGAACTGCATCTCCCCTGCTATAGCGCTGCAGTGACCTGCCTCTTACACTTCATTGTAGTGAACTGCATCTCCCCTGCTATAGCGCTGCAGTGACCTGCCTCTTCCGAGACGGAAGCTCAAACATCTCATCCATCGGGGAAGTTCAGTCAGCGCGTTATATATATTTTTCAATTTGCATGGTGGTATTAAAGCAGACATTGAAACTGAGATGAAACGAAAAAAGAGATTAGAGAACAGGCCATAATAATCCTTTTTAGGTTTTAAGCTGAATATTTAATTATCAAACTGAAAACATGTATTCCCTTTGATGATCTGAAATTAAAATGACAACGTCATGTATCAGTTGCAATTTCCAGATCACATATGACATAACCAAAAAGAAATTATTGAAACGCTCTAACAATGAAAATCACTATCCTTGGTTCAACACCATATAAAAGACAACCTCATGAATATTTCTTTCTGTTTTTAAGCCGATTTTTTTTTTTCGATAGGAATACGTATAATGTTTACGCCAGCCTGTAATGTAGTTCACAAATAGATGTAAAATATCCCAGAGGTATGAACCATTCCATTGCAAAACTCTAGCTAATGTAACGTAAAATTTAGTGCACGTTAATGTTTTCAATCTCATAAGGTTAAGGGCTTTATACGAGAATACCAGTACAAATAATATGTCCACTGTTCGGTCAGTAGTTGTAGTTAGTCTTCGCTTGTTAAATCCACACATAATGAATTATTAACTTTAATACGAGCCAGAATGCACATTCGACCGTGCCATTAACAGATATTCCCCTAGAACCTAGAACGATGAATACACATGTATTATAATGATGATGACGATGGCATTGACGATAATCATGATAGTGTCGACAACAAAGGTAATGGCGATGGTATTAAGGTTTATAGTCACGTTGACAGTAGTAACATCATGATGATGATGAAGAGTGTGATATCAATGATGGTGAAGTGAGTATTTGTTAACATGTTTTAAGACAGTTACGCGACCGATGTGTAATACGATTGTATATATGCTGGTGTCAAATTTATGGTCCTAACATATGATGAATTTATATTAAGTGTAGTGTTTTTTTTAATTTGACCTGCTACAACTTGCATGGCATCCGAGACCGAATGGTTATAGTAAGTAGGTTCGGGTCCCGACAGATTCGCTAAGATTTGAAAACCCTTCCAGCTGGCTTGCTGTAGGTTTTTGGTTCTTTTTTAATTGCTTTAAGTGGCAACATAGGGTTTCACCTGTGATGTATACCTTAACTGCATCAATATTTAAGATAATAGATTTGTTTCCCGATTTCGACACAAAATACTGGTTCTAATAAGGAACTTGTCTTCCGTGTATCGGTACTATACATACTGAACGTGCTATACTGGGAACGTAAAAGACCCAAATGGTCTATTTGCAAAACGAGCTAGGCTATCGCACCCTTATTTACTGACATCTAAACACATCCCTTCTTAAAAACAATTGACACAGAAAGCAACAGACGAGAAGCCGATAATTGTTTCTAGGAGAAAAATATAACTTTTATACAAGTCCCTCTTGTATTTCAAACACGCATGAATATTAGCACAGACAGATGGATTTTCATGGAACTAGTTTACATGCATACAACTTTTCCCAACCGCACCACACAGGTATTTTCTTATAAAGAAAAAGTGACGCATTTCTTATTGATTTTTTTAGTAAAATAAACACTTAATATAAACGCGAAATAGTGACTGTATACTACCACTGTATATTAGCTTAAACTATTGCTTCTAAAATTCACTTTTTGATTTTGTTCTAAATCTGAAGTTTTGATTATGTTTCAATGACTAGATATTAACTAGATCTTAACCCTCAAGAACCGATTTTTTTTCATTCTCATGAGCTAGTCTTATATTTCTTAAATATGTATTTAATATGTATCGACTATAAAACTAATATGAGCATCTCACCAGCTGATCAGATCATGTATATTAATATAGTCGTCTTCAATATTTATAATTAGGGAATTATAAGGGAAGACAGAATACATTTTTTACATGGTTATTTCTAGAACTATCTGCAATAAAATTAACAGTTTGTAGTCCTTATTCTGGTTTTCAATGTTGGTATTTAATTTGACTTTAGATATACCTGATAGTATTTTCATTAAGAAACATTTCCGCAATACCAGTCCACCTACCCTTTTTAGCTCACCTGAGCACAACGTGCTCATGGTGAGCTATTGTGATCGCCTTTTGTCCGTCGTCCGTGCGTGCGTGCGTCCGTCCGTCGTCAACAATTTGCTCTAAACAACATCTCCTTATAAACCGCTGAAGGGATTTTGACCAAACTTCACAGGAATCATCCTTATGATGCCCTCTATCAAAGTTGTACAAATTATTCAGATTGGTTGAAAAAGTAGGTCACAGGAGCTAAAAATAGATTTTAAAAATGCAAACTTTGAAAATCTTCTTCTGAAAAACTGCAAGGCCTAGAGCTTAGATATTTGGTATGTAGCATCATCTAATGGGCCATTACCAAGATTGTACAAATCATAGCCCTATGGTGATAAATGCCCCCACATCAGGGGTCACTTGTTTTACATAGAGTTATATAGGAAAATCTTTAAAAATCTTCTATGAATACATAAGGCCTAGAGCTTAGATATTTGGTATGTAGCATCATCTTATGGTTCATTACCAAGATTGTACAAATCATGACCCTATGGTAATAAATGCCCCCGCACCATGGGTCACTTGTTTTACATAGAGTTATATAGGAAAATCTTTAAAAATCTTCTTCTATGAATCCATTAGGCCTAGAGATTAGATATTTGGTATGTAGCATCATCTAAAGGTTCATTACCAAGATTGTTCAAATCATAGCCCTATGGTGATAAATGCCCCCGCACCAGGGGTCACTTGTTTTACATAGATTTATATAGGAAAATCTTTAAAAATCTTCTTCTATGAATCCATAAGGCCTAGAGCTTAGATATTTGGTATGTAGCATCATCTAATGGTTCATTACCAAGATTGTTCAAATCATAGCCCTGTGGTGATAAATGCCCCCGGACCAGGGGTCACTTGTTTTACATAGATTTATATAGGAAAAACTTTAAAAATCTTCTTCTATGAATCCATAAGGCCTAGAGCTTAGATATTTGGTATGTAGCATCATCTAATGGTTCATTACCAAGATTGTTCAAATCATAGCCAAACGGTGATAAATGCCCCTGCAATAGGGGTCACTTGTTTTACATAGAGTTATATAGGAAAATCTTAAAAAAATTTCTTCTATGAATCCATAAGGCCAGAGTTAGATATTTGGTATGTAGCATCATCTAATGGTTCATTACCAAGATTGTTCAAATCATGACCCTATGGTGATAAATGCCCCCGCACCAGGGGTCACTTGTTTTACATAGAGTTATATAGGAAAATCTTTAAAAATCTTCTTCTATGAATCCATAAGGCCTAGATATTAGATATTTGGTATGTAGCATCATCTTAAGGTTCATTACCAAGATTGTTCAAATCATGACCCTATGGTGATAAATGCCCCCGCACCAGGGGTCACTTGTTTTACATAGAGTTATATAGGAAAATCTATAGGAAAATCTTTAAAAAAATCTTCTTCTATGAATCCATAAGGCCTAGAGCTTAGATTTTTGGTATGTAGTATCATCTAATGGTTCATTATCAAGATTTTCAAAATGGTGGCCCTTTGGAGATAAATGACCCCGCACTAAGTCTTCTTCTCTGAAACCATAAGGCCAAGTGCTTATATATTTGGTGTATAATATTGTCAGGGCTAAAATGTTTAAGATTGAGTTATATCAGAATTCTTGTCTGTTTAAAAACCTTGTAATCAGTTGTAGCAATGGTACTCAGGTGAGCGTTTCAGGGCCATCATGGCCCTCTTGTTCTAATCCTGGGGACTTTATAAAGCAGCTCTTTCATGAAATAAGATTTTGATTTTTAACTATCTGAGTGAAATACGCTTATCAGTACCCATCTACAGACACTTGGTATTCCAAAGCAACATTCCGTGAATGTAAGAAAAGTTGGTGTTTTTTCCTGCACAGGTAATAGCGTCACGGACGGTATTGAAACTTTTTTTTTTAGAATCATAAAATTCTATATTTAGAATTTCTATTTTCGTGTGAAGTCAAATGACTGATCACATTCTCTTTTCTCGCATCCTCTTGCTTCAGGGGCTGAAGTTACGAATTCGTTAACCGGAACTGATGAAGACGCAATGTTGCAGAACGTGGTATCGTATGCACTTGATCCGGGGATAATGTATTTTCTATATTCAACCGATTGCATCGAAATTGGCGTTAACGAAAATAGCGTGTTCCTGTTCAATGTGACTTTCACTTTCTTTTCTTTTTGTGAGGAGACAGAGAAGTCCTCAACAACATTAACGAGAGAGTAAGAGAGAACAAATGAAGATAATAAGTAAAACCTCTCTCCAGTTTCAAACGCTGGTTAATCCCCTATAACATTTACTGCTGTAATATAATTTGAAGATTTGACAGTTGGCTGTTATATCTTTATGGCAAAGCTATTGTCTGCTTTACGCATTGATTCTATGTGTAAAGTCACTTTGCTGAAGCCACTTCATGACATAATGTTTGTGTAGCTTTATATCACTGAGCATTTAATTAAATGCATTAGTTAATGTGATTAGTAATTAAAATACCGATATTTCACGGAAATAGGATTCGTTATCAACATTTAGTGTAAAATTGGGCTTTCTTCATTAAAATGGAAATTTTGCAACTGATATAAAATAATTTAAGTTAAACTGAGATAAATAGAGCCCGTAAGCTTGATCCTAAGGAATATAAACAATGAAATGAAGATACAGTTTTCAATTGTCAATATTATTTACGTTACCTTTGTTTTGCATGCGTTATGCAAATCAGACAGTGTTGCCGACATATAACTACTATCAGTGTCGCCGTACCAAGATGTACACGATTTGGCAAAATATCATTAGTTTCTACTGTCTAAAGCCATTTTATGATTTCATCCCAATTCAACCTATATTCAATACCATTATGAAGCAAATTTTTATTATCACTGATTGCCTAACGAAAACATGTAAGAACAGAACAGATGTTTAATTTGTGTCTCACTCTTGTACACGTTATTACATATTCATATTAATAAAGGTAAATATGATAAAAGTAATAAAAATACATGCACAAAACCACTCAATATGAGTTATGAGAGACATATAGAAATTAAAAAAAAAACTATAAGCATTAGCATATGGATCTCCGAAGTACAATGATTAAATCATAACATGACGTGGTGGTACATCTTAAAACACAATGTATAAATTATCAGACATATAATATTAGGAGCATGGGTACCTAAAATCTATTATACATACAAAATAAAAATTTTCTATACAGAGTATTTTTTCTTGTGACTAGAATGTCATGACAAGATTTGGCACTGTTTTTATCGATTTTATCATCTGAGAGAATATAACAAAACCTAGCATTATCATTATATAAGCCAAACTCTGGATTAATTACTATTATTTTAGTAAACAAGTCCTGTCTGATATCTTAATACAGTTTACATTTTATTAAAACATGAAATTCATCATCCACTCTCTCTATACAATTAAAGCAATATCTTTCAGAAGGTGACAACCCTTGATAAAGGCCCGTCTCTATTCTCAGAGGTGCTACACCGCATCTGAATTTTGCTAATGCACTTTTGTGATTTCTAGGGACAATATTATTGATAACAAAGTGTTAAGTTTCATAACTGTGTTTAAACAGTTTGTATGTCCTTAGTTTGTTCCCTTCGTCCCTGCGGGGAGATTGAGTACTAATACTTAGAGACCAGTCATTTTTATACTTAAATAAATCAGTCACACATTTATCGAAAATCAGTTTTCGATCTTTATTACTGTTAATGTTAGATATGTCCAGAGGCATTCATTCTGTAGCACCAGTTTTTTGTTGCTTGCTATCGTGAAAAAGCCCATTGAAACACGTTGTAGTTAAGTCTGTTTTTGTCCATCTTATGTCATATGAACAAATGGGATAACACTGCCTCCCATTGTACCCATGTTGCCGGTGACTCCTGCGTTTGGTATTTCCCGATTCCGAGAAAAAACCTGCATGCACGGTGAGGAACAGCGCTTATACAGGAGAATTCACTGGTTCCCCACACAGCGGCACCACAACTAATAGTTGACCAGGACCATATTTTCATAAAGTTTTGTATAAACTTCATAAGGCATTCCCCACAGTGCTTTAAATTTTGCCATTAAAAGACCCAGGGTTCTCGTCGCTGACTGAGAAACATGCTTAGCTGTGATGCAATAATCAAAGAAATCAGATAACACAAGGCCTAAATACCAACATTCTGTAACACACTCGAGTACTTTGCCGTTACGTGTAAAGATGTGGTTTGTTTTGCACACAGAATTGTTTTTAAAATGCATTATTTTGCTCTTATTAGAATTAATTGACATGTTTATTACTACACCATAATGATAGAGCGTCCAATAGTTGCCGTGAATATTGGCTATTAAAACTAAATCGTCTGCATAAAGTAGGTGGTTAATACGTGTATGTAATAGTCCGTAATCGGCCTATTCAGCTCAGTCGTTAGATCATTCGCCTTGTAAGCGAGGATCTCAGGTTCGAGTTCCAGTGTGACTGCACAGTCTTGTCTGATTTGTCACAAACAATCAGTAAAAGTCTAATGATTAGTGACTCCTTTTGTTGTTCCTCAACTCTACTGCATTTCTTTTGGACGTGCGGGTGAATTCCCTGACTTAACATCACTCAGCCCCTTGCCGCTAATGGTTCGTATTCTAGCAGGGTCATCATGGATTTTCATGTGAGAGAGAATTTCAGCTGCCTTGCAGTAAGACGGTGGTTCCATTGGTTTGCCTTTGTGCACAAGAGGTTTTCTGCCTCCTGTAAATAGCTGGATGTTGCTATATAACTGAAATACTGTCGCTAAGACGGCTTTAAAAGAAATCATGCAAACTGTTTATTTTGAAAAAGATATATGATTTGCTTATCAGTGAAAGCATGAACCACTTGGAAAAAGCACAGGATTTATATATGTGTTGGTGTTGAGGAATGTAGTAAACGATATTTAAATTATTGTGATTGATTGTTTGTTGTGTTTAACGCCCCACCTTCAGTATTTAAGCCATTTGAAGAATATGCCTACTTTAGACAGATATACTGCTAACAGACTGCAGTATCAGGCCGTAGAAATGTGACATACTACCACAACCAGTCACATTATCCTGACACTGGGCAAGTTAGTCCACAACCTACCTCTTCGGAGGCGGATACTCTAACCACTCGACCTCAGGGACAGTTAATTAATATATATATGTACATGTTAATAAAGACACAACACTGCTATAAGAATAATGTCATTGTATTTTTAACATAAAATTGACAATATGAAAAAGATAAACAGAAAGTACATAATGTATATTTCCCCAAACACTGCTAATCTTTTCGAATGTAAACAAATTCTTTCAATCCGATAATATTCTAATTTATGATAAAATTCAGTCATACATATGCTTTGGAAATGATCATTATTAAATAATTCGGGGAAAAAATCTCCATTAACCAAACAATGACTGAAACTCTTGACACACATTTTATAATATTTTCTCCTGCAGAGAAGAATTAAGTCGGCAAGATTACCTTTTGAATTTATACTCCAACCAATATAACAATGTGCGAATGTGTCCTTATTTAAGTAAATACAACCATAGTGTCGATGATGATATAAAATAATTTTGAGCAAATTGCGGTTTATTCGCTCACGCGTTTACTTCTTTTATTACAATTTACTAACATGTTATCGCCAGCATCAAACATAAACATATTTAAATTCAGTTTCGACTTCTATAATGTCATCTTATCTAACTAAACATATAATCTAAAATCACTGGGTGATGACATATAAACAAAAGTTCCATGTAGTAAAAAGAACGAAAAAATATATAAAATAGAAACGCAAAAATTGTCAGACGCAAAAATATGTGCTTTCAAAGAACAATTGCAAACAAAATAATGTACAAGAATTCATAAATTACAGAATGTAATGTGTAGCTAAGATGTTATTTTTATAAATATCCCCAGTTAGTCTCTCATCCTCCTTTTTAGATATTCTGTGAGTACTGTTAAGTGTATATTTTATTATACGTTAGTATGTTTCAGACTGCAATTTTGCTTTTTGCATGCACATAAATTAAACATTTCAGTAATGCAATATTCAGATGCATTCATCTTTATAACAACAACAACAACAATAGCAACAAATTAGATTTAAAAAAAGGAAAAAGAAACACAGGAACAACATTTGTGTTAGTTTGGAAGAATGCATCAGACGGAATTTCTATTGGTTGATAAAGGTACAAATGGTCCCGTAAAAATGAGGCTAGGGTGATTATATGCAGTTAACAACAAAACTAGCCTTGCGTTCAGTTAAGCATAACGTTCGCCAGTGTTTGGTTACTTGCGCACTCTACACACTAAGATACAGCAGATGAAATGCTAACGTTAGGGACTTTTAACGACATTAATCAATCCATCATTGTGATCATGGCTCATTATGTCATTATGAGAATTTCATAGTAAATGCAAGCTGATATAGAATTTGAGCAAAAGAGCCTATGTCTTCAAGTCAATGGATACTTGCATCTGCACTGAAATCTTTTTGAAGCATATGAAGGTTTATATTGAAATTTGATGACGGATGGATTACTTTAGCGGTAACTGAACGCTGGGCTGGTCATGGTAAAATCTTGACTCTAGCTATAAATGTTAAAGTTACTTTGTTATAACCTGCGTTTCGTTACATGCAGTCATATATTCTTGACCACGCGAAATGAGTGGAAATAGTAGATCATGGTTTAAATGATATTCTCTCTCTCTTTCTCTCCACACATACATAAACACATACAACACACTACTACGCACGACGATGGATGCAGGATAATCACAAAAACTCACAATGAGCACTTTGTACATACACTACATTGCTTAAAAATAAGCTTATGAAAAGAATCTACCACAGTTCCCTACGATTTCACGGGCGACTAATGAACCGTAACAATGGATATATATTTGAACCACGATATACCTTACTGTTCGTGTGCCACTTTGAGCACTGCACTCAAACCCCACACAGTGATCTCCCTTGCGAGCAAAAAAAAAACAACTGCCGTCACAAATGTTACGTGATGATGGTAGAAACTAACAAAATGGCGTCTCCGTCTGCTGTCACAATAAAGATAGTTTTAAAAATGATTTTTTTTTTTTACCACGAGGCGATATTTGATGTTTATTAAAGAAAACATATTTAGGGAAATGACACTCACAGTAAAATATATTTTTTTTTTAAAAAAAAAAGAAAAATTAGCTAACTGTTAATTTTACTTGTGGTGGCAATGGTTATCTACAACTGTAAGGGGAGGTAACTACTGCGTGGAGTTTGCACTGCACTACGTGAGAGAATATTTTGAATACTGAAACCCGACTAACATCTGTTATCACTTTACCGGGTAGTGAAACAGTTCGTCTGCTAAATGTTCATTTTAGCACCATGAGGTGACAGTTGTGCTAAATGAAATAAATTTCTGACAATCTGCTTCGCAAAATGATATATATTCAATATTAATATATCTTTATGGTTTTCGTTAATGATAACTTGTACATAGGACGAATATGAAATACTTAAGAAGACTCATTCAAATAAATATAAAATATGTGATAAAATAAGACCATGATGGCCCGAAATCGCTCACTCGAGTATAACTTCTAGGAAGAAATGCTTAAGTAAGAATGAAATTGCACATAGTTAAGAAGCTAAGGATCAAAACTCTATATTAAAAGTGTTGATATGGATAACTGAGCTTGCTACTGATAAATCATGATCTATTGAGTTTCATCAAAATCTGCCCAGTGGTGGATGAGGATTTTAAATAGTTTTGTACAGTACTAACCAATGATCATTCCTAGTAAGTTTCATCAAAATTTAAAAGGAAATGTCGTTAAAAGATTTCTATTTTTTAGCTCTGGCAGCCCTCCTTTTTGGCGTACGAATATGATTGAAGCAGTTTTATTGCAATACAACCCAATGATCATTTATATTGAGTTTCACCAAGATCAGTAATAATTTCTATATTTCTTTAAGGATACCTTCACTACCTAAATGGTCTCAATTTTTACATTATGGTTTTAACATCTTGCTGCAGTCGAACTTCGGTGATTCGAAAAGGCTGGAGGAAGGGAAATTTGTTCTAGTCATCGGTGGTTCGACCCAACCGTGGCTATGATGATATACATATGTACATGTATTAAAAATTCGATTAATTATTAGGCCGGCCTTTAGAATTGATCGAAAAAAGTAACATTAAAAAAAAAACTTATCTTTGTTATTCTTTTAAAACATATATAAATCAATAAAATAGCAGCTGTCAAGATCAAATCACAAACATCAATGATGACATACAATTCATATACGTACATGTTCACATACATCGGCTTACGCGCAAGTTGTAACGTTTCCTGCATACGTTTTATTTTGCATAAAAAATGAAAAAAGAAATAAGTAGTATAAATAATCCATACATATAACTGAAAACAAATCAATTAATATTCCATTAAATCAATTAAAAGTATTCCTCTTTTAATTTGCAACATGTTCAGCGTTAACTTATATCATCTTATTACACTTTGGTGTGTTAATTATTGAACAGTTGATTGTGCTAATCTCTCAATGTGTGAAAAACACGCTGCACCACAGGTGCTATAAGTCCTCCAGCGAACATCACAGGTAGGGAGGTTCGACCGATAGGTGTGAAATACATAGTACTATGAATCTGGGGCCGGAATTTAGTTCGAGAGTTCCAGTTTTCAGTGTTCGAGTAACCGAAGTTCGACTGTATATTTTCCATACATACACTAGATAGTAATTAACATTGTCACTTTCTCGTTCATTCTGCAACATATAGCTGAAGTCTATCAATGGCGATCACTTCCTATACACCGGTTTCTTAACTTCTTTTTTAAATCACAGTTGCATGAATTAATGACTTAAAACCTAAGGAATTGTATACTTATGGCGCAATTCTTCAATTGTCACTGGCAGGATTAAAGTATTTGAGAGACACAACTGAACACGAGCTGTATCATGTGTAACAATCATGTTGTTCATGGAAGAAAATATCTTATGATTCTTTTTTTTGTTTCCCCGCCACTGTAAATGTGTTAGGAAAATAATTATTCATTGAATATGTAAGTATTAAACAAATGAAAATCTAACTGAAGCTCAGTATGCATTGTGATTGTTTAAATTCATATACTTTACGTCGATTAGGAATAAAGTACTTACAACTGATATTAAAATATTTGAATTAACGATCGAATCCGCAACTTCGGGTCCACAGTCATTTACGCTACCACTAGACCACGGCACTATTTTAGGGAAGTTTTAAACCCTTAATCAAAAACACATATATACACAGTACAAGGCAACTCTTTTCTCGTCTCCCCAAGTTTATAAACTACTTACTGGAAAATCACAAACCAACCTATGTGCATACGAGTAATATTTCATTTCTGAAGAAAATTTGTTAATTTTCAAGGTAACAACTTATGTCAAGTTAGTCATGTATTTAAAAATTTCGTACCACATGTTTGGTGGAATAAGATTCAACCTAATTTAAGAATATTAGTATCGCTTAGTGCTGAGTATTGTTGGGTTGGTGGAATTTTGCTGGTTGGTGGAATTATTAGTTACAAACCAAAATAGTTTAAATTCCAGTGTAAAAATCATTTCACGGTGATAGGATAATAACTTCGCACAACTGAAGGTTTTCTGTATTATGTTGATATATTTTAAGAAATTGTCCGTAGGTACCAGGTTGACAGGTCAGATGAAGAGGACTATCGGATACCTTGGCCGGGCTACTATAGAAGTGACAAAAAAATCCGTTACCACTGTCGATGTCAGCCCGTGTCATCGCCGTCGTAATGTTGAGATTTCGTGCCCTCTCAGCTGAAATCATATACACAACTATTTGTGTCATTACGGATTGAAATACGTTAACTAGTAGAACTGTTCTCCATTTTGTGGGCCAGAAATCCGTGAGAATATTTATAGTCGAGCAGCTTGCAAAATTGGGTCTGTAACCTACATATCAAACTAGGCATGCGTTCATGAGAACACCTGAGTCGCCTGCTGCATATCTGATAAAACGAAAGTCCAAACATAATAATGACATAAACCTGTCGAATGTAAACAAGTGAAAAAAAAACTAGGTTTTCAAGGATAATAACTAAAATCTTATCACAAGATTCCAAACTGCAATTATCTTAAACAAGAGAAACGTTTCACTGAGAAGTTTAACCTGTACTGAGAACATTCATTACATGGACTGAATTATTCCTATACTTGAGGTACAATGATCCTAATATCCATAGATCAAATCTTGTATCTTTTTTAATCTTTTGTAATTTAAAAGCACCTTAAACATATACGTTTTTTTCCATAATTTGCTAGATTTGGGGGCCTCCGTGGCCGACAGCGTAAAGTCGTCGACTTCCGGCAGGGTCATTCGGATTTTCATGTGAGGAAGCCTTCCAGCTGGCTTGCGGTAGGTCGGTGGTTCTACCCGGATGTCTTCGTGCATTCGGGGTCTTCCTCTGGGCGTCGCTATATGACTGAAATACTGTCGAAGCGACTGTAAACTCAAAAAGTCAAGTCAAGTCTAGTCATGTTAGATTTGGAGGAGATAATCAATATTTTATGTTAACATTGAAACCAAATACAAGTTCTTTAAACATAAACAAATGAAATTAAATCTTGATAAATATGGTATAAAGCAAAACTGTATGATTTTGTTTGAAATTGCATAAAGAACTTTCCCGTAGAAAAATGGGAGATAATCACTGTTTTTATTTTTAAGGGGTTATAACACATGATTGTATGTAATTCATAGATGTGTAATTTAATTAACAATCAAACTTAAGTTACTACAGCAATCCATACGGAGATGGATGACGACGGCTCCAATTCTTGTCACGCTGGCTAACTCTACTGCCCAGAAAGGGTATGAATTCTTGGTATGGGAGCATGACACTTTTTCGAGGTCTTGCATGTCTCCGTCTGTGTTGCCGTCTATAGCTAGATATGCATAGAATGGATCCCAACGTACTCGACTGCCAGGTAATAGCACCATTCATCGATACTGGATCTGTAATTAAATAATGTGTATTTTTTCTGTTCAAGAGTACACCAAATAAGGCACGAACTTGCCTGACAACGCATGCGAATCGTGTAGTTTCTGTGAATCATGCAACGAATAGATGTCTTGCTTATGCAACAAGGCATATATTGTCCGAATAAAGAAATACGGAAAGGTTCACCATAAAAATGACTTGACTTTAAACACTGTCTCCAAGAACAAGGAGTTGCACAGTTATTCTGTTTTATGTAAATACTAGTATAAACATATTTCAAATATACAAATAGTTTGTCAGAATATACAAACTATTTCACATCTGCATCTTCCATAAAGTAACTG
This sequence comes from Solen grandis, assembly GCA_021229015.1. Lineage (NCBI taxonomy): Eukaryota > Metazoa > Mollusca > Bivalvia > Adapedonta > Solenidae > Solen > Solen grandis. The sequence goes on from CM037777.1 coordinate 98,731,515, forward strand.
TAAATAATATCAATAATATCAATAAATGTTCAAGAACTGGATGACACAGGTTAGCGAAAAGATGTACAGTGAAATATGCTTATAATGAATTTCTAGGGACACGGCAATTTGGTTCGTTATATCCGAAATTCGTTATATCGATACAACAAAATTTCGTAATATTGCTTGGATATAACGTATTTCGTTATGGTAATTGATGCAATTGGTTCAATATTTTTGCTGTATTAAAAACATAAGGATAACTTACATAATAAAAAACACAAAAGAAATGATGATAAGTTTAATCAATGATGATGATAATTCTAACAGCTGACGAAATTACAAAAATGTGAACATTGTGTAATTTCATCATTAGTTAAGATCGAGGAATGCTGATATAAATCACGAATTTCTTTCTCATTTTTTTAAAATTGTTGATAAAGTACTAGGTTGTATTCAAAACTTTTCCGCGATATCCTTTTTCTTTAAACTTTTTTTTAACTTCAGTAAGGATTTCAAATTGAGTCTGTAAAGGAATAACTTTACGTTTTAAACCCCTAGCATTTTCATTCAATACACCTTGCGCAACAACACAACTTTAGAAATGAATCAACTCCAGTAAATTTTCATGGTAATGTTTTTATTCTTAACAAACGATTTATTTTTAGCACCTCTTTAGCAAATTTTAAAACTTTTCACATGTAAATATGTGGTAACAAATCAAGCCATCATTTCTATGCATAATCGTTAGGGGTAAGACAATTCTTTCGTTATAATCGTGTTCGTTATAATGAGCTCCACTGTATGGATTTATTAAAGTGTAGGAAAAAGTGTCTTTGTTTTTAGGATAATAATGTGAAGACAAATTATTTTTAATTTAATATTTACTGATGATTATTTTTTACTGATGATTATTTATCTTTAATAAGAAGGATATGGGATATGAACTGAATGTGAAGAATAAAGATTCTAATTTTTAATACAAGATAGATGACACTGAAGCAAATGTAGACTATATGATAAAGTGCTTAATTTTTATGTAAGTCTATTGCAAAACAATAAAATCCCATATTTGGAAGGGCCTTGTCACAATAAATAGAACCAAAGTTCCAATATTGCCAATAACTGAGGTCAATTGTTTGTTGTTAATGATGTATGATGGGATGTTTTATACAACAGATTTTGATGTGGACAGAAATCAGGTGGTGGTCGGAATAGTACAAAATTGGCTACGCAACACTTTTCCAGCCGGGTAGTTTGTGGAGGCAATATTCGGGACAGATCGAAGTTCGTGGGAAGGCTGCTCAACCAACTGTATGGAGCCACCGTTTGAAGCTTCCTTTTTGATAAGGAAAAACAATTGTGCAACAAGGAAATGTGTCTTCTCTGTGATATTTATGCCCTGCTGGCATACTTTGGTCACAACCACATATGTGCTTGTATTTTTAAAAGTTTATATATTGGTGTAAATTTGTATCAAGTTTAATGATGATTTGAAGCATATTTCCTCGTTTGCGCTACACGGTCATTCCAATCACAGAGATGAACTTCGTGATCATCTTTAGATCATCCGGGTCATCATACAGTTTTTGGTTAATTTGAGTGTCTGATGGCCATGTTACTGTTCTTTCATGGTCGTGCCAATTGTATCTTTGGATGATGTGCTCTGTGGTTGTTCTTTTTTACCACATGGACAGAGTGGTGGTGGTACCAGCTTGTTCTTCCAGTATATGTGTAAATTCAGTTTGTTGACCTGATCGCAGTCTTACCATGACAACTTGCTCTGGCCTGTGTAGTTGGCATCATTATCCTTTTGGGGCCTCATCAGTGACTTGATAATGGCTACTTTCTCTTGACACTGGTGATGGGCTATTAAGACTACGCTCTAAGTTTTGCAAGCTTGTCTGACTCATCATTTCAAGGAATACAACAATGTGAAGGTATCCACTGGAGGGCAACATACTCAACTGATGCAGTGCTCTGACTAGCTGTGTGTCTTAATCTTGGTCAGGGCTTGTATAACAGATTGAGAGTATGTGAAGAAGAAAACATATGAGCTCTTTCCTACAAGGTCTTCAACAATTGAAATGGCTTCCATGAGTGCTTCTGACTCAGCTTTGAAATTGCTGCAGTGTATTCCTGTCGGTGCACTGTTTACAAACATCTGTGTGTGTATAGCCATTCAGGCATTGTATGGAAATACCAATTCCTCTATCTTTGATAGAATCAGTTGCTGATCCATTTGTGTACACATGATCCATTCTTCTGGGGCTACTCTTCGCTGATTTGCAACTTCCTGTATGGTCATCCTTTGGTTCTTGGTTAGGAACCCTGGTGCGGATTGAAACTGCAGACAGATCATTTTAACATGGTTCTGTGAAGTCATCAATACCCAGGGAAGAAGTCTTACTGCTGAAGGATGGGTGTATTCTTTTGAACCTTTCGGCCTCATGGACAAAACTATTTCGCCTTTTCGCTTTCCTTTAGTTAGACCTTACAGCCTGTCTCTATGGGTGATCTGGTAGGTACTCATATTTCTGTGATTGCAGCAGGATGATTTTAAATGTTCTCTTATGTTGCAGAGGCTGTATCCCGGTGATTTGCTCCATGAATTTGATTGGGGTGGATTTAGTGACACCTTTTAACAATACGCAAAGTTTGGTTTTGGAAATTATCAAGAGTTTTTAAGGTGTTCCTAGAGGCGGTGGACCAGGCAGCGGTGGGGTATCACTGTTCCCTGATATACTGTTTTCAGTATTCGCTCGTCTCCCCACCCATGTTTCTCCAGCAATATTGCGCATTATTGCCATTCCCTTCCGAACATCCCCTTCTGCTTTGGTAATGTGTGGCTTCCATGGCTGTCTTTTGTCGAAAACCACACCAAGATAAGTAGCTTGGTTTCCCTCTTTTAGTGAATGATAAACTGTGACAGACCAGCCCTCGGCCCAAGTTGCAAGTCTAATGATTGCCCCCTGTATTCTCAAGGTAGCTATGGTGGCATATTCTTCCATGCACCATAACAACGATTCGTCTGCATACAGCGCTGCATGTACTCCCCTTGGTAGTTCTGCATCCAGACCATTTATGAAGAGCGAGAAAAGGGTAGGGGAAAGGATGTCTCATTGAAAGAAACCTTCCACTCCGAACCCAATCCAAGTCGACTCTGATCCATCTAATCATGTTGCATTCAACACCTACTCTGGTGGACCATCAGTCCAGACTTTATCAAATGATCGCTGTAGGTCAATAGATGCTGTAAGATGGCTCTCCAACATCTGGTGGCCCCAAGCTTGTGCCTGAGAAATTTGGCTTTTGCATGTTGTAGGTCGCTGTTGCTTTGTTGTGAAGTTTTGGCCTCTGCCTCCCGCCTGCCTCTGACAATTTCGCTGTAATTCCTCCAACTTCTCCACCAAGTACGGATTGTACGCTTTCTCTGTTCCCCTGGGTATGGACTTTTGTGAAACCTTCAATATATTTGTTTTTATGTCCTTTATCACTTGACAAATGTCCCAGAAGTCAACTCTAATGTCTTTGCAGAGTTTATCACTAAGATGGCTGTATTAGGTCCAGTTGTTCTTGTAGTTCCATCCTGGGACAGTAGATGCAGTGCTGACTTTTGTGCCCATGGTCAGGTAGACTTGGCGGTGATCACTACCACCAAGCTTATCGCCAACTTCCCTTCTGATATGCCCCATGTAGATTTCCTGTGCAGAAGGCAAGATCTAGTATTGATGTAATGTGACATAGTGAATCCTCTGGGCTGTTGATGGGGTTGATGACATAGCAGATAAACAAATTGTGATTCGACGACACAAATTCATATTGTTTCCTATTACACACCGTCTTTGGGAATACTCGCCAAAATGAGAGTATTTTGACATCTATCAAAAATACTTAATTGCGTAATTTAAACTACATCTTAAATGTTTTCAACTGTTAATTACGTCAGATATTTGCACATTATGTACCATTTGTATTAGTCTACTCTATGTTAAAGTTTGTTTTTTTCATGAAAGTTAAAGCTTTATAAATTTTAATGGACATTTAACGTTTTGGTGAATGAGTACTAAAAGCTTAAGAAACTGTGTATTAGCTTACTTGTGAACTCCATCCCAATCAGAAGCCATCCTGGTGCACTTTCAACAGTAGCATTAGAATAAGCAGGAAGCTCCTTATTTAGTTCACATGCCTTTGTAACTTGATTATAATTGGCCGAAGAGCACGCCTCTGTCCTGCGGCAAATTACTGTACATCGTATTTTTGAAGACGCTTGTGTTGAAGAAAAAGGAACCATGGACTTTGCATTAAGAAACATTCGAAATTCCCCATTGACGATAGCGGGTTCAGCATTGTCCTTTACGAAAATGATAACTAACCCGAGATACACACATATCCACAACTTATTTTTCATAGTATTGACCTCATTTTTGTTATTGTGTCGCCTGCATAGCATGGCAGACACATAGGGATCACTTTGTCCGTCGTCGGCGTCGTCGTCGTCGTCGGTGTCGTCGGCGTCGTCGGCGTCACACTTTCTTGTCCGGAGCATAACTCGAAAAGTAGTTGAGGTATCACCTTGAAACTTAAAACATGGATAGATCACATTGAGGTGGAGTGCAGTGCACAAGAATGATAACTCTGACTTTCGTATTTTCTGAGTTATTACCCTTTGTTGATTCTGAGATTTTATTTTTGTCCGGACCATAACTCAAAAAGTATTTGAGGTATCACCTTGAAACTTAAAACATGGATAGATCACATTGAGGTGGAGTGCAGTGCTTAAGAATGATAACTCTGACTTTAATATTTTCTGAGTTATTGCCCTTTGTTGATTTTCAGTCTTAATTTTTGTCCAGGGCATAACTCAAAAAGTGTTTGAGGTGCTGACTTAAAACTTTATAGATAGATAGATCTGATTGAAGAGGAGTGCAGTTCACATAAATGATAACTCTCACTTTCTTTTCTCCTGAGTTATTGTCCTTTGTTGATTCTCAGTCTTTATTTTTGTCTGGAGCATAACACGAAAAGTATTTGAGGTATTACTTTGAAACCTCACAGGTGGAAAGATCTCATGGAGTGCATTGTGCAAGAATGATAACTGTTGTATTTTTGGAGTTATTTCCCTTTGTTTATTTTTTTTGATTTAATTCTTGTGTGGTGCATAACTTGTAAAGTATTTGAAGTGTTGCCTTAAACATTTATAGTAGATAGATCTCATTGGTCTGAGTGCAGTATACAAGAATGATAACTCAATAATGATGATGATGACTACAAACTTGCAACATATATATAATTAACGTCATAAGTGCTTAATGACGTCATAATTTTTCTTACAGTTAATGTTTTGAATTCATAGTCATTCTGACACTCCTCTGATGAAGACTGTGTAGTCGAAAGTGCTCGGAAAATTATTACATATTGCCTAAAAAAAAAAATATATATATATGTGTGTGTGTGTGTGTGTGTGTGTGTGTGTGTGTGTGTGATTTGGTGTTATTTTGTACCTCACAAAATAGATTATGCTTTATCAATAATTTGTCAAAAGATCGATTTTCTAGTCAATTCTTTCATCAAACATGCTTAAATGCAGGCGACACAAGTGTTCCGAGGAACACCCACATCTAGTATAAAATTATACCATCTATAGGCATAGCAGTCCATCCGATATCTATTTTACTCCTAGTGTAATGGATGAATACATTTGCCTCGAATGTCAGTCTTACTAACTCAATGACTCAGACTAGACTACGAGCGTAAATAGTAACCTATGGTACAGCGCTACACAATATTGACTAAAGAATTAACCATAAACCGCTTCATCTCGGATATTTTCGCTATAACCTCCGGCAACACTCGGGTATGTTCGGTTTAGTATCTTCATCATTATAATTTCAAATATGCTGCGTGGTCATTTATATTCCTGCAAATAGCAATGCTGTTATCATAATTATGTGACGGCAATTTTTGTTTACCCTGAATTATTCAAATTGGCGTACGCGTTTGTTATCTGTATAAATGTATTTCAAGTTTTGTTTAAAAACACTTTTTCGATTTCACACACAAAACTGAGAAAGCTATACCCTTGAGATTATGTTATTTTTTATTTAAAAAAATAATAACGACTGAAACCTTACAGTTTCAACTTCATCAAAATATATAAATGTAGCTTGTTTCAACTTTGAATAATATGTTTGCTATGTACATGTTTATATATTTTCTTACAATTAAAAGATCATATAACAATAATATATGTATCCGAAAACAACTTCCCAGTTTTGATAGTTTGTTACATAATCTTCAAATAAAAAAATGGAAACGAATAAGTTTTAATCTAGACTTGTATCTCTATCTTTTCGACCATTCAAATGAATATTATTAGAAATAAGCTTTGAGTAAATTATCGGGGAATCAGTCTAGCGTATTCCATTGCCTTGTCGAGTTTATGTTAGGTAAGCATTATATATTAGGATGAATCAGTAATTCTTTTTTTGGGGAAAAAAAAAGCTGTTTAAATATGGTCAATTAAATTGCGACTCTAAATAAAAAGAAGCACAAATGATACGTATATAATATTCGTTCTAAAATAAACCAAACTACATCCTTTTTTGCACACGATCTCGATATATTTGTGTGTGTGTGTGGGGGGGGGGTATACATGCTTTTATTCTGAATATTCAATTAATGTTGAAAATTATCAATGTAATGACGCACATACTTTAAAAAGCAAAGTAAGAAAAAAAGTCAGAATTTAGAAGAAAATGATGCAATGTAGGCGTAGCCTTGTTAGCCAGTCAAATTGAACAGAAATTTGATACACTATATTGGCTGAAATAGCTGAATATATCTTGGTTCGTTTATATTTTCATAACAAGTTTTGTGAAAATAGGTAAATGTACAGTTTATTTTGATTGCATATTTCAATTTAAAGACGATCACGACAATAATGTCATCATTTTTTTCCATTACATTTATTCAAAATTTCCTGACTGTTTGTATATTATCTGATCTTCTAAAATATGAAATAAAAACAGGGGGTCACCAGCCTTAGAAAAATATAGTTTTATTTTATTAGCGTACCCTATATAGCAGCAGTATAGGATGAAATTTCACCTATGAAAGTTTATTTTCTTCAAATGAAGTACAGTTATTTGTAAATGCTATGCCATTATATTGGCAAACCAGCATATTTAAAGTGAAAGGCTCCATTTTGCACTCAAAATGACCGTAAAAATATATAAACTCAATTTTGAACGTAAATGTTATTAATTTTGTTGTTAAGTCTGCCAACTGCCAGAAATTTATTGATTTTCGAATTATAAGTGAATAAAATCGTTTCTGAACTTACCCAATAAGGGAGTTTCCCGATTATGAATAAAATTTGGAATTCGTTATACGGGCTCTTCACATAGATCACGTGATCGATAAATGCGATGTAACAAAAGGTCGGAGTCCTCAGCGTCAACTATCGAAGAGGTAATTAGTTATGCTATTTCACCGTTATAATATAACAGTTGGTGAAAGAAATATGGCTAGACCGGAACTCGAACCCAATGCCTCAGGAATACCGTTCCTGCACTCTACCAAGTGAGCTACCAATCTTCATATCTTCTTGCCTATTGATTTATCACCAATTACCTGTACCCGGAAATCATAGTGTCATCAATACTGATCAACATCTACATAAAAGTTAAATATCTTAGCTGTCGCCAAGTCGTTTCAAAGTATTAAGCTGCTATCGTCAGATATTTACATGCGCATATGCGAACGGGCATTTGCGATTTCATAAGAGTGTTCAGAAATCTATTTTTAAAACTTAGAGAGTAGTTACAACGTTTGTAAAGCATTAAAATTTTTACGTTGGAAAAAACTGCGCAAACGGCAATATCTCGGGATTTCTTGGGCAATGCAAGCTATCACTGATCAAATTTTAATGTATCACATACAATTTTAATATTGATTTTCTTGAAATTAGAAGATTTATTATTTTTTTCGCTGTTTTAGCATCTGGGAGGCAATCCCTTTATTGGAACAAATTTAGTGTTAACTAAGTATCCATCTACTTTTTTAATACTCGTACCCTTACATATAGTTAATACAAACCTTTATTTGAAAAAGTACAAACCAACAGTATTTGTTTCAACTTTATTTTTTTCTTATGTTCAAACCTTCAGATTTTTCTTATTTTGTTAATGAATACTATTTATTACTTCTCTATTAGATAAAATCTTAAAAGGTCACCAGGCTTATTCTTCAAGAAAATACATTTTAAGTCTGTGGGTGGAGAATTTACCTAGGATTTAACTTAAAGGAATACGCTCGGCTGAAATGAAAATTTAACCATCAATAAACCTTTTAGTGTAGATCACTTTGACATGATTTTCATTTTTATACACGCTATATTTGTGAAGATATAGCTGTTTAAAGTTTGTGATTTCGATCGGCTATGGCCGCCGCCATCTTTGTTCATGTTTACCTTTCTGTGACGTCACAAATACCCATTGAACCATATCCCGATCGATGAGTGCGATTAATAGGGGTTGTGATAAAAGCATTAAAGGAATACGCTCGGCTGATTACAACTAGGTTTCAATTGAAAGATATTGATGTAAATAAACCAATTAAATTTCTCATTTCATTGAATCAATCGTAATAAGAAAGAAATTGTAAGTTAAAGACGTCTATTTAAACCAATTTGCTCCGCGATATTTTTTATTTCTATAATACATCTTTGTCATTTTTACCGTGAAATGCCTGCAACTGCGGTTATTGAAAAGTTGTGTGGTGTTAAACTGATTGGATAAGAAATCACTGGCAAGCCTTTGTAACAGAATAAGCGTCATATAAAATCGCACCTCGGGGCTATAAAACACGGCCATAAAACGAAGCGTGCGACCGAGTCACCATGTCAACAGACAATTGATGTGCACGTTTTACTGAAACGGACATGTAGAGTATAATCATCACCACAAACATACTAAATGCATTATATAAATATGAAAGAAAAGTGTTGAATCCACGTTTTATATTATAATAATCTATATTATGCTATTTTACGGAAAAAGTCTGTTAAAATAAATGTATATAAGTAAAAATATCGTATCGCAATGAGCTCACGTTATTGTGATATACAGAAAGTAGTTAGCATAATTTACATTATTTTGCTAAATTGCGAGCAATTAGGTGTGTTAATCATAATTACAACACGGTGTCCCTTTGATTCGTCTCTATAGTATTTCACAGTTACCGTCATTGCAATTAGATTTCTACTTACATGATACCGTCCCTTTTATATATCTATATGTTTGATTAAAAAACTGTTTAAAAATTGTAATGATTTGCGCAATTAAAATAGCGATGTTTGTGAGAATGTGCATGATTGCGTGACAAGGGGTATTGACTTTAGTTATGGTTCGATCACTATAGCAGGAAGTTTAATAAAGTTTTTGAGATATTTCTTAAAATGGAGTGTATAGTTCCTTACGACTTTGAGCCCGAATATACTGAGGAAGAGCTGCAACTGCTTCAAGACAATGATGTACGTGAGGAGGAATATTTATGTCCTGAGGACTTTTGTCTGTGTGATAACTGTGTTATGATGCCATCCAATATGGAAAATGTATGTTGCAAATCGACTGACTTGGTTGTTGGAAATTTAGATGAACTTACGTGCATTACGAACCATACGGACTTTCACACCTTAGTTCTGAATGATTCTGTTTTAGAAGTTGCATTCATTACCATTCTGGCATACAAAGGTCATAGGACGAGGGCTCCAGACTCTCTCACTCACGAGTAAGAAAACAATAAAATGATCATAGTTTAATCTTTTAATAATATATTTTCATCATATTCAAATAATAAACATTTTTCAAACAATTTCTCCACAACACACGTAATTCCCTTCTATATTTCAATGTATGTATGCAACCGGAAGTGTGTCTGTGACGTCACGATTGTTGAAAAAAAGTCTCGCGAGACCACGAGACGTAAACAATGTCTGCGCCCATGTCTCGGAGTCAATTGGTGTAAATAGACGTCTTTAACTTGCAATTTCTTTCTTATTACGATTGATTAAATGAAATGAGTAATTAAATTGGTTTATTTACATCAATATCTTTCAATTAAAACCCGTATTCCTTTAAGAGTCGATAAATATGTATTTATATAAATATCTATAGGCCTGTAGACATACTACTGAAATCCTTTGTTTATTTCACTCAGGAATAACGCGTATTCCAATTACGGCAAAAATTTCCTATCTCCGGTTCAAATTTGCGGCTGGCAACAGAACTGAAAACTTTGCAGTTGAAATATAACACGCAACTTTTTTTGATTTTGATTCATCTAGCATTTTTATTTAAAAACGAAAACTGTTATACTTGCATTACCGGTGATATTGTAATATGTTGCGTGATAATAGAAACCAATATTTTAAAACCATAACATCATGCCGTAAGATTTATCTGTGTGAATACAAGAAAATTGGTCATTATAAGTTGAGGTAGGTAAAAAAGACCTAAAAGCAAAAGATCCGACTATTTATTTATTTTTAAATCTATTTTTTTTTAAATAAAATACCATATTCCTTTTCCTCAATAATCTAAAGAAAGGATCATCACAAGGTTATCAAAATTTTAAAAAATGCATTACATTTAACCATTCATGACATTTTATAATTATATTCTTATGATGATCAATTTCAGTATGAAGCATACGTAGCGCATAGGATTCTGGGTCATCAATGTAAAACATATCTCGGTTAGTTATATGTATTGTACTGAAAAGAAATCGGGTAATTTACTATAACTAAAGAAATAACAAATACGAGGGTCGAAGGATAAATTCACATCTAAAATATAAATGAACAAATTTTTCGGCTAGCTGGGACTTATTCACGGATGATAACGCAAGCCAAGGCGAGATGCATAACGGAGCATTTGATAATTATAGAAATGCCTATAGTTAGGAAAACAAGGGCAAATTCGGCGAATGTATATCCCCCGCAAAATAATGGAAATGAAGTAAGCGAAAACAAAAATAATCATTGCACTACTCTTGAATGACAACAGGAGATTCTATGCACGATTAAGTTTACGTTGATACCTTAAAAACATCTTGATATATATTCTGACCAAAATTAGCAAGAAAAAAGATAACAAAGGACAATATTCATAGTTATCATTTGAAGAGTAAAACATGCTAATCACGATTGAGATACACAGTTGATAGCTCACATAATTTTAGAGATATTGTAGAAACAAAAATTAAATAGGAAAATAAACAATAGGTAAATAACTTAAAATATTGAAGTGAAGAGTTACATTTCCTATGCACTTTACATCTGCTCAGTGAGATGTAACAACATATGAAGTTTTATGATGATGTCTTAAATACTATAGTTACATTCCGAACAAAATTAAGTAATAAATATAACAAAGGGCAAAACTATAAGTTATCAGTGAATACTTAAAAGTTCCCATTCACTGCATTTTATTTAATTATATGCATCTTTGAGGTTTAACGTTGAAAATTTAAATACTTTAAGATTTATGGTCTTATCCAAAATAAATAGGAAAATAGCAAAGTGTAATAACTAAAAAATTATGGAAAGAAGAAGAGTTATGGTTCCTATGCACTTCCACTCAGTCGGATGTGACCACAAATGAAAATTAACATTGATACTTCAAATGCCTATAGAGGTATGGTCCATACAAAAATTGAATAGGAATAACTAAAATAATATGGAATGAAGAGTTCTAAGCACATAAGTGACATATATGCACCTTTGAAATTTAACGTTGAAACATCAAACACTTCTAGAGTAAACTAAAGAGTTTCAGTTCCTATTCACTGCACTTCTTTTCAGTGAGATGCACCCACATATGAAGTTTAACTTGATACCTCAATACTTTTAAACATATGAGCCAATCAAAAACTGATTTGACAATAGCAAAGGGAAAATTATGAAGTGATGTTCCTATGCACTGCACTTCTACTCATAAATGTATCCACATATTAAGTTTTATTTTATAATAAATATAGTTTTAGATTTATGTTCCAATCAAAGTGTGACGGATAGACATACGGACGGACGGAAGGACAACGCCAAATCTATATCCCTCCGCCTTCGGCGGGTGATACAAAAAAGTTACGAACAATTTTTAGATATGTTGACAACTGGCTGAAATATATACTTCGTATTCACAAACTTTTTGTAATGTAACCTGACTGAACTAAAGTTTCTTTCAAATTGATAATATGCCGCTGTTTTATCAAAATACTACTCTTAAATGCACAAAGAAACCTGTTTCGGGTGAAACGTTTTGAACCTCTGCATTACATAATAGTCCGTTTCATCGTCTCGATCCGTGTTACTAGTGCGCTTTTTACTCCGTCGATTACGTTGGTGGGGGGCATTATATAACCGTTCTTCAATCTCCTTTCCTGTTAATCCATACCAGCGCCAATCATCATTTCTTCAGTAATTACACCGAGAGTAACAAATGTTCTGTACAAATGTAAAAAAAAATAAAAAAAAAAAAAAAATAGTATTACAATATAATTTAAAGCTTGGGGTATATGAGAGGTGTTATACTTATTTATTCATATGCTTTTCTGAATGAAATATTCAAAACTGATATTTTGATGTATTATGTATACATGTATTATCCGACCATTGTCCATCCATTGTACATTTGTTATAAACCAGATTGTCTTGTATTTTGATGCGGCATATGTTGACGAAAGCAACTCCCTTTCCTGCCTCTCCCGAGACGGAAACTCAACCTTCTCATCCATCGGGGAAGTTGTCTGTGCGATAGATGTATTATTTCCACGGTGGTATTAAAGCAGACATTGAAAATGAGATGAAACGAAACAAGTGATCAGAAAACAGGTAATAATAATAAGCAGGTTTAGATTTTAAGCTGAATATTTAATTCACAGACTGAAAGTATGAGTTCCGTTTAAGTGATATAAAGGTTGAAAAGACAACGTCATGCACCAAGGGCAACTAGAACATATATGACATAACCAAAAGCAATTTGCACAAATGAAATATGTATGTAAATGCTTGCGGAAAGTATAACCAATATAACCATTTTGTTTCAATTACAAATGTAGTTTAAATCATAAGCTTAGCTGTCTTTAGTGTGCACACACTCGTACATGGAAAGCTTTATTTCATAATGTGTTTGTTCACTTAATTTTACATTCAACAGATTGAAATTTAGGCACTTTACCTATGGAATATATAATCCATTTGCACTTGTAACGATATTTTGCTTTAGTCATTTACTGGAGAAAATTCATTCAACAGTTTTTAGTCTGACACAATTGCATTTTTCAAAACACAAGATACCTGAACAAATAATCAGAGAAAGAATAAAACACCCCTAACAACAACGAAAATCTGTATGTCTGTTTCAACGCTAAATGTCTTTCTGTTATTTAGCTGTTTGCTTTTTCGACAGCGACAGGAAAATGAAAAATGTTTACGTCAAGCCCTGATGTATTTCACTAAAATATTTAAAATATCCTTGTTATGAAATTCCATTTCATCGCAAAACACTAGCTTTATCCTTTCTTAGATACAAAGTTAAATAGGGTGCACGTTAATGTTAAGGTTTATCTCATAAGTTTAAGGACTTTATACGAGAATATCGGTTCAAATAATATGTCAACTGTTCGGTCAATAATAATAGTTAGATTTTGCTTGTTAAATTCACACAAAATGAAATGTTAACCTCGGTGCAAGCTAGAATGCACCTACGATCGTGCAAATATCAGTTATTCTCTCCGTCCTTTCGTTTCTGGTTGATTAAATTTAAAAGACTTTTTAAAGCACACAGATAGCGGATCAAAACTCTCTATCTTTCGTGGAACTGGGAGAAAACAAACAAAATGACCGCTTATGAAAGAAACATGCTAATTGAATTCATCATTATAAATTTTCATTTTCATTTTTTATAATCGGTTTTATACCAGACCAGTAATAAATTATGTCCTATCAATTTATTTCAAATACCTTTCTTTCTCCTATTTCATCTACCGGTGATGGATAAATGAGTTTTAAACTAATAAGAAATATAAATAATTTCATAAAAACATACAAGTCCTTAGTTACACAAATATTAAATATGTTTAGCAAATAAATAACTCGAGTTTACTCAAATATTTAAACAAATCCAGACTTGTATAGACAGTCATTGTTTATTGTTAAACAAAAACTTACTACTCTTATATACCTATAAAAATGAATTACTTATGTTTTAACTCTCTGCAATAATTCTATAAAAATGTTTTTAAAGTCCGGTTTCACCGACATCAAATTTGTATAGACTGTTATGGAGGCGTTTTTGAAAAACTTTATATTCTTCAAATTAATCTGAACTGTTATATAAAACGGATGCATTATTCCTTTTAAAGATACGCTTTGTGATTATTCCTTGGATAAAAATCGTTTTGCTTTGAGGTATTTTGATATGTTCATCTGTGAGAGCGAGATTGTGAGGCGATTAATAATGTATTTCAGTCAAGAGTTATAAGTGAGAGATAAAAAGTAAGGTCAAACTCAAGTTATCTTTAAAAAGCAACTAGTCTAGCTAAAAATATGCACGTTGACTTACAGACTTCACAGTCTGTGCTTCACATCAATTATTGAAAAAGTGATATTTATGTATTGATAAGACGATTTATTGCTTTTAGCAATTTTCTCTTAATCTGGTGCAATTAAGAAACATGCGAAATCATCCCTCATAAATAAACAATTGATACAGAAAGCAACAGTCTTTCAGCCTGTTTCCAGGAATAACATATAACGTTTATACCAGTCCCTGTCTGTCTGTACTTCAAAGACACACAGAAACAGATGGACTTCCAAAGAACAAGTTTACATGGCTACATCTCATTTCCTCAGCCTTACAGAGGTATTTTCTTAATAAAGAAAAATGACAGTTTTCATATTGATTTTTTTCCCAGTATAATACGTATCTTTCTTATCTTTTTTCTGAAGAACAAATTTTATCAATTTTAGAATTATCAAACAGCTGCAAATGTGGAAAAAACGATTTATTGTAACTTGTCGTATTGTGTAAATCAACCGGAGGCCGTCTCAACACCGGTATGACGATGTGTTTAAAGTCAGGATTCACCGGCATATATTATGTATAGATTGTAATGGAGGCTTTTATATTTTACTTTGACTTTACATTCCCCAGCTTGTAACTGTTATATAAAAAAAAACGAATGCATTATTCCTTTTAAAGATACTCCTTTTGATTATTCTTTGAATATAATTTCACTACGTCATTTTGATTTTATGACAGAGACACGTTCATATGTAAGAGCGAAGTCAGTGAGGTGATAATAATTAATTCTGGTTTAGAGTAACACATCAGGAAATAAGTACGTAAGTTCGAACTTAAGTATCTAAAAAGCTACTAGTACAGACTTCAAAGTCTGTACTGTACATCAATTATGGATGAAACATATGGCGATATATTGCTTTTAGCAATTTTCTGTAATCCGGTGCAATTAGGAAACATACGAAAATCACCGTTGTCTTTTTCAAAAACTCATGAATTTACAAGTGTACAGAAAGCAACAATCGTAAAGCCGATAACTGTTTCTAGGAGAAAATTATAGTTCCTTGTGTATTTCAATACGCATGAAAATAAGCACAGACACAGAACCAGTATATATTCATACACCTCATCCACTTCGCACTAAACTAGTATCTTTCTAAAAAGAAAGAAAAACAGATTTCATTTTTTTCTGTTAGTAAAATAAGCACCTTTCTGGCCCATTTTCTAAATTTCTGCCTGATAAATTTTATTTAATAGTAGAAAAATCAAACAGCTGCAAAATATGGGAAATGATTGAAATCAAAGGACCAATAATCCTGAGAGCTTCCAATTGCAATAGTCTGCTTCATCATATAGCCTATAAGTTTGTGTAAGGAAAGTCATAAGATTTTGAAATCATAGACACGTAGTAATCAAATGGAATAAAATCATTCAGAACAGATATAATGCTCTACTAAGATACTGTCATGTTTAAGATTTTATTTCGGTATTAAAATTTAGTCAAAGGCAGGGTTGATATGTAGGTTATCCTTTACGAAATTTTATGCGCAGTATATATCAAAACAAACATTGACACTGTCGCTCTATCGTCAGATACAAAGACATAAAATGTCATAAACATAACTTATCCTGGTTGCATTAGTTATGCCTAGGTCACAATTAAGCCGGCGCCCGACCAATCTATCCGCTTTCAAGATCGGGAAGACGCTGGAGAAAAACAACGGCCGATTTGTCACTTTAAAGAAATCGCACGGAACACTTGTCCGATCGTCCGATTTTAGGGGGAAAGAAATGCAATTTTGTTTTCGGGACCCGGCCGACGACCTTCCGATGTCCTTCCGATGCCCAGGCTGTTATCGGCAAGGCGCCGGTCGATTTAAAAAGATTGAACGGAGGCCGGACAGGCATGGATAGGGCATCGGTAGTACACCAGCCGATCGCCGAGTGACCGTTTCATGTTAACATACTCGTATGTATATAACTATTTCGGCTGAAATAAGAATGGGGAAACAAAGTAATAAGGAACATGAGCAAAGCATGAAAGTAAAGAAGCATGATTGAAAAAATTAATACAGGATCACAGTTGAGGCATGCTTTTCACGTATGTCATTATGTGCAAGGTATGATACGTTACGTTTATATACTTAAAACCTGGCTTATCATGTGATTATTAGATATACTAATACTTAAAAATGAACAAATTATAAAAGAAAACACTAACGAGCGGTTATCGTCCGATTAAAGATTTATTGCCAATTCTTTTGTCATGATTTTGATTCGGCGCCCGGCCGGACTCTGGACGGGCATCGCCCGGACACCGGCCGATTATTTTACGATGTCTACCGGACGTGAGACGCCGGGACTGATTTTAAGTCCGACTTGCTCAAAGTGAGCTAGTGTGGACAACCAAAGTCCGTCATCCGTCCGTTCTTCCGTCAGCACGTCCGTCAACATTTTCTAGCTTCTTCATTTGTTCAGCAATCTTCTTCAAACTTTATGATACTATTTATAGCCGTAATTTCTCGGCCAAGTTCGATTATGGCTGGTATCCGCTTATTATGTCTTGATTCATGGTCCTAAATGATAAAAATGTCAGATTGCACTTGGTGTATACCCTAGCACCCTCATTTCTTCAGTAATCTTCATCACACTTTATGACAAAGGTAATTAACATTATCTCCAGGCTTAGTTTGATTATTGCCGATATACATTGTGAACATTCTAGCATCTTCATTTCTTAAGCGATCTTCTATAAACTTCATGACAATATTTATAGCTGAACAATTTTCTCGACAGAAACCACAAGGCCTTGAGTTCAGATATTTGGTTTGGTGCCTAGTCGACCTCTTCCAATTTTGTTCAAATAATGGCCCCGCCCAAGTAATCACTTTAGACTTATATAGGGATTTTTTTTTTTTTTTAATATCTTGAACCAACAAGGCATAGAACTTAGATATTTGGTGTGTGTCGTTGTTTAGGGGTCCTTTACCAAGTTTGTTGGACTTCGGATTTTTCATGTGAGAAAGCCTTCCAGCTGGCTTGCGGTAGGTCGGTGGTTCTACCCGGGTACCTCTGTGTACTCGGGGTCTTCCTCCTCCTGTAATTAGCTGGACGTCGCTATATGATTGAAATACTATCGCAGCGACGGTAAACCCCAATACAACAACAAAAACAACCAAGTTTGTTCAAATCATATGTCCTGGGGTCAAAATTGGCCATGCCAAACGATCACATGTGTTGTTTTTTTTACATAGGCTTCTATAGGGAGCTATAACCTTCAATTTTGGAGCACAGGTACAATTTTGCTTGTGAAAATTAACCTTGACTATGAATGACCTTGATCATGACCAAGTGACCTACTTTTGTATTTTTAAACTACGTCATTTAGATTTGGCCCAAAGGTACTGTTTAGTGTCTGGAATTGAAATTATATTGCTTTATTAATATATCGATAGTGTATTCAGTATGATTATGCTACAATCTAGTAACTTGTACAATCAATGCAATGTGTCTCAGGTGAGCGACTTCAGGGCCATCATGGTCCTGTTTTTCTTTGTAAAATGTCAAAACTAGGTATTTGAACTAGTTTATTAGATTGAAAAACCCTTTATATATATATTTGTTCAAGATTTATCAAACATGATAATGTTTGGCTCTACAATGTTAGAAAAATCAGAGTCTGAAATTAAATGGGAAGTACAAATAGGTAAAAACTATATCAAAACTTATGGGAGAAGATATGGCTAAACATCAAACACTCTCCATATTCTGTCAAAGCCAAACAATTGCAATGAAAATTTTTGCATAACGTCGTGTGTGCTGAACACAAATTAAACGTGATGAATCTTTCTAAAGGTCTATGTAATTTTTGCAGAAAAGAGAGAGAGGCTTTGTATCACTTATTCTTTAACTGTCTGTTTGTGAAATTGGAAAAATTTAAAGTTCGTATTCGAAGCTTGTAAAAAAGAAATACCACGAAATTACTTTTGAAATTATCAGTTTTGGATATCTTGATTTTTTAAATGTATGCACTTATGTAATATGATTATCTTTGAAGCAAAATGGGCAATTTGGAAATAAAGAAATAATTTTAAGTTAGATACTCAGAAAAGAAGCATGATAAGCATTATATCAAATTTAAAAGAAAAGCAATATGAATGATTTAAATACTGATAAATTAAATATGAATACTAATTCTTTCCTAAGTTTCCATTCAAAGTATCTGCGTTTCGTTTCGTGTAAGGTATTAATCGGAATGGTAAAAATTAAAAGTTATTCTGAATTTTATATGTATGTATATATGTATAAGTGAATATGCATGCAAGCCTATATGTGTGTGTGTGTGTGGAGTGTTCACAAGATTACTTTTAGATTTACCCTGTTGACCTA
This sequence comes from Solen grandis, assembly GCA_021229015.1. Taxonomy (NCBI): domain Eukaryota; kingdom Metazoa; phylum Mollusca; class Bivalvia; order Adapedonta; family Solenidae; genus Solen; species Solen grandis. Next base: position 98,750,468 of record CM037777.1, read on the forward strand.
CTTTTTGATCCAATGTGCCCCAGTTTTGAACTCATCCGAGATTTAATGTAAAAGAAAACGATTGTGACCGAGTTACATGGAGGTACATGTAGGGCCAAAAATGTGACCGCTATAGTGATCACAAGGCTTTTCTAAAATTAGTCCTGGTGACCTACCTTTTGACCTAAAGTGACCCATTTTCGAACTCATCCGAGATTTCATGTAGATGACCAATCTGGCCAAGCTGATTTACTGATGTTATTTATATGATCTCTCAGTTTAACCAATGCTATTGAAAGTTAATCCTGAATGTTTATGATCGTCAACATATTGAATCGGAACGTTTTCAAAAATTAGAGATTGTAGAAGAAATGTTTTATTTGTAAAAAGCAATGCTTCAGTATTTGACAGATTAAATGAAAC
>CM037777.1:98750969-98800969 GCA_021229015.1 Solen grandis
TGGTACATTTTTTTTCTAAATGTTTAATCAGTGACAAAACAAACAATATCAGTAATAAAAGATGTTGATACTTAATATAAAATCTTTAATATCCGTTTTATTTCGCACATAAATTGTGTTTTCTGCACATTACTGATTAGTATTTCGTATTCATCGACTTATCAGTAACATTGCTCATTGACTGATTACTTGATTACCTGGACTTTATTTGAATTAGTGATCATGCATTATCTACATATACATTGTCCCAAAATATGTATTGTCCCAAAATACGGCAGATTGAAATTTTCAAATTCTTTCATTTCATATTCATGATTTTATAAATTTAAAATATACCAGGGTCTCTATATTAAAAGACCATGAATACACATACATGTAAATTATTATATTCGTAAATATTAAAAAGTGAACATGATGATGTATCGGCTTACTGTGTGTATCTATTCCTTTCAGGAAAAATATTTAGAGGAGTTAGTTTCATAAAAATACTTAAAAAGTTATGTAAAAATAGTAAAGCTGGTGACATTTAGAAACACAACCCATTTAATTTGCATGGTAAGCGATAGGTATGCATATACCCTGCAGTTTGCTACAGCAAATAATAAATACAATAAAAATCCTTTTAAATAGTTTATAGTTGTAACTGATACAAACTTTTGGTAATTGCCTATTTTTCCCAATTATTAGATCGCTCGGCAAACGACATGTAAATTTCTCTCAATCATTGAACGTGTCCGCAGTACCATAAACACATGCATATCACACAGTCATGGACGACTGCCGATTCGGAATACCTACACATTAACAGCAGGGGGCCATAAAACAATAGGAGTCTGGCTGGTCAGGTGGTTATGCGGGTGGTTCACTGCGGGGGCCCACTACGGGGATTTCCTCTTTCATACTACTATGATGTAATCAAGGGATTTTATAGCCTTGAAAAATGTATGACCAGGGCAGCTGGAGGGACCAAGGCCCCCTCGGCCCCCCTCGCTGGATCCGGGCCTGAACTCGTTAATGAAACTTTTCTTGTTAGCTCTAACAGACGCGCTCACATTGACCTTGACATAAGGAAACCGAAGTACACGAAGTAAACCCACGGATCCGAACTGGTGACCTTGTAAAACAGCTGACCTACGTAGGATCGAACCCAGGTTACTTTGGTGAATAGCCAATGAGAATACCGTAAGAGAATACAATTCTTGATGCGATGTAGCACTTTAAATAGAGTAACTTCAATAAGAGAGAGAGGGGGAGATATAGAGTTGGAAGTGTAGGGTTTAACTCTTTCTGTACAGATTATTGTATCGCGGATGTGATTTAAACAATTTTATACGTTGTTTGTGAAGACGGTTCTTACAACAAATTCTCGGGCTAGCCAGCCATTTGCGCCCGGGGGTAATCCATTTTCTTGCCCACCCCACCTTCAACCCACATCCTTCGTACATGCAATCATATAATCATGCAATCAAACAAAAATGCTGGAAGTTGTTGTTGTGCTGGGTTTACTGTCGCTGTGACAGTATTTCAGTCATAACGACGCCCGGCTTAAAAGCGGAGGGAGGGAGACGTCAGTTGCAAAGCAACGACCGGCTAATTTTAAGCTGCGTGTGCATAGGGGCATTTGGATAGAACCACCGACATCCTAAAACCAGCTAGAATGTTTCCAAAAATAGGATTTGACCTTATATGATTTGAACTCAAAGCATTGAGGGACTAGGTTATAGTAATAGAGCGCATTTTTTAAAGAAAAAAATGATGACTTGCTGAACTAATGCATAGTATGCACAAGTGAATTTAACATTGGGTTCATGAGTAATTTTGTAAATTAGCATCCATGAATAATTTATAATAGTTGTATTACAATTAAAAAAAATACAACGAATCAGGCACCATGAAACTGTCCGTCCAGAATGATAACAATAAAACAACTATAGGCTGTGTTATTGAAATCAGTTTTGTTAATTTATAAATTGAACTTTCTAAAGCATAAATCAATTAAAAAATACATATATGAGTAAAAAGAGTAAGCAAATGAAAACATAGCGAATGTCTGATGAATTGGGAACTAACCTAAAATGTGAGGTACTAAAAACAGACCAAACATGTTATCTTCAATTTGTGTTTTTTTTAATCTTCAAACTGAATTGATTGTTTAAAGAATTAAAGAAACACCTTAAGGTGTTAGATTTTTATGTATTTGTGATATTTTTTCTTACAGGATGATTTCAATTTTACTGTTCCGCTGATCCTCCATATGTGTCTTAAAAATGTCACCTTTCTTGAAATCTTTAAAAAAAAAAGATTGATGGAGAAACATTTTTGCGGAAGAAAAAATACCTTGTGTTTGCATCAGTGTCCCGGCTCATCCCTTTTACCAGTTCTGTTTTTATTATTATCCCTGCGTCGTTACTAGAGAGTGAAGCGTTCTGTGTCGCTTTCGCGAGTGTTTCTGACAGATGAAAGGCAAGAGCACACGTTCATACACTGGGGAACTAACAAAATGACTGTCAACAGTTTTTCGCTGTAATGGGAAAGCGAAGTTACTGATATTTCATGTCGTTCAAACTGAAATTTTCTACACTTGCACTTGCAGTGACAGTATTTCCGTCATGCCGGATCAAGACATTGAAAACCCTGACATCACAAGGCACCAAATAGAACTTAGACATCCTTTTGTGGGGTATTTGTTAAATTACTTGAAACTGGAGGTTAGATGTGAAATAATATGATTTCTTGTCATGAGAAGTCTCTCTCTAAAGCGTCCCCCTTTTTTTTATTTGTCTTTAACCTTATGAAATTGACTAAAATATAATATAGATTGTATGTTCAGGCTTTATGTCCAATCGACAGTATTTGGTCATTTAGAGGAGTTTTGTCTAGCTGTAATAGATACATTGATGCCTCGCCGCGGTCTCATGCTGCAGACGAGTAACTCTTGGTCAACCAATCCTATATGTTCTTATCACACAGCCATCTGGATCGGTCAACTTTAAATTGTCTTTGGATTATTTTATCATTGTTTTACATGCAGCGTTTGATTATTCATATATACATCGTTTGATGTTATGATAATCATCATGATATGTCGTATTATCGTCATAATATGATAATGAGAATTGATGTTCAGCTGAGAGAAGTCAGAGAGAGAGAGAGAGAGAGATCTAAATTCATTTATAGTGACCATTCATTAATTCGGATTATTCCCAGGAACCAGTGTCTGGGCTATTGACGAGGTTCCTGTTTTTACATATATTTTTTTCAAGACTTGAAAACACCAATATCAGAATATGACCAATAAAGGGCATACTCTGCTGAATACGAAACATGTTGAAGCTAAAGATATATAAATGGATACAGTAATGATGTATCACCTCAAGCATCCTACGTGTGTCTCCGTAATTGAATATAACAGATTAAACTGTCAACGGTCCTCATTTGGGGGAAAAGGCTACTGACAGAGGAGGCTGTTTTTTCCCAGAGACATGACATAGACGATATTAATGGTATTTGCTTCAACGGCAGTTCGTGGGATTCTATCACATGGTGTTGAAATCTTGAGTGGATTAATTAGTTCGATGCAATTTATGTTGAAATCAGTAATCGTATTTTTTCGATATGATATATACATATTCTTCGGCTTCCGATAATTATGTCAATATTTTATTTCAATCTCGTACTTCAAAATTGAACCGTTAGTTTTCTAATAAGTAAGATAACATTAATAAACGACGTGTTTTTATTCAATCATTTTAAAATGTCTTAAAAAACAACAGAGATACCAAGAATGATGAAGATGACTGACACCGATAGGTAATTATCATGACATATACTGGAACAAATGAAAATCAATCAATGATAAGGAGAGACAATCTTAATGACCAGTGCATAAGAGAGACTGTGATGTCATTTGACTAACAGAATGTCAGACATACTACGGGTGCTTAAATTTCATAGTGCCAGCTTTCATTAAGTGAACCGTGTAACAACATTGAGAAAGTCAACGGGTTTCTCTTTGACAGTGGCGTTACGATACCAGTATTTGCAGCTCAAGTATAATTAATCATAATGATAGTATGCCATCATGTATATTTTATGCTCGCATTATCATTATTTTACCGTCATTAAGAAATCATGAAATGCGACGAACTTCCGGTAGCACTTTGAATTAATTTCAAACTCTTTATTTATTTGAAGTATAAAAAGAAACACTGAAATATTTACATAATTTACGAAAATTCACCTGGTCATTCCAGGATGGTAAGGTTTTACACTTTTCGTCACTCGTCAGAACTTTGGGGATCAGGAGAAAATCAACACTGTATATTATTTTCAGTTTGACTCTATAGACCAAGATGTAATGGTTTATCTGAGCAAGTAAGGTAGGGAACATTTTAGTGTAACGACTCGAGATCAGCTTGACTTAAAGTACTAATTCACCATGAGGGCAATTCTTTAATTATATCTGTTATCTAACTTTATTGGCAGGAAAGGATAAATAGTGAAAAATCTTAAACTCAGGATATGGGTAGGGTGTCCTACTACTTATTTTTCTGAAATTACAACCTTTGCTTTAGAGACTTGATTATACTATTTCATGTAATTCAAACATCAGGAGATCAGTTGTATTAGGTCCTTTGAGATTATTCAGGAGATTGTGCTGATTGTGTTATCCCCAAATCCTTCGTAATCGAACCGTATCTTTGTGAAACAAATCTTGTTATAGAAAATTTGCAGAAAAAAATATCAATACGCTGTCCAATCACATTTTTCACAATATTTAAAGAAGGGCATGTGACCTGAACAATAACAGTACCGTTCGTTTGAAAAAGGTGGCGTTTGAATTGTAATGCCAAAGCATAATTTACTGAAAACTTTGATAATTGTCCCTTCCTGTGGATATCAGTACATAAGGACAAGCAGGTAGACGTTGCCTTCTAGCTTAACTACATTTTCGTCGTATGAAGGTGGTAAAGGGGCTGAGGACTACGGGCTGGAATATAACATTTGATGAATCATGCGCATGAATGAATAAATAACTCTTACTTCGTGCTTTCGGTGAAAAGCCTACGAAATAATCAGGAATGAAACATACCATTATATATCAGATGAGATGATCATTTTTATTGTGGTAAAAGTTCCCTGCGTGTCGACGTCGGGTTAAGCAATACAACCGCATGACCACGACTGAACTCGCTTGATAGATCAGATAATAAGATAAGGTTCCTATATTACGGTTAGAATACATGCTATAAATGAGATATCAGGTACATTTTCAGCAGGTTATGACGTCAACAACTTTCCCATGGAATCATCTCTGGATGACTCACCACCATTTGCATTGAATCTGAGTTTCATATATACTGTTGGTTTGTTTAATTTAAAAATAATTCCACAGAAAACATCCTTTCTTATTTAATACCGAAAATCATAAATGACTAAACAGTTGGTGCAATTAAAAAACAACAACTAGATGGTCTTTCTTCATATGCATTGACTTCTAAGAGACAGGGTAAGCTAAATCGCTTACTGACACCAGACAGTCAGGCATGTACATGTGGTCAGGCTTGAATTCCATCAATTTTTATTGCTAAGTAAAACTTTAATTATTAATAAATATATTTGACACGCAGAACACAATTTATGTTTAGAGACACATTCAATACAATTATATAACAAAGATGACATTAATTCCAGTAACATTTGTTAAGAAATGAAATTTAGTACTTTTAATGAGGATAACAAGAGTGTTAAATTACTAAGCACAATGTATGGTTGAATTTGAGTACGACCCGATTGTTAGCAAGGCATTCATCTCTCTCTAACTTTGCTAAGAGATCATTATGTTGCACCGATTTACTGATCACGGAATTCTCTTCTATGGCTGAATTCCAAACATCGGTGCTAGGCTCATTTTTAACAATATTGATATCTCGTGGCCTGTGATCAATCCACATTAACCTTTGCGAGGCCGCTGAATTATTGCTGAAGCTCAGGTTCTGTATATATTCTTTAAACATAAATGTATTATTCTCATTTATGTTCGTTTTCAAGTTGAAGGTTCAGGGAGAATATCCAGCATTGCAGAAGCTGACATGTAAATCTAGCTAAATACACTGGCTGTTCATCATTTAAGGATGACGCCGTGATCGGTTGCTGTTTTTTTTTTAATGTGTTTCGCTAACTATCCTGCTCGGATATGTCACGATATACATCTAAACCTATCATTTGCATAGAACCATTTCGTATATGTATTGACAATTTTCCCCTGTATTTTGTTGTTCTTTTTTCTCCATTATATAGCTGTATATTGTGATGTATAAACAGATCCTTATCTGCTCAAGCCCAACGACCATTATTTCCCAACAGATATACTGTCTTTCGCATTTAAATACACGGTTTGATAGTTATGGGACAAAATCAGTAAAATGAAAATAGAATACGCAAGTCGACCATTCCTTATTATTATTTGCTTGAGATTGTGTAAACAGCGACATAGATTATTCATGTCGCTGATGGAAACAAACATTTTCACACAAATTTTCTCACGCTTTTGTCAAAAATAACAGAAATTAAATTCTGTGTTCATTAACTTCGAAATTCAAATTTTCTCAAGAATGTCCTGCTGTGTAATCCCTGACTCTCTTCATGGCTCTGTCTTTCCCTCTGTCGTTCTGTAGATATTCTAAACATCTGATTTTTTTTTAATTCATTGAAGAAAGAAATTGCAAAATCCTAGCAGTTCTCTTTGGTTTAAATTTACAGCAAGGGGATGCACGCTTATATCAAAGATAACTTATTGCAACGTTAGATGGGCACAGACAAGAATTATGGTGATTATTTCTATCGCTCCCTAGAAATTTTACTGCTCAATATTTATGGACGTTTCAGCGGATTACCACTGATTTCAATTTCGGTAAAAAAAACCTTTTTATTTGTTTTAAGAAGAATGTTTAAGGAAAATCCAAATTTAAATATCCCTGTGTTTAAAACTTTATTAAAAGTTTATTTTCCAAAAAAGTGTTTTAAGCGATTTTGGCTAAAACTTGGGGAAAAAAACGCCCTTAAGGATTTCTGAAAGAGTGGATTCTATATTAACGAACAATTTCCCCAAGAATGGAATCCCGCAGAAAACATCTATACGGTGTAATGCGCAAATTCAAAAATGACCCTTCAGTTACTGGTAAATGCAAACTTGTTCGAGACAAGCTTTATGTAGGCAACAGGGTGTATGATCCTGTCACAGAACGCCTTGTATTCCCCAAACAGAAACTTGCGAATCAAATAGACAGTGCACAACAAAATTTCAGACAACCTGAAAAAGAACGACGCCGTTATGTTTTCTGTGACAGGAACAAGTCAAACCCTCGACAGAATAATGACTTTGTAACACCAAACAAGTTTGCTGCTTTAACAGACAATGATGCCCCTTTGTCTCGAAACAGGAGCGCAATAAATCGTTCACCACCGAGCCCCCTCGAAGATACACTTCTTAAGCGTCTGCGCAATGACACAGAGCAAGAGGTATTTACTGGGGACAGCACTGACGGGCCTCAATCCGACGACATTACTGACCACGTGCAGCTCGTGCAGTCGGCCGCAAGTAGCAACTAGGCCAGGCAGGATAAGTGCCTGATTAGCCAGACTGTGACTGAACCAGCCAGTTCAGTTTGTAGTGAACATTCATTGAGCCATGACATTCATATCAGTGTTTTGTCTTTAAATGTGTGTGGTATCGGCTCAAAGCAAATAAATCCTGACTTTATTACCTATTTAAATAAATTTGATCTGATCGGTTAACAGGAAACAAAAACTGACAGTTTAGACACGATAAATTTAGATCAATTTAAGTTATTTTTTAAGCACAGAAAAAATATTGCCAAAAGGAAATCAGGTGGCATCTGTTTAGGTGTCAAAACACATCTAATACCTTACATAACGGTATTACAGACAGACAGACAGTATACTTTATTGACGTAAACTTTACAGTTTCTTGTCATATAAACAGTATAATTTCAATGTAATAACATCACGAAGTCTATAGAAAATAATATAAGTAGATAAACAAATGTAAATATTGGAATGTATAAGAACAGAATGCCAGATATGGAGGATGGACATACACGCATTAATCATCCTTCATTATCTGTAACATATTTCCAAAATTCATATTATTAGAATGTCTAAGCAAAAGAAATGGTGGAAGTTGAGATACAACAACAAAATCATCTTGAATTACATACTGATTGTGACCATGAGCATAAAGTTAGTTCCTTATTCCTTATTCCTCTTTCGAATAAGGAATAAGGAACAGTAAAATTGGCAGATGCATATGACTTTATTTTAGCATAAATATGATCTAAAAAATATAATTAAGCATGAGAAATACAATATAAGAGGTTCCAAGTGCTTAAGAACATTTTTTTAATGAAAAAATGCATAAGTCGAATAAGGAACTGGTTCAAACGCGAATAAGGAACAGTAAAATTGGCAGATGCACATGACTGTATTTTAGCATCAATATGATCTAAATAATATAATTAAGCATGAGAAATTCTATTTAAAAGGTTCCAAGTGCATAAAAACCATTTTTATGAAAATAAATGCATAAGTCGAATAAGGAATAAGGTTTATGTAAAAATGTCAGCTTTAAGGGCATTATATCAAGTAAAACCAAATGTGTTAAATCAGCTAGTCCAAATGCTAGACTATGGGATGGTAAAAAACAAAGATAATTTTATTACAAATATTGATGCAAACAAAATTAATGTTATACTAAATGATTTAAATATTATGTATAGTTCAAATTGTGTTACTGAATATAATATAAACAATGTAACTACAAAAATTATTTCATGAAAGTGCTAAGATCAGTTTTGTATCACATAGTGACTGTGCAAAACCAAAAGAACAAGGTAATAATAAAAGATGGTTTAATTTTGAATGTAAAATCGCAAGACGTGATTTTCACGGAGCAAAATACAAATATAAAATATGTAAAAATGCCAGCAATAAAGAAAACTTAAATATTAAAAGTAAAATGTACAAGAAAACTCTAGATAAAATTTTCAAAAAATACCAAATAACAAAGAATAACAAAGCGTTTGGTGAAGATAATGTGCTAAATGAATATATTAAAAATTCCTATCATATTTTAAAGCACGTATATCTTAAACTATTTAATATTGTTTTTAGTACTGCTATTATTCCAGATAATTGGACCATAGGCGTCATTAATTCCATTTACAAAAATAAAGGTGATGTGTCTGATCCAGTAAATTATCATCCTATTACACTTCTTAGCTGTTTTGGGAAACTATTTACAACAATTCTAAATAATCGTCTTTGTTTGTTGAAAAAAATGATATGCTAAGTAAATTTCAAGCTGGGTTTAGACCTGGTTATTCCACAATAGATAATATGTTTGTGCTTAACACCTTAATTGAACTTTTACATCATAGTCGTAAAAAGCTGTATTGTGCATTTATTGATCTAAAGGGTGCTTTTGACACAATAAATAGAAATATGTTGTGGTTTAAACTCCAAAAGTATCAAATAAACGGTAATTTTTTTGATGTTGTTAAAAATATTTATGAAAAAGCCAAAAGCTGCGTACGTGTAAACGGTATAAATTCAAAATATTTTAAGTGTTCTATCGGAGTTAGACAGGGTGAAAGCCTATCACCATTGCTGTTTTCTTTTTTGTAAATGATTTGCATAATTACTTTGAAAATAATAATATAATTCAAGGGTCAACCCTTTGTAAACATCCTTGTGATTCAGGTCTTGTAGATTACTTAAAATTGTTTGTATTACTTTATGCAGACGACACTGTTATTTTATCTGAATCGGCAAAAACTTACAAAATGCATTGTATGTGTATGAAAAATATTGTAAAACATGGAAACTTACAGTTAATACATCAAAAACTAAAGTTTTAATATTTTCAAAAAGTAGAATAAGAAACCAATTTTTTCATTTTTGTAATGATGAATTAGAAATTGTAAATGAATACAAATATTTTGGCGTCTTTTTCAGTAAAACCGGAAATTTTTCTAAAGCTAAAGAATATATTGCTAAGCAGGCAACTAAAGCTATGTTTTGTCTATTGAAAAAAGCTAGATATCTATGTTTAAGTATCGATTTACAAATAGAACTATTTGATAAAACCATTAAACCAATTTTGTTATACGGATGCGAGATTTGGGGATATGGAAACAATAATATTTTAGAAAAAGTACAATTGAAGTTTTTAAAGTATATATTACAAGTTAAGAATAGCACTCCAAATTGTATTGTATATGGTGAAACAGGTGTCAAACCACTACAAATAGATATTGATTCAAGAATGCTAATTTTTGGTCTAAACTTATCATTCCATCTAGTCTAAAGCTCTCGGTTTCTATATATAATATTATGTATAGCAGGTTTAAGTTGTCGAATGATATTCGAAATACAGACTTCAAATGGATTAAGTATATTAAAAATATACTTATTAAATGTGGACTGATTAATGTATGGGAGTTTCAAAATTTTCTAAATGTTCGATGGCTTCAAAAAAGTGTATCTCACAAATTATCAGATCTGTTTTTGAATGATGGTACTCAATAAATCATCAAGAAAATGTTTAAACTATAGATTGTTCTTTTTTAAAACCAATAATTTGTCAAAATATATGTTAAAGTTCAGAACAAGAAATTCAAGACTTCCAGTAGAAATGGTAGTTGGCAAAATATTGACTTAAATGATCGTATATGTAATTTATGCAATAGTAACAAAATAGGTGATGAGTTTCATTATTTGTTAGAATGTCAATATTTTTTAAATGATAGAAAACGTTTCAAAAGTAAATTTTATTACAGATGTCCCAATGTATTAATCTTTAAACAGTTATTGGAATATAAGCCTGAAAAATTAGGCAAATATCGAAAATTATGTCAGTTTGTGAAACAAACTATTATTAAGTTTAATCAATAGCAGAAAGCCCCCTCCCCCCTGTTTTTTGTGATTCAGCTGTGTGTATACTGAATATGCTCATTTACTATAGTTTATTGTATTGCATGCATGTCAACCTCGTTTCACACTTTATAATGATTACTGTTTTTTTGTATTCTCATTTTGTCAAATTTGACATGAGATGTTGAAAATAAAATAAACTTGAAACTGAATTAATGATCGCCAGACCTGGAGGGGGCAATATGAACATCCAGATTACACCATCACAGCTTTAACTAACAACGTCTTAAAACGTGGCTTTAACGAAATTAAATATGGAGTTTGAATCAGTATAATTAATTCACCATTGATTGGTACTAATGGAGTTACTGACGATTAATCAAAAATCTATGTGCGTAAATAATGTCACTCATGTTTTGCCATTAAGATGTACACTTTTACAATTTACGCTTAAACTAATGACTACGGTCAAATCCACTGCTAAAACTGAAATAAATTGTTTATTTGATAAATACGGTAATACTTTACCTAACGAAACGATATTATCGGAACATCCTCGGTTTTCGGAACAAACAGAAGGGACCCAGCATTATCTGTAAACACATATGTTCGGGTACGATTAATTAGAACCTGTTTTATTCGAACATTCGAATCAACCTGACAGGCCTCTGGTAAAATAATATAAATATTAACATCTCATTTTTCGACAATAGGCGCTGAATTTAGCATATGTCTAATCCTGGAAATAAAAGGATAATAGTAAGCTAAGGATGCCCAGCTTAATCAAAACAGTTCAGGACACATGCTTTACATGGTTGTCTTCAGCATCAACCATATTCAAATTTCAAGTACAAAGAATTCTTAAGTTTCTATAAATGTTCTATATGCAAACTATCTGACGCCCTAAAGACTTCATTTTTCAAGGGATCAATTTTAAATGTTTCAACGTTGAGCAAATTAGGAAGCAAGAAATTATGTCAGAGGGCTATGAGGTGACCATATGTGCCTAATGAAATAAAAAAAAAAAAAAAAAACATTGGTTTCATTGGAATTTTTCTATAAAAAAATCATTTTAGGAAATAGACATAAGGGTCAGAGTTTACAGTTTTGGACATGCATCAGTACCTTGGAGATCAATGAAATATGTTGTTGTAGAAGAAGAAAAATGTTTTAACCCTAAATACGACGTGCAGTACTTTGAGCAGTAAACAACAGCTGACTCTTCCAATCTCTCCTGAAACACACTGATTAAGAAAGTTCTGTCTTTCACTAAACAAATGTATTTTAAAGGGTTATACTAATTTTAATTACAGACGATCGCGGCAGTTTCATCATTTTAAAAAAAAAAAACATTCAGAACTTCATTATCTTTTGTATATCGACAGTATATTATCTGATTTACTAAAGTATGTTATAAAAACAGGATGTCACCAGTCTTGGCAACAAGTGTTTTTTTTGTGTTTTTATTCGTTCACCCTATATAGCAACTGTTTAGAATGATTTTTTACATATGAAAACTAAGTCTATTTTATATCAATAACAATTATTAGTAAATGTTGTGTCATAAAATTGGTGAGACATCGGTAATGAAACAAATTTCATTCAGGGTTTACTATGTATCCATATATTATTAAATACCCTGACGTATGGCTAAAACACATCTTTATTTGAGAATAGATAGTACAAACCGACAGTATTTTTTTTCTTATTTTTTTTTTCCAGATTTGTCTTATTAACTCGACTATACAGAGAATGTCGAGCTCAACTACTTTCCCTGGTGTCGGTGTCACACCTTAGTTAGGGTGCGTGCAAGTTACTATTATGCAAATATCTTAGAAAAAAACTATGTTTTTTTATTTAAAACTTTACTAAGGTCGTCATGGGCATTAAATAAACAAGTGAGATAACTCTTGAAGAAATTTGATGCAAATTATAGTCCTTTTTAGGCTTAGACATTTTGATTAGGGTTTTGCATGCAATATACTAACATGCTTATATTTCAGCAAGCAGTCATTGATCGGATTGACTTGAAACTTCATTTATGTGTTCGGGAGCATGAGACCATTAAGTGAGATATTTCTTAGCTAAATTTATTGTAAATAATGGCCATTTTTGAGCTTTAAAAATTTGGTTAAGTTTTTGCGTGCTAGTGAATTTGGTTAAAGTTTTGCCATACACTAGGATGCATACATCTCTTTGTAACTTAATATGCTTCTTGATTGAATACTTCCTTTAGGTCTTCAATGGCATGAAACCAACAAGTGAGATGACATTTGGTCAAACTAGATACAAAGTATGGCCCTTTTTTTACTTATACAGCCTTTACTTATAAGCGGCGGAATAGTCGATAGTGCGAACAGCTCTTGTTTATTTAGGTGCTAATCTACATGATTAAAGCTTAAAAACAAAAAGTCACCAGGCTTATTTTTTAAGAAACTATGTTAACTTAAGTTTGTGGGTTGGGAATTTACCCAGGGGAATTTAAACTTTGGCGAAGATAAATATTCCTTGTATGAATATTTATACGTCTGTAGACCTACTACCGAAAGTCCGTCTACATTTCTTATGAATAACGTATATGTGCTGCAGTTTCTGTTTCTTTTAATCATTTTAAACTTTCTTCTTTAAGGTGCGTAACGACAGTCTCCATGATTAATATGTACAGTACAGTAGACAATAAAGGGAAAATGTCTATCCTAACACCGGTTTGAATTTGCTGATGGTAACTAGGTAAGTAAAGTAAGTAAATGCATTTTACAGTCTAAGTTTCATGCCTTGGGCACGTTCACCGACTTTACAGCTTTTACCCCTGGTCATCGGGCTACTTGTATCTATCTATCAATCTCCCTGGGGAGTCTTTCACTCCGCTTATGGCAGCCCACACCATGGCGCCACGGAATTATACCACCCTCTCAGGTACCCATTTACACCTGGGTGAAGTGAAACAATGCGGGATAAATTTCTTGTTCAAGGAAATTGGCAGTGTCCTTGGCAGGACTCGAACCCGGGACCCCTCGATCCCGAAGCGCGTGTCCTACCACTGGACCAATGCTCCCCACAGGTAACAGTACTAAAAACTTGAAATCATGAAATATTAAACTCAGCCTATTTTCGATCTGACTGTTTTTTTATCATTTAGAGTTGTTTTTAAATGAATATTTTTATACAGGCATTACCGAAGACGGTGTAAAAATACTCATGTATCGATCCTATTTCATTCTTTCATTGACAATATTCAAATTAAAAAGGTCAAAACAAGCGCATGACATTTATTCAAATCTAAATCAGTATACAATAAGACTTATTATGAGATCATCTAATTCTGAATAAAACACCTCCATACAACACTCAAAATACATATACTCACGAACATGTGTTAGATCACAACTTTTAATATCTAATTATATAGGTAGGAAAAGGTAAATAATGCAAAATTTAGGACTTAAGATAGGGTCAATAATTTCTTAAATTTCGACCTTTTGCTTTAGAAACTTGATTATACTATTTCATGCATTTTAAACATCAGGAGATCAATTATATTAGGTCGCTTGAGATTATTCGAGAGAATGCCAATTGTGTTATTCCAAAGACCCACATAATTGAATTTCAAGCTTTGTGAAAAAATGTTATTACAGAAAATTGGTAGAAAAAAAATCAAAATCGCTATCTAATCACATTTTTTCATAATGTTTTGTAAAACATGTGTTCGAAAAGCAACAGTATTGGAGAAAATATCGCTTGTTCACTCGTTTGTAAAAGGGTTATTTTTTAAATATATAGCTAAACAAGACATCATTCACTGAACACTTTGGAATTTGTCCCCTTCAGTGGACTTTAGTACATCAGAGGATACAGGTAGACATTGTCTTGGTAGCTTAACCAGATTCTCGTCGTACTATAAGAGGTTAAGGGGTCGAGGACTACGGGCTTTAAGACAACGTTTGATGAATCATACGCATGAATGTATCATACATCAGATGAGATGAGATGTTATCATTTCCATTGTGATAACAGTACCCTGCATGTCGACTTCGAGTTAAAAAAAAAAAAGAAAAAAGAAAAAACAAACAATCGCATGACCACAACAAAATTCGCTTGATAAATCCAAATAATAAGATATGATTTCTGTATTACAGTTAGAGCACATGCTCTAAATGAAATAGCAGTTACACTAAGTTACGGCAAGGCTATAATGTCAACTTTCCAATGTAATCTTAACCGGATGAACCCCCACTATCGGCATTGAATCTGAGTCTCAGAAGTACTGTAAGGAATTGTTTTAACAAAAAGTAAATATATAATGTAAACCAAATTTCAACGCATAAAACCTCTCTAATATAATGCCGAAAATTA
Organism: Solen grandis; assembly: GCA_021229015.1. NCBI lineage: Eukaryota > Metazoa > Mollusca > Bivalvia > Adapedonta > Solenidae > Solen > Solen grandis. The sequence continues at coordinate 98,766,276 of CM037777.1, forward strand.
TAAATGACTTGACGGTTGGTGCAAGTAAAAATTTTAACCCTAGATGGTGTTTCTTCGTAAGCTAAATCGGCTACTGACATCAAAGTATCAGGCATGGTCATGTGATCAGGCCCGAATTCTACCAAAATTGCTTATTGCTAAGTAATTCTTAAATTATTGAATAAGTTTGAAACGCTGTTCACCAATGATGTTTTAAGACATTTGGTTACGACAAAGAGGGTATCAATTATGAGCAATATTTGTTGAGAAATGAAATTTGGTACTTTTTATTAGGAAAACAAGATTGTTAATATATTGTTGGTAGAATTCGAGTTACTCATCATTCTCTAACTTTGCAAAGAGACCATTATGTTGCACTCGTTTACCAGTCCTGGAACTTTCCTAAAATGGTTTAATTCCAAATACCAGTGCTAATGTCATTTTATTGAAACAGTATGTCGCGGTCCTTTTTTACGATATTGGTATCTCGTGGCCAGTGATCAATTACACGACTTCCCGTTCCCAGCTAACCATAAGCTTTTTCGCGTCCGCTAAATTATTTCCGAAACTCAGATTCTGTATATATTCTTTAAACATTAATGTCTCTTTCTTATCATTTTAATCCGTTTTAAAGATGAAGGTTCAGAGAGAACGTCAAGCATTACATAAACTTACACGTGTATACCTAAATGTCAAATGCCACCAGAAGTCTTCAATTCTTTATTTGAAATATTTATATTTCAATAATGTGGAGTAAATATCTTTACGTCAATTACATTTCCTTTTTACGGTTGACTTTATGTAAAACGTCATTTTCCAGGTGTGTCTTCTTACAACGAATCATTTTTGGAGCATGCTTGACATCGAATCAAATTGAAAGTATCTATAGACAAGATATAGTAGCTGATATGAATTTGAATACTCAAGTACTTGTGTCTCGCATAGCACATCAGAACAACAAGGGTTGGGAGTACTTTGAGATAATTTGTGATAGCCCATTGGCCGAAACGTCGCATTTTGTTTTTTATTATTTTCATTTTGTATATTTTTTATTTCAATGTCCCACAATCTGCATCCTATTTTTGGAGGGTGTGGGGATTAGGGCTTGGTTCAAATGAAGTAGGAAACGTTTTGCCCCAAATGTGGTATCATCCCTCGGCAATGTCTTAATGCCACATCCTGCTATTTCATATTTATACCTTGTCGACCACTTAGGGGACTCCTTTTATAAAGTGGACACTAAGCAAGGGAACTATACCAGTGTTGTTTTCGCTTGTGCATCTGAGCATTAAGCTGTGGTTGGTTGTTATATAAACGTACTGAGTTGCCTATCTTGTTGGGATATGTCACGATGCACATCTTTACAGATCACTGCAAAGTGTCGTTGTGTATTGGCAATGTTTCCTTTAATGTAATGTATAAACAGATTCTTATTTGCACAAACCCAACCGAACGTTATTTCCCAAACAGATATATTTTCTAAACAATTTAAATACACGGTTTGAAAACTAAGGGACAAAGTTTATATAAATAAGTCGTAAGGCTTGTTTAGTAAACGTTGTAAAAGATCAATGTTATTTTGTACATAACACCATACTCGGCTGCAATTCGAAATCGGTTGCATTTTCACATTAAACATACAATATAGCTTATTTGGGTTTATCCTCCTTCCTGTTAAAATGCAGGATCAATGTCGCATATGTTTCCTCGGCTTGGCATTTCATTGCGACTGGTTAGGTCAATAAAGATTCTTAAACCGAACGGGATTCGATCACACATTATGCAGGTCTACAGTCTTATACGCTACCAATAGACCAGGGCGCCCCCATAATTCACTACAATATCACGCATGATACCACGCCCAGTCGCCATCCTTGACCGTCCCCGGTGGTTAGAGCGTCCGCCTCGGAAGCGGGAGGTCGTGGGTTCGATCCCCGGCTGCGACATACAAAAGACGAAAAAATGGTACTGGTATAGCCCCCTTACTTGGCGCTCAGCATACAAGGGTAGTTTCAGGACTGGTTGGCCCGGTGTCAGGATGATGTGACTGAGTGTGGTATCATGTCACGAATATTGTCGATGGGACATTATACCCAACAAAACAAACCAACATCACAAGATCATTCCAATGGTACAATCAGTAATACACTGTTACCATTACTGATTGTATCAGCCATTGCACTAAAATTCGACTGAAAAAATATCTAGAATTAAATTATCTGACTACTGATATTTGTTACACAAAGCATCCTTTAATGAAGCATTTTAAATGTATTTCTTTTTGGCCCAGACAGGCAAATGCATTTGATTTATCAGAAAAAAAAAAGTATAAAAGGTTTATTCAAATATGAATCGTATTAACAATTTGTATATGCTTATGTCAAGCGAATGAAATACCACTTTTTCACATATAATTCACGTGGATATTTATATATTTATATTATAGATATAGTTTCAAAAAAACGAGTAGACTGGCCGGCAAAACTAGAGATACATTGTGTTAATCAAAGTAGAACACACCTTACAAAAGTCTCTATCTGAAATGTTGCTTAAAAATATTCCAGAAGAAGGGTTGTATTTTCTGATCAAAGCAATCCATACGAAGAAAACATGCGAAGAAATGCAACGAATACGAAAAGTAAGAAATTGTTTGTTTTTAAATTTGTAGAAGTATAATTTAAAAAGTTTCACTTTCTAGGGGCTTGCTGCTTTAGCTGCGTACAGCAACTATCCAGTAAACAAGGGGGCAATGGAGGCAATTTGTCACAGGATCAACTTTAGTATAGGACTATGATGTGATAATTTATGCCCAATGAAATCAAGTTTTAGCATTGGTCATTATATGAAAATTTGTGTTAATTGAAATTAAATTTTTGTAACCATGGATTAAAAAGAAGGAGTTTTCAATATAGAGCATATCAGGAAACTAGCTGAACGCTAATGTCTTAATTTTTCAAGAGATCAACTTCATTTCAGCAATTATGGTAGAATACCATGAGGTGTCAAATTAAATTATATTCTGACTTTTGATTTCATAGATTTTTGAAATTTTCTATATAGAGTACATTAGGAAACTAGCCACCGTTTAGGGGCCTTTGTTTCACGGGGTCAATTTTCTTTTAGCAATTACGGTAGAGGGCTATGAGGTGGCAATATGTGTCTCATGAAATTAAATTATGACTATTGGTTTCAGAGGAGAAAATTTCAGAACTTCTCCAATGATATTCTGTTTGTCACCAGTGCATCCAAGTTTCTGCAGCGTTTGTGCAGGGGCAACTAGGGATCATTCATACCAAGTTTCATCAATTTATACTCAATGGTTTCGGGGAAGCAAAATGTTGAGGACGCACGACGGACACAGGGTGATTTATAGTCTATAGCAAACTAGGCAGGTGATATCCATTGCATGTTAATAGACGTGTAGAAATTATTAGGTACTGGTTTAAAATTGCTAATTCTGAAAATATTATCTTTAGACATGTCTGTGCTAATGCTGTAAGGGATGCATATCGCGGGTTGAAGAACCGGGTTTCTAGTGTTAAACAACTTTTACGGATATTTTAGTGAATTTGAAAATGATTGTAATTAAGATATTGATTCCTTTGCTCTTTATTTTAAACAATCGGTAATTGATCAATTTAAAATGGAATGGTTTCGACCATTAGAAAATAGCTAATTACTATATGTTTAAAGAGTATTTAAAACTTTTTTAGAATATGAAGGATACTTAGATATATTGCCTACATCTCTTAGGTACTAATCAAATTCCTGTACGCATTCAAACAGATACTCGAATTCCGCGCGAAGAATGGTACTGTGTTTATTGCGACCGAGTTGATGTTGAAGACGAATTTCATTTTATATGTGTATGTACCAATTTTTCAGATAAATACCTTAAAATATATTAAAAAAACATCTGTGATTAAATTCTGTAATTTTGCACTCAAATAATAAACATATACTGATAAACTTAACTAGAAATATAAAAGAAGCTAAGTTTCTTAGATATTCAATAATTGATAACATACTTTCGTTCATCCTCCTTTAACGGAACTTTGTTTGATTTTTTTTCTATTTCGGTACTTTGAAATTGATATTCTACGTAAAAACATCATAGATATAAATTACTTATCTATATAACCAATAACCATATGCATATCTACATCCCTTGATTTAAGTTGTTTATACTGCTTGAAAGCTTGTTGTTAAGGTTTGTATTACTAAGTATTCTTGACAATTGTACACTAAAATTTGTATGTAAGTAGACAATGTATCAATGTACACGTCTTAATAAAATATCTGTTCTGCTTTGTTTTTCAGCACTATGTGCTCTGGTGAGCTAAATATGTATGAACCATATAAAGAAGCAAACGACCCGTGTATTTGTGTCGAATGGCCTCTTGTGGAAAGGAACACGATACCGCTTTTTATTTCTCCAACATTCAGTGCTATGTGTACTGCAGTTTCTCCAACATTCAGTGCTATGTGTACTGCAGTTTCTCCAACATTCAGTGCTATGTGTACTGCAGTTCTGATGATACGCTACACTGGTCTATTGTTACAGTTTATCTCTCATCAACGTCGAATTGCTATCAAAATATGCAGTATTATTAAAACAAAAAAGAAAAGCAATGATGAAAGGGTGTCTTACTGAAAAGAAAAAGCAAAAGGAAGTACACAACAGTCAGTTTTGCTGTATTTTTATCAGTAAAGCACACACACCATAAAACTACGAATTCACAGATAGATTGTTTTTGTCTCGTGGATTTTTTTTTCTGCTGGATTCGATCTAGTAAACATTCGATGTTGATATTTTCCAAGAAGAATTAAACTGCTCTATCCACTATGTTACTTGGTTTACCTTAATTGAGTTGGATATTTCACAACTAAAGGTGAAACAGGAATTTTCTGCATATTTCCCCGACCCCCGTTCAGTCTGAAATAAATGTGGTCTGACACTTTTTTTTCTGTCATTCAAGCGTTGTGGCCAGACAGTGAAACGTTTTCGCATGTGTTTCTGACAATAACAGGCCATGGAAGTGTCACTTCGTAGCCCATGCAATGATTGTAAACATTCACCATTATTGGAAAACGACGTTTATGAGATTTTTGCCGCTATGCTAAAAGTCTAGTATGTATATTTATTTTCTTTCAATTTACAATCGCGATAAAAAGTATTTATTTCATGTGGAGACAGGAAGTCGAAGATCCTAAAGCGTCCCTGTTTTGATTTCTTCTTTAAGCTTATGGAAATAGACCGAGATGATTTTATATGTAAAAATAAACACGATGACAACTTAAAATTGTTTGTTTGAGCTTCACGTTCAATCGATGGTATTTCGTTATTTTAAAGAATTTTGTCTACACGACACAGGTGAACTAACTTCGGTATATACCGCAGACAAGTGACCACTGGAACCGGTCAACTTTTATTTACCGCAAACAAGTGACCGCAAACAAGTGACCACTGGGACCGGTCAGTTTTATATACCGCAGACAAGTGAACACTGGGACCGGTCAACTTTTTTAAACCGCAGACAAGTGACAACTGAGACAGGTCAACTTTAATATACCGCAGACAAGTGATAACTGGGACAGGTCAATTTTCATATACCGCAGACAAGTGACAACTCGGGCCGGTCAGCTTTTATCATTGTCTACATGCAACGTTTAATTACATATGTACATCAAAACTATTTTTGGAAAAGAGAGGCGGTGTATATTTATAAGTATACAGAAACAGAAGTTGAGGTTCAGCTGAGGGAAATACAGACTACAGACGAGAGAGAAAAAGAGAGAAGGAGAGAGGGGGCCATTAGATAGAAAAAAGAGAGATGTTTTGATCTATTAATATGGAAACTTTCTCCGGAACCAGTATCAGTTAATCAATGATACTTTACATCCTCAGTAATCAATGATAATTTATATCCTCAGTTAATACAATACAATACTTTATTTGCATAAAACATATTACATGTGTATAGCATTTACAGCAATTATATGTTCATCACAAAGGCAAAGAAAGTATGTGAAGAATAAGTTTATCTAAGGAGATTTAGTAAGGATAATATATCAGCATCACATAGTCAATAATCATACATTTTAAGCTACATTTTCTTTAGATTGCATAATTTTAATAATTCATACGTTTATTCTTAAAAAAAAAACATAATATATAAATTTGCCAAAGATACATGTATTTATTTATTTATATTTTTTGTTGTTGTTGAATTGTTTGACATTAAAGTTAAAAACATATTACATGTTTACATCATTCACAGAAATTACATGTTTATTACAAATGTAGAGATCATGTAAAAGAAACAGAATGAAAAGTAAACAATAATTTTATCTAATGAGTTTTAGTAAAGATAATATATGTGAAACATAATCAACATTACACAGTCAGTATTCGTACATTTTTAGCTACATTTTCTTAGGATTACATAGATTTAATAATTCATACATTTGTTCTATTTTTAATTTAAATTAAATTTTTAATTTATATTTTTTAAATGTTGATATTTAGGACATATTAGCAGAAAATGGTATTCATTTTCGATTTGGTTTAGTTGGCAATTTTGACATAATCTATTATTTCTTGGTAAATATTTATATATCCTTTTCTTGGCGAGGTTATGAGAAGAGGTTCTAAATCGTGATAAGGCTATTCGAAACTTTGGTATCTTGATAATATCTAAATATTTTTCTCTATGTTTAGAGTTTTTTTTGTAGGCGTTGCGAATTATTAATTTTACTATACCAGTTTTGATAATATACATCGATTATTCGTTGTTTTATTAGATTTATATTAATATTTGTTGTTAACTGGTCCCTCCAAATATATGATAATCCCGACTCTTCTAAAATACGTTTAATATATGATGCCCAGTTATTTCCATTGTATGTGTTGTCATTATTTGTTGTTTTATTTTGTTTTAAAAGAGTAGTTCTTGGATTTAACTTAATATACTTTTTTTTTTTATATTTATATTTTAAATAGTATTTATTTTTACTCCTATTATTTTTCTGCAGAATTTTGTGTGTATGTTTTCAATATCTGACGCTAGGTGTGTTCCCCAAATTTCTGCACCGTAGTTAAGAGTTGAATCTACTAACGTGTCGAAAAGTTGTATCTTTTTAGATATAGTTATTTCAAATTGGTTAAATATAGTAAATAAATTATGTAACTTATAAGATGCATGTTGAGAAATACTCATTTGGGTTTGTCTCCAGTTGCCATTTTTATATAGATAAATACCTAAATATTTGAAATATTTTACAACCTCTAATTTAGTGTTATATAGGTAAAAATCATATTCTGTGTTTCTTCCGTTTTCAAGAATCATTATTTTTGTTTTATTTACATTAAGTTTGAGTTTATTGTTATTACAGTATCGCTCAATATCGTTTAACATGCACTGAAGAGAGACTGGGTCTTGTGCAAATATAGCTGCGTCGTCTGCAAAAAGTAATAGGAATATATGCAGATTTTCAAGTGTAATATTGCCATCTAGGTTGTAATTTATATTTTGGAAAACATCATTTAAGGAGAGTAGACATAGTAAACTGCTGCTGGGGTCCCCTTGTTAAACTCCAATGTGTGAATAAATTGGAGTCGATTTTAAATTTTGGTAGTGTATAGTTGCCTTAACACATTTGTACATAGTTTACGCTCTTATATTTTGCTGCTAAATTTATATAAATATTTTGCCAAAGTAAATTACGATCTATTCTGTCGAACATCTTTTCCCAGTCAAGAAATGCCACGTATAGTTTTTGTTTACTAGATAATGTTTTAGCCATGAGTGCATGTAGTATAAAGATGATATAATTTTGTTAAGAATGGTAGAATAATATCAAATATTGACTTGAAAATTTCTGCAATAAGACCGTCGTTTCCATGGCTCTTTGAGTTATTTTGAGCGAAAACAGTTTTTTTTTAATTTCTGTTTCAGTAAAGTCATTGTCTAAGTCCATATCAGTTATAAGCAAATCATTGTCGTATTTAAACATAAGTATTTTGTTGATCTCCATATAGATTATTAAAGTGTTGAAATAATTCGCCTATCGATATGTTAATGATACTTTACATCCTCAGTTAATGATACTTAACATCCTCAGTTAATCAGTAATACTCTACATCATCAGTTAATCAGTAATACTTTACATCCTTAGTTAATCAATGATACTTTACATCCTCAGTTAATCAGTAATACTTTACATCATCAGTTAATCAGTAATACTTTACATCCTCAGTTAATCAATAATACTTTACATCCTCGGTTAATCAGTAATACTTTACATCCTTAGTTAATCAATGATACTTTACATCCTCAGTTAATCAATGATACTTTACATTCTTAGTTAATCAATGATACTTTACATCCTCAGTTAATCAATGATACTTTACATCCTCAGTTAATCAGTAATACTTTACATCCCTATCAAGTACTTTACATCTCAATTTATCAATATACTTTACATCCTCAGTTAATCAGTAATACTTTACATCCTCAATTAATCAATAATACTTTACATCCTCAGTTAATCAGTAATACTTTACATCCTCAGTTAATCAGTAATACTTTACATCCTCAGTTAATCAGTAATACTTTACTCCTATAATCAGTAATACTTACATCTCATTAATCATATACTTTACATCCTCAGTTAATCAGTAATACTTTACATCCTCAGTTAATCAATAATACTTTACATCCTCAGTTAATCAATAATACTTTACATCCTCAGTTAATCAATAATACTTTACATCCTCAGTTAATCAGTAATACTTTACATCCTCAGTTAATCAATAATACTTTACATCATCAGTTAATCAGTAATACTTTACATCCTCAGTTAATCAGTAATACTTAACATCCTCGGTTAATCAATGATACTTTACATCCTCAATTAATCAGTAATACTTTACATCCTCAGTTAATCAATGATACTTTACATCCTCAGTTAATCAGTAATACTTTACATCCTCAGTTAATCAATGATACTTTACATCCTCAGTTAATCAGTAATACTTTACATCCTCAGTTAATCAGTAATACTTTACATCCTCAGTTAATCAGTAATACTTTACATCCTCGTTAATCAGTAATACTTTACATCCTTAGTTAATCATTGATACTTTACATCCTTAGTTAATCAATGATACTTTACATCCTCAGTTAATCAATGATACTTTACATCCTCAGTTAATCAATGATACTTTACATCCTTAGTTAATCAATAATACTTTACATCCTCAGTTAATCAATGATACTTTACATCCTCAGTTAATCAATAATACTTTACATCCTCAGTTAATCAGTAATACTTTACATCCTCAGTTAATCAATGATACTTTACATCCTCAGTTAATCAATGATACTTTACATCCTCAGTTAATCAATAATACTTTACATCCTCAGTAATCAATAATACTTACATCCTCAGTTAATCAATAATACTTTACACACACACACAACACAACACACACACACACACAGAGGCAGTACTCTGAGCGGTAACGAACAACTGACTCTCCCAAACATTCCTGACTTACACTGATTCAGAAAGTTATATTCTCTACTACACTAATGTATTTAAAGGCTATACCAGTTTTAATTAATATGAATATTTATCCTCAGTTAAACAATGGTGCATGCTTTATAAAATAACTTGAATAAAAAAATATATAATATTTAGATCATCTCACTCTGAATAGATAACTCCCATATAAAACTCAAATACATTTCACGAGCACCAAGAATAAGCCTTTGTTAGATCAAAACTTTTATTTCAATTATATTAAATATCTAATTATATTGGCAAGAAAAAGTGAATAGTGCAAAATGCAGGACTTCGGATATGAGATGCATGTCCCCTCACTTACTTTCTGAAACTACGACATTTCCTTAAGAAAATACAATTTATATTGAGATAATCTTATTGTGAATAGATCACTTTTATACAACGCTCAAGAAACATAACACGAAAATCTGAAATAAATCTTTTTTTGGAACTCGCTTTTTTTTTTTTTTATAATTAAAATGTAATATTACACTGGCAGGAAAGATGAATAGTAAAAGAAAATATTGGACTTAAGATATGGGTTGCATGTCCTGTCATTATTATTTTTTATTTACGACATTTGCTTTAGGAACTTGGTCATTCTATTTTATGTAATTTAAACATCTGGAGTTTCTGGCAAGTAGAAAACTTTCGTGTTATCCTCTTAAGAATCTTAACTGGATTAAACTGCCTGTTAGTGCCCACTACTGCCAACCATTTATTCACTTAAGATAACTGAATATCGTGCTTTTTTGCAAGTTAATAAATTAAGTGAAAAAAAGGGCATTTTTTCACATAAGTATGTGGAAAAAAGTATGATATCCAGTAATTCCAAACAACGTCACAATATTCAAGGATTAGTCGAATAAATGATATATAGATAATCTCCAAGCGTTGATTGTTGACAAGTCATTCAATTCTTTCTCTTGTTCTTTAACTTTGTTAAGCGACTGGAGCGTCAAACAAGAGTGCTAGGCCAGTGCCATTTTAACGACACGGGTATGCCGCGGTCATTTTAACGATACAGGTATCTCGTGGCTGGTCATTTATTCCAAGATCCCACGTGTTCCCTCCGCGTACGGACTAATGAAGTTCTACGCTGCTGAAACTCAGATTTTGTATAGATTATATACAGGTATAAATGTATATACCTTTCTCTTCGTTTCTGTCGGTTTTAAAGCTGAACATTCAGAGAGAACTGCCAGCATTGTATTAGCTTAATATACGTGTAAATCTAATATCTATTGCCACTAGAAGTTTTCAATTTTCCATTTGAAATATTTATCTTCAATAATCACGATTCAAGTAATTTTCATTATCCCCTTATGCGGGCTAATCCTTTATTGTTTGAATTTAAATTTATTGTTACATGTTTAAGCCTACCAAAAATTCATTCCAGTGTAATTCTTAACTTTCAATATAAAAAACAAACGCAAAATTAAAGACCGATTGTCACAATGTATGACTGACCCTACCAGATAATGCTTAGCCAAGCAATTTGGGGCAAGCAAGTAACCAAAACCTAGCTGTTAAACTTGACTGTATTACTACATTTCTCGCCCTTTTCTCTCTTTGGAGCTAGGCCCATGTCAAACACGTGGTTATTGGTCTTGCTGAGAATCGAAGTGCTGCTTCCGTCAGGTGCCACCATAATGGCGAGACCTGATGGTAGACACTAACCGACGTTGCTGAACTAACCACATCGCAACAAAAGCTAGCTCAACTTTAAGATAGTTTAACTTGACCATATTACTAACGCATAGTTGCTGGAGTTTTTTTTTTTTTTTTAAGTTTTAGATCCGATCATGCAGCAACATGATACCAACTGCACTTTGGTCGATAAGAGATACTACATCTGCTGTGATGTCCCTAACATTTAAGTAGATCTACACCATTTCGTTACATTCATGGATTAAGTCCTGTGATTTGAAACGTGAAACGCCCGAAGATTTGTTTCTGGCTGTTATTAATGTTCGGATCATATGAGATATTTAATCAAGTTGAAATTTTGAAATTATTTTTAGGTTTGATGACATTACAATATTTGTGTCTCGTGACGATCTAACCGTATATCACATCAGAACAACGAGGCTTATCAGCAATTCTTTTGGAGAACTTGTGGTAGCCCATGAGCATATTCATGATCTTTGAAACGTCGAGCTATGTTGTTTTTTTCGTTTTTTCTTGTTATTTTATCCATCTCGATCATTTTTGTTGTTGTTGTTGTTGTTGTTACCGCAATCAGCATTCAATTTCTACCGACCATTTTTCTACAGTTTTTGAAAACAAGGTTTGGTCATTATGGGACATATTCTGAATACATGTTCGTAAATCAATTCATTCATTCATTCATATTTATTGGCAAATCAGCATATGATAAATGCCTTTGGCCATTTACAGACATACAAATATGGCGACAAAGACTTTAAACAAATTTACAAAGTAACACAAATATATATGTATAGGTATAAATAATGAGAATTTAAATATAAACAAAAAAACTCTGTATATTTATAAAAAATCATGCAGAAACAGAAACATTTTCCAGGGTATTTGAACGTATCTTGAATGCCTCTCTTAAAAATTTACATAAATTAAGTAATTTCTTTTTGTTATTTGTCGAAATTATATTATAAAACATTTGCAGATTTGGCCACGTAGTGCGGCCAAGATATTTAGACCGAATAGAAGCATAAGCAGTACAACACAGGAGGAAATGATATTCTGATTCAACTTGATTAAGATTACACATTTTACATATTCTTTGATTCCTAGCAGTTCCATTATATCTACCAGTTTCAATTTCAAGAGTGTAATAATATAAAATAAAACACGGTCAATCATACCTTATCTTTTACTTGAGATGATGTAATTTGCAACATAGATTATTCATGTCGCTTTTCGAAAAAAGTGGTCTTACACGAGGTATGATTAGGAGAGGTCTTACACGAGGTATGATTAGGAGAGGTCTTACACGAGGTATGATTAGGAGAGGTCTTACACGGTATGATAAGAGAGGTCTACACGAGTATGATTAGGAGAGGTCTTACACGAGGTATTATAAGGAGAGGTCTTACACGAGGTATGATTAGGAGAGGTCTTACACGAGGTATGATTAGGAGAGGTCTTACACGAGGTATGATTAGGAGATGTCTTACACGAGGTATGATTAGGAGAGGTCTTACACGAGGTATGATTAGGAGAGGTCTTACACGAGGTATGATTAGGAGAGGTCTTACACGAGGTATGATAAGGAGAGGTCTTACACGAGGTATGATTAGGAGAGGTCTTAGAGGTCTTACACGAGGTATGATTAGGAGAGGTCTTACACGAGGTATGATTAGGAGAGGTCTTACACGAGGTATTATAAGGAGAGGTCTTACACGAGGTATGATTAGGAGAGGTCTTACACGAGGTATAATTAGGAGAGGTCTTACACGAGGTATGATAAGGTTTTCTCCCATGTTCAGCATACGAAGATAGGGATTTCCCTCATGGAAGAAAACTCTATCTTCCATGTCACGTGATCAGCTTTCTTCCATGTCACGTAAATAAACAATGATGACTGTAAGTTATACATTTTATCAAGATACAAAACTAACTTGTTGTAAATCGTGTGAATAGATATACATGTATGTTTGAAAATATTATATATATCTAGTTAGTTATCCATTTATTATAATTTACTACTACGAATGTGAAATAAGGCTTAATATTTGGGGGGAATATTATGTACCGTCAAGGACTGGTATTTTTAACTAAGTTATTTTAAGCAAATGGTAATTCCCAGTTGAATGAACATCAGAATTTAGGTACATACTTGCGTGTGAACTTTAAAATGTCGATTTCTTTCATGTTGTTATTGTGTTAATTTGTTAAGCGGCAAGAAAAAAGTGCAAAAAAAAAGAAAAGAAAAATGGAAGCGCGATATGTAATAAAATCGATGCTGACGATCTGTGGCAAGTAATAATCGTTCATGGGAGAAAAAAATCCATCATTCGTAAATTCATGAAGGATTGAGATATCTCACCCTCGGGATCAGAAATTTCAGGCAGGGACTCGGCAGATCCTCGTCCCTACCTGAAATTCTGACCCTCGGGTGAGAGATCCCTATCCTACATGAATACTCATTGTGGATTCTTATATTCTTTCACCAGCTTAACATTTCTCACAGTTTAGCAAAAAATAATCAATAATAAATTTTGTAAACTTAAATATTTCTCTAGAATGTCCTGCAGTGTATCTTATGACTGGACAATGCGGGTATTTCAGCTGAATGCCCCCCGTGGCCCTGTTTTTCTCTTGCCATTGTTATACATATCTAAACATTTTATAACTTTTGCTCAAGGAGACAGAACAAGTAAAACGTTATTATTCAACATGCATGTAAAGCATGTCGATCGTAATCCTTGTATAGTTCTTTTCTTAGAAAGAAAATAGCCACTGTAAAAAGTTGCATAATTGTTACGCACTTATATTAAGTATAATAGCTAAAACGTAAATTGGATATAGGCAAGAATAATGGTGTGCGTTGATATTTCTCTTAAGGTATTTTGCTGCTCAGTAATTAGGAAACCATGAATTAATGACCTTCGGGTCCAGAGGAGGCAATCTGGGCATCCAAAACACCATCTCGACTATGAAATACATTGACTTAAAATGGGGCTTTAAAGAAACTAAACATTGCATTAAAATTAGTACAAGCAATTGATTTTGGTTGAGATTAATGGTTTTGCTGATGGTTAATCAAGAACTAATGTGCGAAAATTAGATTGCTCGTGTCTTTGCCTTAATGATATCATAATTTTTTCTAAGATTTTTTTTTAATAACTGTGGTATAAAAAGATCATTCTTTGAGACTGTAACATTTTTATAAAGTTCAGCATATTTTTCCTATTCTTTTCGCATATCCTTTATTTTTAATGGAGATTGTTGCAATTTTAAGTAATATGCACATACCTTAACAGGCAGCAATTCAAAATTGGTTGCTGTTGCTTTCAGCAAGCAATAATAGTAAATTGGTAAAAGTATATAGTTCAACCATTGGAGAAATATTGTGAAAGGCGTGTGTGTGTGTGTGTGTGTGTGGAGGGATTCTGTAGAGCGAAATTTAAAAAAAAAACTGCTTAAGTTAACGTGATCTTCTTTATAAGACGCATGGCGATAAATTATGGATCAGAATTAGTTCTTCATAAAAAGACCAAGGTCTTTCAAAACTAATAGTCTACTTCATATTCATAAAAAGACCAAGGTCTTTCCAAACTAATAGTCTGCTTCATATTTAGACAAAACCAATGTTCCTCGTACATTTAATTTAAGCTGCTTCTTGTGCAGTTTTTGCAAAGTAAAAATAAAGCAGATGACCTTGATCTTCATATATATTTTTTATATTCATATCCTACAAAATTACCCAGGAACATGATCAATATGTAAAACATCTCTGAGCGTCTGTCATACATCACTCCGTTATTTTTCTCCTAAAGCCTCCACACTCCAGGATGAATCGCCATCGTGAATATGTAGTTTCACTTTTTAGGCAATAACTGTTTAAGCTGAATTAAGCAACTGTCTACTGTAAAATATACCTTTAGGGTATTTAGAAGCAAACGACCTGTGAGTATGAGTCAAAGTGACCGTTTCGCTAAAAGCACTGACTATGATGCACTCTTGTTTAAATGAACACGATATTAAAGTTCAAATCTTGAATTTATAAAGAAAAAATGGAGAACTAAGATTGCTTTATTCTCAGTAACTTCATTATATTTATGATATACACCGATTATTATTCAAAGTTCTTACTTTACTTTACTTTACTATTTACGTGGTGCTAGGCGTACTGCATTGTTAAAGGTACAATGCGTTGCATATTTCTGATCAATGATGATATGCCCTCAAGACAATATCCATGCTCATTTTAAGATAAGATAAAGAGTTATTTTGCGTCAGCAAGATAACAGTAACATAACACAAATGTAATACAAGTTCATATGGACTTTGTACAATGGGTTACAACTCAATCCGTCTTCAAGGGTGGTGCAGCTGGTTACAAAATGAAAATAATATGAAGTGCCAGCTTAGAATGCAAATTCTAACCGACAAAAATATGTTGGTTGTATAATACAGGGTTCGTTAATTAAAGCCAACAGTTTATACAGACAGATGGAGAAAGACCTCGAGTACATTCTGTTTACCTGGACTCCCGTGAGAACCACAGAACACCAATATCCATAATACAAGGACAGAGAGTCCCTTAGCAAAGTAACAGACTCTGGAATAAGTTGCTCTTGAAGTTTTGTCAAATAGTGTTGTCCCTATGTGGGAAACTTGTGTGGTTCAACGTGGCCAATTCTACCCATCCTGATGACATGGCTTTTCCTTTTCCCTTTTACCTGGACCATGATGCACCTTACTCACGGTCCATAACCATATCGGCAGGCTCTCTGCGAAAATCGCTATATCGGCAGGCTCTCTGCGTTCGCACCGGTCATTCTCTGCCATAATCACTAGCAAACGCTGGACGGAATGGAAAGAAACAGACCAATGGTCACTTTTCAAAGGTTAGTTGCTCAATATTAGGTAATGAACGGAATATTAGAGTATCTTAGCTATGTATATGCGTGTACACTTTTTAATTATCAGTGACTGCGACCTGAAACTCGGCCAAACAGTTTAGTGATGTACCAACATGAAACACAACCTCGGAACTTTCTATAGGCTTCAGCAAGTTATTGCTTTGATTATGTCTATAATATAACCATCGAATGTATTCTTTTAAGTATATTCTTCAAGAAGATATCGATAAATTGGCCGATTTTAATGTAAATTTCTTGAAATCCCCCTACTTTCGGTTTTGTCGTTGCACGTGAGGTCTCTCTGCACATCACTTATTGAAGCACAGGCAGACTCTCTGCATTTACCACAGGCAGGCTCTCTTCAAGCTATGGTTTATCTTATTGATTACGGAAAATGAATAATTTCATGGGTCCTTACCCCTACTTTGTGTTTTTAATTTCGTACTTTGCATGTAATTTGTATTGTTTTCGTAGTCAGATTCAAATCTGTTAAAATTTTTTTTTTTTTTTAAAAAAAAATAAATTTCCTCTGGTTATTTTTTAAATAATTTCATAATTTTAAATTAATGGCCATACGTTTTTCCAAAAAAAAAAAAAAAAAAAAAAAAAAAAATAGAAAGCGAGAGAAAAGAAAAAAGATCAAACATGAAAAAGATATTGTATTAATGAGTCTATTAATTTTAACTTCGTGCTAACATTATCAGTTTACACATTAACATGCTTGACAAAGCGAAAGTAAATACATAAATGAATAAATGCATCCATGGATTTAAAGTAACAAATGATTATTAACTCTATTATTACTTTGTCAAAAACAAAGGCATTTTATATAATCATTTTATTATTCTTAAACATCGCACTGAAGAAAGTAAATTTATGTTATAAGCGTATTTCGAAAGAAACCGATTGTCGCGTAGAACAGATACGTCACTGTTTATTCATTAAATTTACAAACACACACGGATTTACTTGTGTAATTTCAAAGTCTAAGAGTATTTATGTAGCAATGTTATATTGTTGTTTATATGTTTGACGGATTTTGGATTTTGGGCCTATGTCACATTCTTTTATTTTATTTTTAAAAAAAAATATTAATTTATCTACTTTAAATATTGACTTTAATATCACCTTCAGTTGCCGTAGCAACGCGATAGGCTTAGTTTCAGTTTTTTTCCGTATGAATGAACAATATAAATGCGAGAAGAAATACTTCATATCTCAAGGCAATTTGCAGCTGAAGAGCTTTGATACTAATCAAATGTGTAATGACATATTTCGCCACAAAAAAAACAAAAAACAACCTATCCTACATCTTACATAGGGGAGAATGAACGGTGTGTATTGGGAACAAATGAAGGCAGCGTTGTTGTTTTTTAATTGTTCAAAATATTTGGAGAATATAGGCGGCATCCCCCCCTCCCCTTTTCTATTTTCTTTCATCCCCCACCCTCCCCCCATAACTATGACAGTTTACCTACCACTGTGTGCATGGACTCACTACTGCATTTTTTTTAATGTTATATTCTTAATTAAACTTTCAAACATGTTGTATCATCAGTCTTATTATATTTATGCAATAAAACATCATTAAATAAGAGTAAAATACATTAAAAGGTTTACATTATACATAGCAGAAAAATCCCTCTTTTTAAGCTCAATTTGGCCCCGGACTCCTTTCCCTCAACAGTCAAAAAACACTGGAAGGACAAGAAGCATGAAACAACAATTTTTTTTGTAATAATACATGTATTTCATTTTCAGCTGCGTTAAATGTACAAAACGGGCATAAACGTTCACTTTCAACAAGATTTTCATATCGTCCCGTTTCAATTTTAATCGGAGCTACGCCACATCTAAATTTGAATAATGCAGACCTACGCTTCGGTGTCATGATTATTTTACAATAGCAGTCTGGTTTATACTCCGTTTTGAATTTACAATTATTTCTAAGTTTGTTTCTCCCCCTACCAGATACACCTTGGGCTCTATTTATTCGTTCACGCCAATCATTATTATGCAAACATAACATTTTTATTGCTTAACAGTGGTATTCTTTGACACAGTATTATCTAAATTCATATATGCATTTAAATCACAACTAAGCAGTTTGTATTTCACATAATAGAACCAGGATTTGTATGACCTCTTTGTACTGATGTTCACTGCTCATAGTGCTATACATTTATTAACTCTACCTATTGGTGTATTACAGAATTTAGCCCAAATACCTGACCACGGACTTCCACTGTCGGATAAGAGGAGGTATATTTACCACCTCCAAGAAAGAAAATGCATGGCGCGATTATGGATAGCACTGATACAAGAAAATGACTTCACTCCTCCAATTGAAGCACTTTAACCAATTATAGGCCATACAATAGAATCATATGGTATGTCGAGGCCGGTCCAAATAATTGACACAACTGTAATAAAACTGTTACTAATGCTGGTAGTGACGACATGACAAACGCACTTATGACAATGATGCTGGTGCAAACTCATTAAAACGATGCTCGCTAAGTAGGATCTGATGACATCGCATTAAAGGCAAAGGTACCCGGTACGTTGCTGCTCATTAAAAAATTCAATGACCTAATATATAATAAGAAAGTAGGTAACTTCTTCCATTGAAAACGTACATCATGTTGTTTCAATTGTCGTTCCTTTGAAAATTAGCGGATTTTCGTAGAATTGAGCTTATTTTACGTGGAAGGGACGAATAAAGACAATCAGGTACAAAAAACACCCACTTGCCAAAGGAGTTCGTCGAAGTCGGAAACACGTTTGGTCGGAAGAGATCTGACCGACGGAATCTCGCCAATCTCTCCCGTGTAAAACTAAAGAAAAAGTTTAGCTACAATATCAGTGTTGAATTGTATGGACAGGTACTGATAAAAGAAACAAAAAAACCTTGAATGAATACTTGTTATTTCATTTTTTATCTTATGCAGCCTTATTTAAAATTCATCCGGATCGACCTTGACCGATAATCAGCTACGTTTAAACTGCGGATTCTATACAGTTACTATCGAGCAACTCGTTGACTTTGTTTTCGATTTAGTCACAAATTCTTCTCAGAACAATGGATTCCAAGTCAGCACAAGTGTTGACTGTGTGTGTGTGTGTGTGTGTGTGTGTGTGTGTGTTTCAAAATGATAATTCTTGAGAGAGAGAGAGAGAGAGAGAGATGCATATGATAGAATAGATTAACATTCAATATCATCTTAACTTTTATTACACGGGTTACAGATCCATGTCTTCAAACGCTTGTCTGTCTACTAAGTGTGTGTGATAGCACTGAATGTCAACCTCATAAAAACTACTGCCTCGGTTAAACATGATTATATCTTGAGAGAAGATCCTGGAAAATCATTTTAAATTACACTGCGAACAAATTTAAAATATACGTGAGCTAAATCTACCACCAGATTAATTAATATACGTATATAGAAATGTGATCTCCATAATGTGCGAAATGCAGTTATACTGATTATCAAAATAAAGGAATCACATGGTAACAGTTTGTAACAAACACGACCCGGACCGGGTCGCCGGCATGATAACCCAATGCTCTAACCTCTGAGCCAAAGAGTCGACTCCCTGACGCAGTTGCCAGAGATTGAACTTATACCTGTGACGACGAATCGTCGCAAGTTCATAAAGCAGTTAATTTTCTACTCGACCCGCGGGTACGCGGATATGCTTATCATTGACACGTTAATAATAAGGATACTGGACCGTCCCAGGTGGCCGAGGGGTTAGAGCGTCCGCTTCGGAAGCGGGAGGTCGTGGGTTCGATCCCCGGCTGCGACATACCAAAGCAGTAAAAAATGGTACTGTTATGGTTCCCTTGCTTGGCGCTCAGCATATAAGGGTAGTTGCTGGACTGGTTGGCCCGGTGTCAAGATAATGTGACTGGGTGTGGTATCATGCTATATGTCTATCGTCTCTATATGACAGAAATACTGTTGGTAAAACACAGCAAACTAACAAACATAATGATTGATACTACAAATAAGTCATTTTGATATTGGGAGTTTCACCAATTCTGAATTCTTTCTGTATTTTTGTTATTGTTGTTGTTTTGTTTTTTTTTGGTTAACAAAAAGATGTTTAAATAAAACTCCGGAAATGTTTAAGTGTTATTTAAAACATTCTTGATACATGAATATCTTTATTAATTTTAGGCATGCCTGTTATTGGATCTTCTATCAAAGTGGGCTACCTTTTTCTGAATTATGAAATATGTAAGTCTTTCTAAACAAAATCAGATAAGCTTCTGGGAACCTGTTATGTGATTGTATTTACAATGAGGAAAAGAGGGCCGTTATGGCTCTATACGGTGACACAGGTGGAGAACAGACGATGAAACAGGGAGAGAGAAAAATGGCGAAAGATTCATACTTGTACTTCTATAGGCAATACTTATTTATTCGTTTTTTTTTATCCCTGAAATAAAAAGGAGTACCCCCCCACACACACACCACCACCACCACCACCACCACCAAAAAAAAATGGTTTATTGATAGTTGAACGCATCAAATCAATTATTAAGCAAACTTCTGGTCTCTGGATAGTGCAGTGGTTATCTGCTGGATTCACGCCAATACAGCCTGGGATCGATCCTAGTTTGGTCAGATGTATGTGAAAGGTATTTGATTGCATCCGGTGACACCACTTGTGCAATGGAGATGATTTTTATATTGCTTTCTGTCCAAATAACGTTAAAACTCTATGATAATTATTCTATATTTATTTTCTCAGGCAATCAAGGGGGTTCATTTGTACCACGTGACCGTCCAATTTCATTATTGGACAGTACACTGTCTAACTTATTTGACAATAATCGCTACATTTCGCACAACATAAAACTTATGGATAAGAGTTAATTTTTGAAAAATGATGCCACTTAACGAATCCTTAAAAACATGATTCAAAATGAATTGATAACTGTTGCATAATTAAGTGCCCTGAATGAAAATGATATATATATTCATAATACAAAAAGGGTCACTTTACACTGAAGTGTACAATACAGATGTATATTTGGACACGTTCCCAGATTACAAAAGCATGTTGGACACGCCTAACTCCTCGTCCGATATAAATCTGAAATCTGAACATTTGTCAAAATAGATATATCTATCTTTGAACAGTGAAGAATTACCTTTACTTACATGTATATATCGAGGGCTCAGTGTAAAATGGTCGTAAATTGTTCTTTAATACATATAAGTTACAACCGTTTTGCGCTGAGCCCGCGATATGCTCTACTAATACAGTTTTTAACCCATAATACGCTGCTTTACATAAAATATATTATAAGAGGCTGACAGAAAACAAAAAATTATATCACAATGAAATAGAATAAACTGAATGCTACCTTTTTGTCAATTAATGTTATGAAACATATTTATTTTAAAGTTTCACAATCATTTCGCTGGGGGAAACACTTTTTCTGTGACAAAGCCTGATTTTACACTGAAATAACATGGTCTACGCACATTTCTCACTATTTTGCGTAAAACACGAAGTGATTTATTTTCATAATTTTGCAATTTGAATCTCTTGATACCATCCTTGCGAAAAGGATTCCGGATTAGTGATTAGTATCTTAGCAAAACATTTTATTATAATACCCAGTACATGTGATTATTTTACGATGCTATTGTTTTCTGAATCTCGACTTTTACTATTATAAATGTACCTCGTGTACATTTTTCTAAAATATAAACCCGTTAATAGCTAATTCGTTTTGTCATCTACATTCTACTTTTACATGCATTCAAGATAGACATATTTTGGGTTCGTTAAGTGCTAAAATCAAAGACTTAAACGATTAGTTATCATATATAGGTGGTAAATTGGCACTGCATGTCTTATTATGATACTAAAAAGAAACATGAAATGATGTATTATATATGCTATGAAGTGAATAACAATGTAAAATTAAAAGGTTTTGTTTTTTTCATCATTCAAATGCCGGACTGCAAATGCTGTCTTATGACATTATGAAACAATGGCTGTTTGGGGACACACGGTATAAAAAATGCATATCATTAGCATCTCAATTATATCTTTTTCAATTCTTTAATGATTTAATATTAGTGAATTAGATAAAGCAAAAGTCAGACGACGCCTAGTACGACCTTTTTCTGATATTTTAAACATGTTGAGTTTTATGCAAAGACTACATCTACACAGATACCCGGGTGCCCGCGGGTAATAGTATGATTGGTATCTGGGCAAAACAATGGACTCGTTTTAACCCTAGTCTTTGACCCTTAACCATGCAAGATGTATTATAGGAATTGTTTTAACACTTAATCAAATTATTTAATATAGGACAGTAAAAATTAAAGCACGCATGTAACTACAGTATTTCAGTACACATGTAATTACAACATTACAGTACGCATGTAATTACTGTATTAAAGTATGCATGTAATTACTGTATTAAAGTACGCATGTAATTACTGTATTAAAGTACGCATGTAATTACTGTATAGTATGCATGTAATCACTGTATTAAAGTAGCATGTAATTACTGTATTATAGTATGCATGTAATTACTGTATTAAAGTATGCATGTAATTACTGTATTAAAGTACGCATGTAATTACTGTATTAAAGTATGCATGTAATTACTGTATTAAAGTATGCATGTAATTACTGTATTAAAGTACGCATGTAATTACTGTATTATAGTATGCATGTAATTACTGTATTATAGTATGCATGTAATTACTGTATTAAAGTATGCATGTAATTACTGTATTAAAGTACGCATGTAATTACTGTATTATAGTATGCATGTAATTACACCATTAAAGTAATATGTAATTACATTACTACAGAGCACATGTAAAATTTGACAATATAAATATATGCATGTAATTACTGTATTAAAGTACGCATGTAATTACAGAATGTATAGTACATGTGTGATTACATTTTTACAGCACACGTGTAGTATTTTACAGTACGCTTGTACCAGTATATATGTTATTACAGTACTACAGTACACATATAAATTTTGGATTATTACAGAACAAAAAAATTCATTTAATACAGTTTTATACGACGTATGCTATCAGTATAAAAACAGATCAGCCCGAATGTAAGCTCCCATGGGGATCAAGTGTACAAGTGTGAAGCTAATAATGGAATTCTGTATGAAACTTTTATACTAACACTTGAAAAAGCATAGGTATTAAATTAAACTTCCGGAGTAAGTTATTTGAACATAGAAACAGGCAATGTTTCTTTTTAAATGAATTTACAAATACACTATTAATTTGATATGTTGCCTCATTTTATCTAGATAGATCTACATGTATTCAATTCTTGTTTTTGATAAAATGTTTTCATATATTTGTTTCTAAAGATAGTGTGTAAAATATTGATTAATAAGGACACTGTCCAGATAAAAAGTTTGTACTGCGGCAGACGGACTCGTCTGTCATATCAGTCAGTTATAATGATGATGATGGTGATGATTGTGGTGGTTATTGTTATTTCATAAGAAAAAATAAATGAGTAGTAGAATTACCTTAAATGGGACACACACGAGGACGAGGAGAAGGTCCGCAGAGGCCAGACTTAGCAGGAACATGTTTGTGACGTTCTGCATCTTCTTAAACCTGGCCACCGACACAATCACCAGGGAGTTTCCCACCAGGCCGAGAACCAGCGTCAGCCCGTACACGATTGACACGGGAACCAGCTGCTCGAGCGGAACGTTGTACGGGTCCGCCTCGTAGTCATACGCATACTCGTACTCACAACCGTAGAAATACTCGTCTTCACAGACCTGCTCGTCCTGTAGCTGGGGGCTGTCCGAAACATTCATAGGCGACGTTACGTTGGGAGACTGACGATAGACGCTCGTAACTGACACTTCCACCATTTTAAATCCACAATTTGGGATAAAAAAATTTCTTGAAACGTTTAGCTGAACTACTATCAATGTATTTGTATCTTACTTTACTTTCACCGAAATAAATCCACAAAATCAACTTGAAGTAGTGTTACAAAGTCTCGGCATATCCATTCCAGTTTTCGAGAAAAAAAAATTGTATGTTTAATTTGGAACTTGTCCAAAAAGTTAAGTTTGACTTCGCTAATGAAACAAAGCTAACAACTTTTTAAGAGTATTAACAAAATCAAAACGCCGCTACTAGTTCTCGTGTGACGTAATTATCATTCCTAAAAGCAGAATTTAAATTTTAATACCTCAGAAAGTATTCTTTATTAAGACATGAAACTTTTCATAGAATTAGTCGGGATAAAATAAATGCGATGAAAATGATCTCTTGAAATAGCAACATATTTAAGTGATTAAGATTCATGTTAATTGTCCAAAAACGAAAAGAAAAATCACAAAATTAACGTGATTATATCAATCATTTTTAGTGTTAATCACATTAAAATTTCATTCACATAAATGATTATTACCATCAATTTTACACCCAGAAAGGTTGAAAAATATCAGAACATTTTCGAAATAATGTGTCACATATTCCAGCAAAAATGAACGTCAGTATGGATATATAATAAACTATTTATTTATATTAAGACTTAGCGCATCAGTTACAGTTAGAAAAGATTTTATACTTGTGACTTCGCATTATATAGGATAGTATAGAACATCCGTTGTCGCAACATCAATAGTGCAAAAAACAATCTCCCGAATAATTTAAATCATGCAAAAAGACCTCTTTTCAAACCACTTTTTAAGCTAAAATATATTTATACTCCACGCAAAGATGCGGTACGTCATCAGTATACTCCTTACATCATATTGCTTCCATATCACATCCACCGTGTAGTTCCGAACTGACATGTGGACTTAAATAGCTCGCTATCACGATAGGGAAGGACTAGAGAACAATAATCTCTGCAAGCGTGGCATGTTATTAGGCACTGCATTATATCCGTGGCGGCCAGGCCGGAATTTCTTAAGACATCGATATAGAGTTGGTGATTATTTGTGAAATAAATAATTGTTTCTGAAATCAGCACATGTATAAGCACGCGGCTAATGCCGGAGTTGCTGAAATCATTCATATGTATATGTTTTCTTAGTATTTCTTGCTGAAACTGTTCATCATCATCATCATCATCATCATCATCGTCATCATCTTTCCTTCTTTCTTTCTTCTGATCTTTCTTCACTTCTCTTTGTTCTGTAATGCATTTTATTTTTGATGGCTGGGAGAACACTGAACTATTTTGTAACTTCTGAGGTATGTTAAGGTTAAATTCTGTTTGGAAGGTGACGGGTTTATTAAACCAATTGTATTTAGTGTAACGCTTCTTTTAAATCGAGGTGCACATGTACGTAGATAAAGAATAACTATATATCCAAACAAGATTTATCATTTGTTAGTCAGGTAAACAAATTTAAAATCATCTTAATCAATATGGTTTCTATAATATCAATATAAGTTTATATGAATGATTATCTGAAGAATAAAAAAAGAAGATTAAAGTAACAGTTGTCGTTCAACGTCAAGATGTTAGTTTTTCTCAAGTGTCACGTGGCAGATTTGTATAACCTACATATTGTATAATTATATAGCCCATTTCACTCCGAAACGAGACGTAAACCTACGTTATTCAACGAGCATTCCCCGAACACCCAATCGAGCATGTATAATTCCATATATTGTTCGACGGGAAATAAACACGCACTTGGTAACTTTCCCAGTCACTGATTGGTCGATTTAAATCAGCGAATTATACCGGGATTTACCGATCCTCTGGGTATATGGTGAAATCTTTTCACCAAAAGAATGGACTATATACTTAGATACATACATGAAACTCATTCATATGACTATTATAATACATGTATACATCTATTTGCTCATACGATTTTGTAGCTCAGTTAAATAAACCATTTTAAGTTCAGTGCATCAATATTCATTAAGTCATAAGTTTGTACATGAATATTCATGAAGTAAAGGGATAAATATTAGACAGTATTATGCTTTGCTGAAATGCAAGGCATACTTTTCCCTTACTCGAGAAAATCACCAGGTATACGATTACAAAGATTTCATTACTACAAATGAGCGATTATGAACCAATTTAAATGCGATGAACAAAACAATTTAAAGATGTTTCGCTTGTGGTGTCTGTGGTTCAATTCGTCTAAAAGTCTCGGGTTCTCAATTACATAAACTTGGTTGTCCTATAGAAAGAATGTACCAATCAAATTCAAGTCTTACACATTTAAAAAAAATAAAATAAGTATTGTGTATTTTTAATTCGAATTTTTAAAGCAGTATTTCGGCGTGGGTTCTTAAATTAGAGCGACCCAGCTTTAAAAGATATGCATGTAGAATAAATGATAGACACTCAGGTAAATCGTCTTACTTCATTTTGGATTTTTTTGCGGTTTTTCAATAACGCAGACACCCAGTGAAATAAACACCCAGTATAATATGATGAAGCAAAATTTTAGTTCGAAAAGCTAACGGAGGTAGACTTCTTCAACGATACACCCACGTTTGTACAGAATTAGAGCTACTTTAGAACCGTTAAGAAAACTTGATATACATTTACCGGGTAGATGTCAAAACGATTTCCCCAAATGATTTGTCATTAAATATTTTCTCAGGAAAATTAATTTTGTTATTAAAGCAAATAATTATATTGTCATTGTACCATTGTCACATAATGATGATACTGGTGAGGTAGAAAATTGTCTTTTTCCAATTAAACTGCTCCTCGGAGGCACACGTCCATGGGAAATTCCTTAATAAACACCAACTCAACGCGTAATACAGGAGGAAGATCAAAATTGGATTTTTTTATATATAAATCCTATCTTCTCGGATAAAGAATTGTTCTCGTGTTAAATACGAGTTCAAACTAAGAAATCTATTACCATACATCCAAAAGCAAACACTGCAAATGTGTTTCTTAAAAAAACATATAATCACAATCTGAAATAAAAAGAATGATCTTCCGCGGTGATTCACGGCGGACAAAATGAAATAAGTTGAACTGCAAGCATTATGTGTCCCAATGAATAGCTAAAAAGTTTGATTTCCCAATGTTTTACATTGCACGTTGCATATTTAAAAACAAATATGTTTAATGAGTTTTTAACAGTGTTATAATAACATTTCAAGTGTTGCAATTCAAGTGTTAGTGCAAAATTGATTAGGTACACAATAGTTTATGCAATAAAAATCTTTATATCAAACTTACTTATGGTATTTTTTGTCCATTAAGACAAAAATAGTGCAGCTTGTTCTTATTATCAACGTGCTTCCTGTTTTCAGACCAGTGCTTCAGTCACTGGAGAGCATGAACGAATATAGCTCTCACCAGGGTCCAAACCAACAACCTTCGGATCCGAAATCATTATACCCAACCACTTAACCACGGCACCACAAGGTTTTGTCCCAGTGGGGCTACAGCCTACAAGTCACCAAACATCAATTTAAACATGATATAATATGCATCTTTAAATGAAGATAGGTGATAACGTGACGCAACATTAATATAAATATATACACAGTTATACTGAATCTTTATAAAGAGACAAAATCAAAGTCAGTCAATGCTAATATATTACAATGTAATGGATCAACGTCTATTGTAAAGATGATTTTTACGTTTAAGAAAAGCGCTCGCAAGATATTTGGCAACTTTTATCGAAAAGTTACTAATCTGATACTGATATGTTTCATCTTTACTTGTAGTTGCTATATTATCAGAGTTTAGCTGCTCATAAAACGCATTTTGTCTGAGATCATTATAATAGTCACATTCCATTAGAAAATGTCCGTATGAGCGTGTATATTGATAAATAATCAAATTCTATAATAAAAAAAAAGAGTCTGAACCAGGGGAGACATACAACACTGGGACGAATTAAAAGAGGGTAGTTTAATACAAAAGGTATGGAAAGTTTCATTTGTCGGTTTTTTTTTTGGTTTTTTTTGTTGCTGTTGTTGTTTTTTTGTCCTTCATCTTTTGGACGTGCATACGCGAAAACAAGGCAATAACAATGTCGCATTAAATTGCTAATTGCTGTGTCCTCGCCCACTTTGTATCCACATTCAACCTGCGTGAACCTTACGAAAAAAAAATTCTACGTGGACGTGGTGTGACCAATACCAGACTCAATCTACTTTGAAAAATGGCTGTACCAAGTGTGCACTACGCCGACACGTGTCGAATGAGGTTACAACTCAACATAAAAAAAAAATGTTTCTTTATTAATTATAATGGGAAATGTAGCGGAACTACGTCAGATCACGAAGCTGCTAGAGGTAATTTAAATCTCTGGTCAGATGATGCCAGGCAATTTTCATCTTTTTTTTTACAATTAGCTTAATTAATCGTTCAATAAAATCATGTGTTGATATTTCTGTTTATTTAATTGGAATGAGCCTCGTCTTCATATCAACTTTGTAATTCGATCAACAACACTTAGCGCTAGGAAAAATTTGGATATAAAATATTCTATTTCTTAATAAATATTTATTTCATTATTAAGGTAATAATCTATGCCAACAAAGCCATGTATTTGACAATTTCTTAAAACTGGTATGGTGGAATGCATTTGTGCTTAGTTTAATTTAAATTTACATTCGGACGTTTAAGCCAGTCGGCCACACGGCAGTCGAAGCCAGTCGGCCACACGGCTGACGAAGCCGCGGCAGTCGAAGCCAGTCGGCCACGCAGACGAAGCCAGTCGGCCACTCGGCAGATGAAGCCAGTCGGCTACACAGTAGACGAAGCCAGTCGGCCAATCGGCAGACGAAGCCAGTCGGCCACACGGCAAACGAAGCCAGTCGGCTACACGGCAGACGAAGCCAGTCGGCTACACGGCAGACGAAGCCAGTCGGCCACACGGCAGAGGAAGCCAGTAGGCCACACGGCAGACGAAGCCAGTAGGCCACACGGCAGACGAAACCAGTCGGCCACACGGCAGTCGAAGCCAGTCGGCCACACGGCAGACGAAGCCAGTCGGCTACACGGCAGACGAAGCCAGTCGGCCACACGGCAGACGAAGCCAGTCGGCCACACGGCAGAGGAAGCCAGTAGGCCACATGGCAGACGAAGCCAGTCGGCCACACGGCAGACGAAACCAGTCGGCCACGCAGACGAAGCCAGTAGGCCACACGGCAGACGAAGCCAGTAGGCCACACAACAGACGAAGCCAGTCGGCCACACGGCAGACGAAGCCAGTCTGACACAGGGCAGTCGAAGCCAGTCGGCCACACGGCAGACGAAGCCAGTCGACCATGCAGACGAAGCCAGTCGGCCACTCGGCAGACGAAGCCAGTCGGCCACACGGCAGACGAAGCCAGTCGGCCACGCAGACGGTGAGCTTGTAAGTTAATAAAAATGACAAATCCTCACTTTAACCCAGGAATAAAACCATCTGCAAGCTTGAAACTTTAAATGTATGTCCCTATACCGTCAGAAAAGAAATCGCATTATATAAATAGATTAGCCTCTAAAGACTCTTTAATTCTTTAATTAAAGACCTCTCCGGAGCTACTGCCAGACTGACTGTTCCTAAGTAACTCTTATTGCACTGAACGAGATGATAGTTACAAATAGGTCTCTTGCAAACGTTTAATATAGTGGTGATTATGATACATGATGGGCCCGTTGGGCATTACTGTATGTATCATTTTCTTACCAAATGTCCCATTATTCATATATATATATATACAGATGAGGTTAAAGTTCTCTTCAAAATCGATTCGGCATTATAGATCAATGTACAACTAATTCGGGAAAAATGTGAGTGAAGTTAGCCCGTTTAGCCTATTTAGCCCATTTAGCCTATGTAGTAAATAGGCTAGAATTTTTCTCCTATTTAGCCTATGGAGTAAATAGGTTACAACATTCAGCTAAGTTATCCAATTTAGCCTATTTTACTTAAAATGGTTGTGCTATTAATACCATTTTATGTAGTACATAAGATACAACTTTAAGCCTATTTAGCCTTTGCATGCAAATTTTTATCCTTTATTATAACATCAATTTAGCACGTTTATCCCATTTAGCCCATTTAATTTAGAAAGACTATGTTAATAAGACCTGTTTAAAAACAGTTTAAATCGACTTATAACTATCTCTAGTTAAAGAGGCTAAATGGTCTAATTAACATAGCCTTTTTTGAATTAAATGGGTAAATTTGGATAAATGGGCTGAATGTTGTAGCCTTTTCAATACATATGCTAAATAGGCTCACTAGGATAAAAAATGTAGCCTATATGCTACATAGTTGAAATAGGCTGAATGGTCTTATTAACGTAAACCATTTTAAATTAACTGGGATATATGAGCTGAATGCTGTAGCCTATTCAATACATATGCTAAATAGTCTAAATAAGATAAACTCAACTAAACTTTATTCAGGCAAATCGGCAACAAACATTGCATTGGCCTACACAAATATACAACAGTGCATCCAAAAACATAGAATAAATACATTCATAATTAATATAACTTTCATTGTACTTGGATAATACTTTACATTAAGTTTATCTCATCTGTCAATGTATATATTCATGCATTAACACGTATATAAGTTTAAAACCTACCATCCATAGCTCTTTTATATATATTTTGCTAAATTTAAATGTATGTGTCTAGAATTTGATCTCATTTAATGAAGAAATTTATTTATGGTAGGGAATGACATAATCTAGACAAATATATAGCACGTAAATCTCTACAACTTGGGCACATAAGAATAGAATGCAATTCCGATTCAACTTGGCACTGGTTGCTGTGAATACCTAATCTGTTTTCTGCAATTATATTGTTATGTCTTCCAATTACGAGAACTCAATCGTAGCCTGGTTAAAAATGTTCTTAACGAATCGTTTTTTATATTAGTCATGACACAATATATGTTTGCATGTTTAAAATATTTATGTAAATATTTTGTGTATGGGCTGGAGGCCTTATCATAATAAATCTTTGACTTGACTTGACTTGACTTATATTAGTCAATAAGATTCAAAACAAAACTGCTTCTTGAACTTACAATAAGTTGTTAATATATTCTCTCCATTTTTGTTTATATTGATCAAACATTCTTTCTTTGATTAAAGGGTATAATTTTATATCTACGTCTTCAAGATACCAAAGCTATGAACATTCTAAATTATCTTATGGGTTCCTTAATTCTGTATATCCATGCTTTATTATTAATTGGAATGGAATCTATCAATTGATTATAAAAGGCTTCCTTTACAGAGCTGATATTACAATTTCTTATTTCATCCAATACTTGATAGATCTTAAAGCTGCTAGTGTCCATAATGGTATTCTTCCTGGTTCACCTAATGCTGTTTGATCCACAGTACGTTTATTAACTCCAAGAATAATTTTACAAAATTTTATATGTAGTTTATCCACTTCTACATAGTTAAAAATCCCCCACAGTTCCGAACAATACAATAAAATTGGTGAAATGAGTTTGTCAAAATTGTATGCATGTCCAATGAAATTCTCTTGAACAAATATCTGATCTGTCTGCAGGCTTCAAACACGCGTGATAAGAGCTAATATGTATGAGTAAAAAAAGGATGTCACAGTACTAACCCAAAATTCAAACTGACGGAAATATTTACACTTAATCTACATAAATTTGAAATTATTCAAAATCTTTTGAGCGACTATGATTGATAACGATAAACTTGATGTCCATGGCAAAATTATAGTTAACACGCACATGATATGGATATAGGATACAGTAAAGCACGATGTAGCGAGGTTTCATCTTAGTGCTCGGAAATATGATTTGAATTGATTTAGTGATTGATTTGTAGATAGCTAGCTAGCTAGCTGTGTTTTTTGTTAGTTTTTTTTGGGGGGGGGGGTTTGTTGTTGTTGTTTTTTTTGCTTCATCCCATTGACGCGCATACGCGCCAACAAGGGCAATAACGTTGTCGTATTAAATTGCCGTGTCCTCGCCCACTTTGTACCCACATTCAATCCGCGTGAACCTTTCGAAAACGTGGTGTGACCAATACCCACGTAGGAAAATGGCTTCGTTTAAAATAGACTGCTACAAGTGTGCACTACGCTGACACGTGTCGATTGAGACAACAGCTTAAAAAGTGAATGTTTCTATATCAATTATCATGGGAAATGTAACCGGAACTACGTCAGATCACGAAGCTACTATAGAGGTAATTTAAACCTCTGATCAGATGATGTCAGGCAATGTTCATCTTTTTTACACTTATTTTAATATACGAATCGTTCAATAAAATCATGTGTTGATATTTCTGTTTATTTAATTGGAATGAGCCTCGTCTTCCAATCAACCTTGGAATTCGATCAACAACACTTTGCGCTAAGTAAAATTTAAATACGATATTCCTCTTAGAAACATACCAAAATATTTCATTTCTTAATAAACATTTTTTTTTTCATTATAAAGGTAATTATTTATGCCAATTTATCCATGTACTTGACAATTTATCCATGTACTTGGCAATTTATTCATGTACTTGACAATTTATCCATGTACTTGACAATTTATTCATGTACTTGACAATTTATCCATGTACTTGACAATTTATTCATGTACTTGACAATTTCTTAAAACAGGAATGGAGGAATGCATTTGTGCGTAGTTTAAATTTACATCACTTAGCGTTAAGTATTGTTGGTGGAATTCGAGTCTGGATATAGGATCTATGTTACATTCATTATTATGATGTCCATGGTTTTAGAAGGGCGGAAATAACCTTCCGTGGTTTTGCGGTGATCATTTATTCAGTTTTACTCAGGGAAAAAAGGAGAAGTTTCTGCGTTCTTGCTTCAACTACTTTGATATTGACGTTGGTACACTATATCTATAGATTGATTGACAAGTTCTAACAACTTAAACGACGCTGGGAAGGTTATGCAAGATTCGTGCTCCTAATCGGGTTCGAACACCAACATTTCGGATGTGCAGCCCGGTCAGTCACCATTGGGCAGTGATGCCATTCTAAGACAACATATTAGGAACGTATTTGGTTAGATATTGTCCCTATGATAACCTAGATATTAAGATCCATATGTACCAAAACGGTAAATATTATATATACTTTTACAATATGTCGAGTCCGAAGACCGAATTTACAAGGACGGTCTTTAACAATTTGCCATCGGGACAAGTAGTGGTTCTTTTTTCTCCAAATCTGAAGATTAAGACTATTTAGGTTTGCAGAGGTGCCGGAATTGATTTGTTGTGCTGACACATACCGTCGCTGCGACAGTATCGCAGTCATAGACCCGAGTGCATAGATCCATAAACATACCGTAAGTTAATTAGAAGGTGACCCTGTCAAGATTCGAACCCACATCGGCGATGAGCTAAGTGATAGCAAGTCAGTAACTTAAACCACTTGGCTTCGTCGATCACTAAACCAATGTCGAGTTAGACAAACGAGTCTACAGCAATCTATAAGTGGATAACTGGTTTGGAACAGAAACTTTAAAGCACTATGTTAAAAGTTTCTGAAATAGACGAATTAACCTTTCAAACTTTTAATTTGAGATTGTGATATTAAAGTTTCCTTAAATTTATTGGAAATAAACTGGCATCGAAAACAATTGGCATTTATTTTTTAGCATATTAAAACAACAAAAGTTGCTTCTTTGGAGGCAATACGGGTTCCATAGACAGTAATCGACTTTTATGTAAGCCTTTAATCACAACCTGGGACTTGTTATAAACACATATACAAATCTATCTAAGCTTTCTAAGTAGCATCTTTCTCTTTTTTAAGTTTCGAAATCTGACGGTAATCAAAAATTCCTGGTACAGATGAAATTGCTAACTGCATCCCCTTTTTCAATTACATTGAATCCTGATTGCTTTGCAAGACCTTTATCTCCTGTTTCTATTATTTCAGATATTTCGACTTTATTGCGTGACACTAAACACCATAGCATGCTAGGTTAGTTCTTGGTTGGCTTTGACCACGCGATATGATCGCGAGGGCGGGTATTCTCCATTTTAATAATGGCCTTGTTCGAGCGCAATCTATAGTCACTATAGTTGAACCTGTATTAGTGGCCACCTGTATTAAGTGATCAACCTGCATTTAGCGGTCAATTTTAATATTTCCAATCTAAGCATTCTGTTATACATTTAACCTTCATTTAGCGGTCATCTCTGTTAAGCGGCCATTTTCTCTTGTTCCCTTAAATGGCCGCTTAAGACAGGTTTGACTGTTTTTACATATCTTGATCAATGTCTTATGTAAATCTATAAACTATATATCAATTGATTACTCTTTTATAATGTGGGGTGGCCGTCGTACTCATGCAAAAATGTACCCAAATAACTGGTCAACCCAAATAAAGGTACACTTAAATATAGAGGATATAATGGCTAAATAATTTTTGTTCTAAGGATGAACCGCCGACCGAAAACATTTTGCACAGCCAGTGACATTTCCTCATTTAAAAGAGGAAAAGTCCCTGTTAAAACAATGGGAAGGACGATAATCGAGCAAATACACATACGCAGAGGCTGACATGCGACTAATCTTTAGTTGGCCTTCGAACAAGGCCTTTGCT
>CM037777.1:98801069-98851069 GCA_021229015.1 Solen grandis
TATGTGATGGTTGTGTGTGACTGTATACATGTTCATGTGTTTGTATGTGATGCTGACTGTATACATGTTCATGTGTTTGTATGTGATGCTGACTGTATACATGTTCATGTGTTTGTATGTGATGCTGACTGTATACATGTCCATGTGTATGTATGTGATGCAGACTGTGTGATGCAGACTGTATACATGTCCATGTGATTGTATGTGATGCTGACTGTATACATGTTCATGTGTTTGTATATGATGCTGACTGTATACATGTTCATGTGTTTGTATATGATGCTGACTGTATACATGTCCATGTGTATGTATGTGATGCTGACTGTATACATGTTCATGTGTTGTATGTGATGCTGACTGTATACATGTTCATGTGTATGTATGTGATGCTGACTGTATACATGTTCATGTGTTTGTATGTGATGCTGACTGTATACATGTCCATGTGTATATATGTGATGCTGACTGTATACATGTTCATGTGTATGTATGTGATGCTGACTGTTTACATGTTCATGTGTTTGTATGTGATGCTGACTGTATACATGTTCATGTGTTTGTATGTGATGCTGACTGTATACATGTCCATGTGTATGTATGTGATGCTGACTGTATACATGTCCATGTGTTTGTATGTGATGCTGACTGTATACATGTTCATGTGTTTGTATGTGATGCTGACTGTATACATGTCCATGTGTTTGTATATGATGCTGACTGTATACATGTCCATGTGTTTGTATGTGATGCTGACTGTATACATGTTCATGTGTTTGTATGTGATGCTGACTGTATACATGTTCATGTGTTTGTATGTGATGCTGACTGTATACATGTTCATGTGTTTGTATGTGATGCTGACTGTATACATGTTCATGTGTTTGTATGTGATGCTGACTGTATACATGTTCATGTGTTTGTATGTGATGCTGACTGTATACATGTTCATGTGTTTGTATGTGATGCTGACTGTATACATGTCCATGTGTTTGTATGTGATACTGACTGTATTATCAAGTGTCTTTATGTGATGCTGACTGTATATTCAAGTGTCTATATGTGTTTGTATGTGATGCTGACTGTATACATGTCCATGTGTATGTATATTACAGCACACCAGCAGGAAAGCGGTTCCAACAGCTCTCACATCAGCTGGACCAACTTCAGGAGGAAAACTATAAACTGGAGTCAGGTGGGTGTGGCTGCATATAGGTGTGTGCTGATATGGGTGTTTCCTGATATGGGTGTGGCTTAATATGGCTGTGCCCTGATATGGGTGTGGCTTAATATGGATGTGTGCTGATATGGGTGTGTCCTGATATGGGTGTGGCTTAATATGGATGTGTGCTGATATGGATGTTTCCTGATATGGGTGTGGCTTAATATGGCTGTGCCCTGATATGGGTGTGGCTTAATATGGATGTGTGCTGATATGGATGTTTCCTGATATGGGTGTGGCTTAATATGGATGTGTGCTGATATGGATGTTTCCTGATATGGGTGTGGCTTAATATGGATGTGTGCTGATATGGGTGTGTCCTGATACAGTGGTGCTATCATATCAGTTGTCAAAAAATACGATTGATAATAAATTGAATACATGTCTTGAGATATGAAGTTTTAATCTAA
The DNA here is from genome assembly GCA_021229015.1 of Solen grandis. Lineage (NCBI taxonomy): Eukaryota > Metazoa > Mollusca > Bivalvia > Adapedonta > Solenidae > Solen > Solen grandis. Next base: position 98,802,699 of record CM037777.1, read on the forward strand.
TACCATACAATATACAATCCACGATCTGAGATTTACATTATGCGATATTCGATACACGGTAAGCACAGTTTACATGACAATTTTTATACCTGCAACCATTATTTGACTACAAGTTCAGGAATATGCAAAAACTTTGTGTTGTTAACAATATTTATCGTCACCTTTAACTGGTAAACCGTTTGTCCATCTGAAATAAAATAGCGAGCGACAGGAAATTGGGACAAACTTAATTGCAGTCTCCCTGAAAAAGCGATGGACTATACGATCTCCATCGAGACCAACATTAAGCATATGTAATGAGAGAACGATTTTTTTAGCTCACCTGAGCACAACTACTCATGGTGAGCTTTTGTGATCGCCTTTTGTCCGTTGTCCGGCATCCGGCGTCAACAATTTCTTTAAACAACATCTCCTTCTAAACTACTCACTGGAATTTGATAAAACTTCACAGGAATGTTCATTATGGGGCCCTTTACCAAAGTTGTTAAAATTATTTTGATTGGTCAAAAATCTAGGTCACAGGAGCTAAAAATAGATTTTAAAAAAGAAAATTTTAAAAAACTTCTTCAAAACCACAAGGCCTAGCCTTTTGATTTTTGGTATGTAGCATGATCTTATGACTCTCTACCAAGATTGTTCAAATTATGACCCTGGGGTCAAAATTGGCCCTGCCCTGGGGGTCACATGATTTTACATAGAGTTATAATAAGAAATATAATAATCTTCTTGTAAGAAAGTATAAGGCCTGGAGCTTAGATATTTGGCGTGTAGCATCATCTTATGGTCCATTACCAAGATTGTTAAAATTATGGCCCTGGGGTCAAAATTAGTGAAGCTTCACAAAAGTTGCTGAAATTATTCTGATCCATAAAAAATCATGGCTGCCATGGGTGGGGCTTATTTGCCTTATATGTATATAGTGAAAGGACATCTCCTCTGAAATTGCTGGACAGAATTTGATAAAACTTTACAGGGATCATCTCCTTCAAAACTACTGGCCAGATTTCAAAATGTTTTAATAGAGACTGATGTTCCTTGGGTAACCGTACTCTCAGGTGAGCGATCCAGGGCCATCATGGTCCTCCTGTTTAATAAAGATTATCTACAAATACATTCTTTATGATTACGTGTAATGATAACAATCACAATAAAAACAAATAATAAAAAAAATTACTGATAGTTTATCTGGTACTCTGCCACATGTGTTAATCAACACAATATCTTTTGGAGCAATTTTTTTTTCAAGTTATACATTAACCCGCCAAACTAAATAAAATGTACACATACTACAAATGATATTTAAGGTATAAAGAAAGTATCTAACGAGAGAGAGAAATATTGTATCAATATTACTCATTAACAAAACTTTGTAAGCTTTTATTTTTTTTTATTAGCTCACCCTGAGCTTTGCTCAGGTGAGCTATTGTGATCCTGTGAGTGTCCGTCGTGCGGCGTCAACAATTTTTAGTGTTTACTCTCTATCACCTTTATTTCATAAGCAATCATCTTCAAACTTAAAGAAAATGTTTATGACCATAATGTCTTGATTGAGTTCGATTATGGCTGAGATCCGTCAGTTAGGTCAGGAGTTATGCCCCTTTTAATATTCAAAAAATGCCGTATTTCACGATGTTTACACTATAGCATCTTCATCTTTTGAGCAATCATCTTCAAACTTTATGGCAATGCTTATGACCATAATGTCTCGATTGAGTTCGATTAAAGCTGAGATCCATCAATTAGGTCAGGAGTTAAACCCCTTTTAATATTAAAAATGCCATATTTCACTTTGTTTACACTCTAGCATCTTCATCTTTTGAGCAATCATCTTCAAACTTTATGGCAATGCTTATGACCATAATGTCTTGATTGAGTTTGATTATGGCTGAGATCAGTCGATTAGGTCAGGAGTTAAACCCCTTTTAATATAAAAAAATGCCAGATTTCACTTTGTTTACACTCTAGCATCTTCATCTTTTGAGCAATCATCTTCAAACTTTATGACAATGTTTATGACAATAATGTCTCGATTGAGTTTGATTAAAGCTGAAATCTGCTGATTAGGTCAGGAGTTAAGCCCCTTTTTATATAAAAAAATGCCATATTTCACGTTGTTTACACTCTAGCATCTTCCTTTTTTTAGCAATCATCTTCAAACTTTATGACATTGTTAATGACCATAATGTCTCGATTGAGTTCAATTGTGGCTGAGATGCCCCTTTTAATACAAAAAATGCAAGATTTCACTTTGTTTATTCTCTACCAACTTTATTTTTTTTAAACAATCTTTTTTAACTTTAAGACAATGTTTATGCCCATAATTTCGCAATCGGGTTCCATTATAACTGATATTGACTAGTAAATTTAGGAGTTATGCCCTTTTCACCATAAAAAAAGCCAGATTTCACTTTTACACTCTAGCATCTTTATTTCTTAAGCAATCATCTTTCTCAGGTGAGTGATCAAGGGCCATCTTGGCCCTCTTGTTGTATTTCCAATATATATTAAGTGACTGTCAAAGTTATTAATTGAATATATGAATTAATTTATGAACTTTAACGAGGAACTCAGATAATCAGCTGCTATTTTTTTTAAAATTATTTTCTTCGCCTGTAAACGATTATTTTTCTGATTTGCATGCATGTCAAACAATCCAAACAGCTGTGATAAATTACTAGTATTTAGACAGATTAAATCTTATCCATATTGGACAATATTTATTGTTTATGGTTTAAATTTCATGCGCGTGATTTTGTCAGTCCCCTTTATTGGACAGGTCCCTATGAGTATTATGAATATAATTGGTCCATGTCCTTTCATAAAAGAAAGCGACCACTCAATGAGTGCTCATGAACCAACACATAGAAGTATAGCATTTGCAAGAGAACTTCTACTACTGTCAATTAGCCGAAAAGAATGTAATGATGCATGAACAATTGCATGCAACATGCACCTTATATACCTCAGGAAGAGTGAAGAGGTCGCCGATTCTGTTGCAGCTTATACATGATGATAGCAGAAAATCTAATTAATCTGCAAACAACTTCTAAATTGGTCCCATGCTTTCAACCATAAGTGCAAATTATTTGTTCCTATAAAAGAAATGTAAAAAAAAAAAAAAAATTATCAATCACAAGAATATTAAGACTTTTCGTATTCCATTAGTCTTTTAGATGTAAAGAACCAAAAAAGAAAAACAGAGAGAGAGAGAGAGACCTTTTACTATTAATATCATCATCAACAAGATTTGCTATGGAAATATACTGATACATGTATATAGAATGTCTTCCTCTTCAGAATATAATACTTCTATGATGAATATTTAATTTTAAAATAATAATATTATAATGATATAATGTGCATAAAAAGGAATAAATAGATATGAATAAGATTAATTAATTAATGGAAGAAATTTGTAGTCATGTTGTTGTTGTCTGATAGATTCCTCTGTTGTCTTCAGAGCACTCCTTGGTAGGATGAAGAATTTTGAGTTATCTGTATTAAGGGTCACACTTCATTATAAACACTCCTAATGTTGTGAATATATACGGTACTCTAAAACGCATAGGCAGCAGAACTTATAGTCAGACGGTATAAATTTATTCGGTACAGTTTATATTACGTAAGTGCTCTATAGTGTATGTATGTATATACACTTAGTTATTCTAAGTTACTTGTAAATTATTGTATAGTATCTATTATAACAGAGGACCAGTTTTTGACTAAGCTACACACTGACACTACATAACACCCTGGTTCTTTCTGTGATAATGTTTTCTTACAATAGGCCTGCGACCATTTTTCATGTTTTCTGTCATGTTAAGAAGTACTGGTAATAACATTCATGTTGTGTAAACTTTGATTGTCCCTCCCTCGCCTTGGGGTGGGATTCGGGTGGGGGTGAGTGACGGCTGGTATACCGGTACCGGCAATACATAAAGGTGACATATCCGGTCAAAATAAACACATGCTGTGCTGTGACCACTGATAAGAAGGTATGGCACGCGTCTGGTGAAATATAATTACGTAGGTTAAATATACACATTCATAAGACATGAGAAAAAAAATCAAAGATATATTTTAAGCGAACTATACATGTAATAATACGAAATTTATAGATTTTCTCCCATTTAACTTTTACTCAAACTTAATTTTTTTTCAGGAGCATAACTCAAAAAGTATCCGAGATATTAACTTAGAACTTCATAAGTGGATAGATTTTCTTGAGGTGGAGTGCAGTGCACAAGAATGATAACGTTACCTTTCATAATTTTTGAGTTATTGCCCTTTGTTATTTTTCAGGCTTAAGTTTTGTCACAATGACCTTGACATTTTACCTGTAGACCTCAAAATAGGGGAATTAGTAGGTCTTCACAAGGGTTTCATATCTATAATCACTTTAAACATCAGTCTTCATTACCAAAAATTTTCTTTTAAAAATGAAATATTCTACTCTCCAACACATCTTCTAAAGAGCAAGCGTTCAGCGGGGGATGGCCATGTCAACATGGCTCTTGTTCGACTTATATTCATGATTAAAGTTTTTGTACAACATTTTTTTTTCACTGAACCCATTGATGTTTTTCTTTGAAACTTGGTGTACTTATGTTTGACTATTAGGCCTGTCTTTGGTCATGAGGTGATTACTATGTCATGGAATTTGACAAATTTATGCCCCTTTTCAACTTAAAATCTTGATCAAGTTTTTCCATCACCTGAGTTCTCCACTGGACCCATGAAGGTGTTGCCTTGGAACTTTGAATGCTTGTTTATGACCTCTTCCTTCTACATGTAGGGAAGAGAACATCACTCCTTCATAAATTTTGACTAAAGAATGTGGACTTAAAATCTCATTATTTATTTTTATACTTGCTCACTTTTAACTGATCCCTTTGAGATATTGCCTTCAATTTGGAATACATGTTTATATCCCTTGCTTTTTAATAATACAGTGATTCTCATTTTGTTTTTAATTGCAATATTTTTCTATATTGACAGAATTAGAATAGTAGAGCACACTGTCTTATGGACAGCTCTTGTATTCGTGTATATTTGAGTATTTAAGTTGATTGAACCATTAAATTAGTTAGACTGATATTTCTCAGACTGATTTTGGAAAATCTATTATTTGCAGTGTATGAAATTCTAACTTGAATGATTATGCAGTCTTATATTAGCCTTAGTTATTTGCCTTAGTTACATACTGAATCGATATTTTTGGTTAATGTTTGGAAAGCACCATTCGTTTTATGCCCCACCAAAATGGGGGGGGGGGGGCATATAGATTTGCCTTTGTCCATACGTCCATTCGTCCCCATACTTTGTGACACGCATAACTCTGAAGTATTTGTACTTCAGACTTGAAACTTCATGAATATTTTTTCAGGACATGAATTTGTGCACCTGGGTATTCTTATGCTCCCCACACACACACCCCCAAAAAGCATATATTTTGCCTATTTCCATTCACTCATCCAAAACTGTGACACAGGTAACTCTGAGGTATTTTGTTTCAGACTTTAAACTTCATGGATATGTTACTCAGGACATGACTTTATGCTCTTGGGTGTTGCCTTTGTTTTGGAAATGCAACGGGTGGGCATCGATGTCCATCTGGAACATTTCTAGTTTTTAGCTCACCTGAGCACAACGTGCTCATGGTGAGCTATTGTGATCGCCTTTTGTCCGTCGTCGTCCGTGCGTGCGTCGTCCGTCCGTCGTCAACATTTGCTTTAAACAACATCTCCTCATGAACCGCTGAAGGATTTGACCAAACTTCACAGAATCATCTTTATGATGCCCTCTATCAAGTTGTACAAATTATTCAGATTGGTTGAAAAGTAGGTCACGGAGCTAAAAATAGATTTTAAAAATGCAAATCTTTGAAATCTTCTTCTGCAAAACTGCAAGGCCTAAGCTTAGATATTTGTATGTAGCATCATCTTAGGGGCCATTACCAAGATTGTACAAATCATTAGCCTACGGTTGAAAATGCCCCCGCACCAGGTGTCACTTGTTTTACATAGAGTTTATATAGGAAAATCTTTAAAAATCTTCTTCTATGAATCCTTTTAGGCCAAGAGCTTAGATATTTTGGTATGTAGCATCATCTAATGGTTCATTACCAAGATTGTTCAAATCATAGTCCTACGGTGATAAATGCCCCCACATCAGGGGTCACTGTTTACATAGATTATATAGGAAAATCTTTAAAAATCTTCTTCTATGAATCCATAAGGCCTAGAGCTTAGATATTTGGTGTATAATATTGTCAGGGCTAAAATGTTTAAGATTGAGTTATATCAGAATTCTTGTCTGTTTAAAAACCTTGTAATCAGTTGTAGCAATGGTACTCAGGTGAGCGTTTCAGGGCCATCATGGCCCTCTTGTTTCAAAAATCATCCCCCAATGAAATATAATTATTTTACAATATGAATTTTTTGAGTTCAGATTCAAGAGAGAAATTGTGATTTTAAGCAGTTGATTTTCATGATTGGTAGAAGTTAAGATTTACGGTTTGTTGTTGAACAACCAAAATTTGTTTAGTTCCATTATATAGCTATAACTGGAGACCATTATGTAAACTGTGAAAAAGCACAGTAAGTCAGTTAAGCAAATCACAATTTAAAGTATGGGTAAATAAATCACAAGATAAAATATGGTTGAACAATTCCCAAGATAAAGTATGAGTATCCAATGTTGAATATGTTATACTCACTTTTGTGTTATAATAGAGTGCATTATAATGGATTCACACTTTATACTGAAGAAAGTCATGCTTAGAATAAAATTGTTCTAGCAGGTGGTATGGTATATTTGACCTCTTGTAATTTTCGTTTTTGCAGCCAAAGACGATTACCGAATCAAAGTAGATGTACTACAGAAGGAGGTCAATGAAGCCAAAGACAAGGTAGGACACACGTCTTCCCATCACCTTCTACTATAACAGGAGTCACTCTGTCCCCTTGTGTCACCCATACAGACCTAGATCATCCTGAACAAGGCATCAGTTTGATCAGGTTTTATTGTCAACAATACACTGATGAGAAGGAAAGAGTTGAAGTTTTCATCTGACCAGTTTTTTTGTTACTTGGATGTTTACAATGTATTTGAATTTTAACCAGATATTTCAAAGAAAAGTAGGGTCATGATAAACTGATGTTGTTGTATGGACAGGTGGTCATATTTGTTTTGTTTTGTAATTTTGTTAGGATTGTGACAAATTTGATAATAGGTTGTTTAACCTTTCCTCTATAACTCATTTTACGCATCAGTAGGTACACATAAGCCTGATCTGCAGAAAACACGTTAAACTTACAAATTAATTACAAATCTCATTCCAGACACTGAGGAGCAGCGAACAGCATAAAACCTGACACCTGCGATTCTCGCAGGTGATCTGTTTATGCTGTTCGCATAGGTCTTTTCATGGTTTCTTATGAGGGAAAGGGTTAATGGAGAGGTAGTTTTGGCTAGCTTTTTTAGTCATTTAGGTCAAGGTCAGTTTTACTGAAAAACAAGTTTTACAGGGTCAAGTTGACTTACCAAAAACAAAAGGGGTGGGGACAAAGGAGTTTGACACGAAGAGGAGGGGAGGGAGGAAATCACAACTTTTTCACCCATGCAAATGCAACTATCATGCAATGAAACCCACAAGGAATTCAGTAGATTTGGCCCAATTTCACCTGTTGTTCTATTTTCACTTTAATTTAGCAGTGACTTTCTGATTCTAGATCTAAAACCAATAGCATTTCATAGTTACATGAATGGTCACGTGTTTTTGCAAAATGGCTCTTTTATTGAAATGAAATTAGACCAATGGGCTTCATTGTATGATAGTTGCGTTTGCATGGGTGAAAAGTTGCAATTTTCCGTTACATAAATGTATACACTTGCAATAGGTGCAAAGTATTTAAGGATACCTCCATAAAATGAAGGTGTAAATGGAGTAGTATCCCTCCTTGTAAAGCATATAGTGATTTATGACCCCCCCCCACACACACACACACACACCCTGGTGTCAAACCCCTTAGGGTGGGGGGAAGAGTTTTTCCATTTAAAAACTTTGTAAAGAAAGCTATCATGACCAAATCTGGTACAAAGGCAGCTTTCAAGGTTGAGGTTGATTATGGGACCTTGATGTCTGGTACCCAATGCTTGTATAAATCAACATTTAGTTTTCATGGAATTTCCATGTTGCTTGTTTGTCACTTAGATTGATTAAGTATTGCCTTTCTCCTGTAATGCAGCAAAGGTGTCACACTTGTGTCTGTTTTAGTTGTAGTTACACTGAAAATTGTATTGATTGAATTCTAATCAAAGATATATTGTGGAGTCCAGCCATGTCCCTAGCATGCCTGGATATAAATATACCCTCATACCTTTCTCTCTGGGGACACTACATACTGTAGTGTGTGAGACACAGTCTGTGTTTTAGCTAATTGGCAGCATTCATATCTCTTGACGAGGTATTGATGGTCTCTGTATCTAAAAAAGTACTTGATATATGGCAGACTTGTTGCACTATTGAATGTTAACCTAGGTATTATAGTGAGCAGCTACTCGGCGAATTATGAAAGGAAGAAAGTCTATCGTTTTGAGCTCCTTTTCAGTATACATGGTAAGTGTGGATGACTCAAACATATGTATGAATGAGAAATTATCCTGGGATATCTGTAAAGAAGTTTAATTTGCATCATAAAAAATATGTCTGAGTTTACGATTCAGAAGTTTATACTTGGGCAGGCTAAGATATGATCAATATAGGTACTTTGATTAAAGTGTGATAAGAATTATCATCTTCAAATTTCAATTCATTTTGTTCTTACAATGGTATATTAATTTGATGGGGTAGCTGTAAAGGAATCATATATCATACCCTGTTCTGTTTTTAACTAGATTTTTCAACAAAAAATTCTGGTTATTAGATTGGGGAATGTCGTTGTACAGGTGGGCGGTGTCAAACTTTCGTTTCCAGATGATAACTTGAGTCATACATGACATATCAATACCAAACTTTTTGTACAGGTTCTTATATGAAGAGCTTGCTTGGTATTGTATTTCAAGTCAGCCGGGTCAAGGTCATTGTGACTAAAAATATAAAATAAGTTTCTGGATGATAACTTGAGTCAGAGATGACATTCTATACCAAACTTTATGTACAGCTAGTTGATATTAAGGGCTTGCTTGGTATTTCATTTGAAGTCCCAACCAATATTCCTGCTTTTTATTCATAATCAATTGCATGTTTATATACCGAACATTAATCATGAAACATCTGGGTTTCGTGTCAGTCCTGACCCTTGTTCTCCCTTGTGGGAGTGTAAACCACCTTTAGTGATAGATCAAGATTTTTGCTGCCCCATTCTAAACTATCTAATAAGATGATAACAAGTTCTAACATTACAATAGTGCTTGTTTTCTCTGCTTTCATTTTGATCAGGTGACAATTATGTACGTGTGATGATAAAACAAGCTTAGATTTGCTTGTCTTCCTCATGGCAAATCCTGATATTGAACTTGCAAGAAGGTTTTATTTTTAACATCTATTATTCATTGAAAAGCAGATACTGTTGCTATGAAACCTAGCCTGGATTATGTGGGGTTACCCTCCAGGGACTCTACTGTACTAATGTTGTATTAAAACAATGAGCAGTCGTTCACATACTATAAATATTTTAACAGTCATATTTTGATTCAGAAAGGAATGTGAAATCAGATCTCTTTTCTTGTGGGTAAAATTGGTTTCATATTGATATCACAGGTCATATTAATGAAGCTTTAATGGAATAGAAGTTTAAAAAAACAATAAGAGTATGTCAGTGTTTTGATGTATCATTACAAAGTGAGGCAGATCACATGCACAGTTTCACCATCACATTCCACTGTACAAAAAAATTATATTGCATAGCCAGAGCCATGTTGCAGGGGTATTTATAAGTAATGATAGTTCTAATTTGTTTCTGATTTACATGTGTTTGATAGAATTGTAGTTGTGGTCATTCTATTCTTACCTTTTGAAAAACATTTTATACAAGTATTCAACCTATCATTCTTTTTCTCCACTGATAGTGAAACATATTGCATGACAATGAATAATTATATTCAAACTTTCAATCTTCTATCACCAGTAATGCTGACTGGATGGCTGCAGAACCAACCATTTACATTTAACTGGGAGGTATTATGATCAATCCTTTGCTGCAATATACCAAATTAATTAACCCTTTACTTCATATAGACTCATTTTGATGCATTGGCAAACAAAGCAGACCCAGATCAGAAAGCTCCTACATAAAATGGTACTTAGAATCATGAATTCTTTTTTCCCACATGGACTGAGTAGAAACTGAGCTACAGTATTGTATGAGCAAACAGGAGAGACCCTGATCAGAAGTTCCTATAGGAGCTGTCGGATCTGGGTCTGCTGGGTTTGCCAATGCATCTGCATGAAGTAAAGGGTTAAAACCTTTAAACTGTGGTAGGTGCTAATACAATATGTCTTATGATTAAATCATTATCTTTTCCAGAACTCTGAGCTAGCCAGTCTTGCTGAAGAGAATCGTGTTCTTAAAGATGAGCTAGATGTTTTGAGACATGCAGCTGAACAAGTGGTGAGTATGGCTTGACATATCATTGGAGAGTCAGCTCGGTAGTTTGGAGGTTCTTGGTTCAATCCCAGACTGCTAGATACCAAAATTGTTAAAAATAGTTCAGATATATTGCTCTTGTTTGATGCTCCATGCATAAGAGTAGTATCATGGCTGGTTGGTGTTATGCCACATAAAATCCAAGCAAATAAACATCATCATTTGAAATTCTGTCTAGTTTTAACAGGAAGGTTTATCAATATTTTTATGGAGAAGTGATCCTTTTATTCTAGGTGTACAGTCAAATGGATGTTGAATTTGTTGCTAATTTTGCTTTTTCTCATCTTTCAGGCAAAATATGAAACCCAGATTGAATCATACAAAAAGAAAATGGGTGAGTACTGAGTAGGCTTGTATATTTTGATTAAGAATTTAAGAGTGTATGAAACTACCTATAGAAAGTGAGGGAAGTTTATTTCTTTAATATCTTCCACAAGTTACAATTGACAAAAATATTAAACAATGCAAAGTCTAAAGTGCTATGGGGTTAAACTCGATAAACATGTTGTAAATGGTGTCAAAGTCGACCCCTTCCACAACCCCTGGATCAAGGCCTGAAGTAAAAACTTGACCTTTATTTAACAACCACCAAGGTTAATAAGCCACCTTTTCCTGTCCTTTGATTGGTTGCTTAAGACAGGTTTGACTTTATATTCTGGATTCAGGCAGTTTCCATTTTGACACAAGTACGATGTTTAATGATTACATTAGATGATTCTGTATGAAATGTCATCCAACCAAAGTGTGATACTGTGACATGTTACAGAGGACCTGAGTGACCTGCGAGGCCAGGTGAAACTGCTGGAGGACAAAAACACCAAGTACATGCAGGAGAACCTGGAGATCCAGGAGGTAGGGCTGCCCTCCACTATGGTCTCATTAGCTAGTCCATCAAAATCTGTCATATAAGATTGATAAAATAAGAGAGACAAAAATATCAAATTTTAAGTGTTGGATTATTTTCTTTTTAAGGAAAAAATATTTTCCATAGTCTGAAGTTACATACATTCCATATTATTTTCACCAGGCAAAGTATATACAGATTTAATGAAACATGCATTTACAGCACAATGTCCCAGTAAAGAAAAGCGTAAAATTATCTATAAATTGTATTCTAAGAATTCCTGTACACCATTTCTATTTTAGGGATATAAATATTTTCTTTAGTATTTCATGACTCTCTTCTCATAAGTTACTAAAAAAAATGACTTAAGGGACCAGTATAAACCTTATTGGCAAGCGAGTTACTTGGGAGAAGGATTAGATTTTATTCTGTTTGCCACTGAAAATTGCTATCAGTCAGATATAGTGGATCAGACTTTGATGTGTGCACTTGAGCAGTCTGACCTTATGTTTGATACTCTCCTGTGCAGGAGGTACGTAAGTCAAGTGCTATCAAGCAGCAGCTGGAAGTGTACAAGAGACAAGTGCACGAGCACCAGAGCAAACTCACCGAGGAGACCAAGCGGGCTGACAAGTCGGAGTTCGAGTCAAAACGGCTCCAGGAGAAACTTGCCACTTTACAGAGGGAGAAGGAGGTATGGTTTGTCTATTGTGATTTGATAAATCCAACAAAAACACATAAAAAGATTACCATTTATCAATATTTCAGCTTACGCCTTCCTCAGGATAATGTAAATAACAACAAAAACAACAAGCGGAGGTTACGTCATAAACGTAATGTCATAATGCGGTAAACTGTATGTTATATAGATGTACCTCTTAAATTTTTTTTTTGTCACTGTTTCTCAACATTCTAAGATTAAGTTCTCTCTTAAAAATGATCTCTTTATAAATCCTCTCTTTACAAAGTGAACTGGGAGGTATAAAGGAATCTTGTCTGCTCACTTAAAACAATGAATTCAATATCTTTTATATTGTTGAGTCCAGTTGTATAGTAGATACTACTGAGCCTGAGGTTACCAGGACATTGGACTAGGCTTCTACAAACTGTTTTCTGATATGGTCAGGCTTAAATCTTTGTTATGATTTTGTAATGAAAGTAAAGAAGAGGATGGAAAAACCTGAAAAGTTGTTGTTGTTGTTGTCGTTTCTTCATGTGTTATTTTGAATTTTTGATAGATCTATGAAAATAATGAAAAATAAGAAAGAGATACTATGGTGGTAATGAACAGGAATTTCTACTGTATTTACAGAGGATAGTGACAGAGCGCGACTCATTACGAGAAGTGAATGAGGAACTGAAGTGTACGCAGCTGCAGCATGTGAAGGGGTCGGCCAGTGAGGAGCTGTCAGAAACCACAGGCATGGAGATGCTGTCACTGCCACCTGAAATCAGGTACGAGAGATTCAGAATGATGTACTGTTGTTCTAAAGATACACTTTTGTTGTTTTTTATGTGCCCAGATATTGCAATAGAGTTTTAGTATGTTTATCAAATGTGTGGATTCAATATATTAATGTTGAAATTATAATGTATTATATTACATACATACTTTTATATGCAAGAATATTTTCTAGTACTTGTAATTAGATCTAAAGCGCTTATTTTTATTCAAGTTTGAATGTTTCTTAAATATTTTAACATGTTGGAGGGAAGAAAAATAATAATTCTGTTTAAAGAATAAGTTGAATGCTTCAAAAATATTTTTTCATGGTGTGGAAAATGTTAGCATTTAAATGTGAAGGAAGAGCTATATTAGGATGACAACAAGATGTGTAAATATTATTCTATTTCAGGGAGAAGATGTTGCGGCTGGAGCATGAGAACAAGATGCTGAAGCTGAAGAGTGGCGGGGACAGTGACGAGCAGACCCAGGTGATACAGACCATGCTGGATGATGCAAATACACGCAAGAACGAACTGGAGACAGATCTTAGGTGTGCAAGCAAAAAAGATATAGACGATTACAATTAATCAGTGATGTAATTCTCTCCTTGCCTTCAAATAATTCCTTTACAATACCCTCCACTTGAGTGGTATGTCGATATCATTTTTTCCTGTCCCATCCCATTTGTCACTGAATCAAAGCTCATTGATAAGGAGTGTAGTTTTAACTCCTTGTTTGCCTGCTTACATTATGATGTTTTCTTTCCTTGCCTCTGCAGGATAGCCAATCAGAAGAACATGGAGCTGGAGGCCCAGATCGAGGACCTCCAGGAGATGGCCAAAACAACCGTGTCCAACACAGAGATGATCGAGCTCCGCAAGAAGCTTGACGAGCAGGTGCAGCAGACCCAGGGGAAGGACAAGGCCCTGGAGAAGGAACGGGAGGGTGTGGCCGACCTCCAATCCCAGATCACACGACTGAGTGAGGAGCTGGAGAAACTGCGTGATGAGATAGAGAAGAAGGAGGAGGAGAAGAGAGTGATGGGAGAGAAATACAAGAGATACTTTGATAAAGCTAGAGCTGTATGTACTGATCTTGTGATTGTGCGCTTTGTTCAATTGTTTCTTTAACTCTTTCCCTCATATATACTCATTTTGACTCCCTCAATAGGTATCACATAAAGCCTGATCTGCAGAAAACCACAGTTAAACCTTACCAAATTTGATTATAAAGTCCACATTTCCAGACCACTGAGGAGCAGCGAACAGCATAAAACCTGATCAGCCTGCGAGTTACTCGCAGGCTGATCTGGTTTTATGCTGTTCGCATAGGTCTTTTCATGGTGTCCTCTATGAGGGAAAGGGTTAAATTAATTGGGAAATAAGATTTTATTGCATATCATCTTGCCTCCAATGGAACATACAGTTATGAAATCTGAGTATTGTACTTTAGCACTCTTAGTGTTTGTAAACAGTATTAGATTCACTGTCAGTTTATAATCATCCTATTTTTTTTTTAAATATTGATAAGTACAATAACACATCAAAGTCACAATTCTTAGCAGGTCTGTTTTTTCAAGAAAAAAAGTTGAGGTATTGTCATCACTCTGGTGTTGTCGTTGACATTGCTATCTTTGGCGTCATAGTCAGGAAAACCTTGGCTATTAAACCTTCTGTCATCAAACTTCACATAACTTGTTCACTATCACAATGGATACATTCCGATCAAGGGCCCTAATTCTTAGGTCCATTTTGACCAAATTTATCTCCCCATTTCAAAAAAATCCAAAACAGATTAGTATTGGCATCCACATGCGGTGCTCTTAGTAAGATATCTGCCAATCAAGGAACTTTCTTAAAGATTTTTGCAAAGCTGATAACAGAAAATTATATGATATAATACATATAAACCAGCTACCTACCCCTGTTTCCCTGCAGGTGATAACTAGCCAGGAACAGAAGCTAAAGTCAACTGGGAACCACTATCCTGATATCCAGGCCCTCAAGCAGCAGCTGCAGGAGAAGGACCGCTACATAGAGCACCTGCAGGTATGTGCTGGTCAACACCAGGGGGCTCACCTGTCCTTAGGAAGCATGTTGTATAGTTATATACCCACAAAATTAGTAGCAAGAATAGTTTTATAACATCTATTCATTTTGAGATGTCTTTGTCACAATTTTTAGATAATTCTCATACTGTCATACTAAACTGTAGATCTGTTCCTACAGAATTGCTTATTGTGACATTGACTCAGACTCAGATGTTCAGGCATGAGATTTTTCTGATTTTTTTTTCTGACCCCTGATGAGGATGCTGCCCCCGCAACCCCTTCTGGGAGTGGACCCCTAGACCCCTCTTCCAGTTTTAGATTTTTTCCTTTGGTTGTCAGTCTCATGCCTGGATATTATAAATGATCCTACTTAATCCTTGAAACATAATTATCTTTCAACACATCATGGGAATACTCCTAGTATAAAGGATTTAAATGCAAGTTTTGTAGAAGCAAAAGAAGACTCACTGCATTAGCTGTAAAATTGTGATAGATATGTGAGTTATTGATTAATTTAATGGTGTGGAATTCTCTCTATGTTGCAGAAAGAACAGGAGAAGAACAAGAACACATTTGAGCAGGAAGAGAAGATGATGGTTTCTGCCTGGTATAACCTGGTGGGTGTCATAAGGCAGCTTTTCTTATCAGGGTTGGGGGCAGGGACACATAGCAGTGGTTGGAGGGAAGACTTCATTTGACGACCACTAGTGTTGTGGCAGATGATGTGTGTTTGAGAGGCTATAGAGGAACCACATTGCCCCTTTGTCATTCCATCACAGGATAACTGACTTATTGCATATTTTATGAGACATGTGTAGGAATCACATCCATTGGTATTGATTATGGCTTTTGTATTACAAAAGGTATTTTATTTTACAGACAGACAGAATATGTTATTGATATAAGCTTAACAATTGCTTGTCATATGTTGGTCATTCATTTTCAAATGTTCTTTTAAAAGTAACAATGCTTTACATTGTTTTTAAGGGCAGGAGTGATCAGTTCAACAGAATGAGTCCACTAAGAACCTCTTGTCTGTTGCTTTTTAGCAAAGCTCAGGGTGAGCTATTGTGATCCAGTGAGTGTCCGTCGTCCGTATGTGTGTCATGCGTCGTCAACAATTTTAGTGTTTACACTCTATCACCTTTATTTCTTAAGCAATCATCTTCAAACTTTATGGCAATGCTTATGACCATAATGTCTGCATTGAGATTGAATATGGCTGAGATCAGTCAATTAGGTCAGGAGTTAAGCCCCTTTTAATATAAAAAAAATGCCAGATTTCACTTTTGATTACATTCTTGCATTGTCATCTTTTGAGCAATCATCTTCAAACTTTATGACAATGTTTATGACCATAATGTCTTGATTGAGTTCGATTATAGCTGAGATCGGTCAATTAGGTCAGGAGTTTAGCCCCTTTTAATATTAAAAAAATGCCAAATTTCAGTTTGTTTACACTCTAGCATCTTCATTTTTTGAGCAATCTTCTTCAAACTTTATGACAATGTTTTTTACCATAATGTCTCCATTGAGGTTGAATATGGCTGAGATCGGTCAATAAGGTCAGGAGTTAAGCCCCATTCAGTATTAAAAAAAATGCCAGATTTCATTTTGTTTACACTCTAGCATCTTCATCTTTTGAGCAATCATCTTCAAACTTTATGGCATTGTTAATGACAATAATGTCTTAATTGAGTTTAATTGTGGCTGAGATGGGCCAATTAGGTCAGGAGTTATGCCCCTTTTAATACAAAAAATATAAGATTTCACTTTGTTTTTACTCTTTACCATTTTCATTTTTTTAAACAATCTTTTTTAAACTTTAAGACAATGTTTATGCCCATAATCTCGCAATCGGATTAAATTATTACTGATAGTGACTAGTTAATTTAGGAATTATGCCCTTTTCACCATAAAAAAAGTTAGATTTCACTTTGTTTACACTCTAGCATCTTTATTTCTTAAGCAATCATCTTTCTCAGGTGAGCGATCAAGGGCCATCTTGGCCCTCTTGTTCGATATTATAATGATCATTCACAAAAATATAACAATCACTCCTGGTATTTCATTCATCTTACTGTTTCCATGGTAACTACAGGGTATCCAGCTCCACCGCCAGGCTGCTATAGACCGGCTGGAGAACACACAGTGCCAGGCCTTCCTCAACCGACAGCGACAGGTCCATCTCCGGGGACAACAGCGCATACCAAACTCCCACAACAACCCTGCCAGGTGATTTGGGCTGTCTTAAATAGGGCACCATTTGTACAGCCTCTCTGCTGGGAGAAGCAGCAATGTCCCACACAGGGGTTCAAACCAGACTCCTATCAGATTGAGATTAAGCCATTTCAGGGTCTTCTTAATATGATTTTTTTTAAAACTATAAAGTTGAAATGCCCATAAATTTAGATAATGAAATCGTTAAAACAAAAGAGTTCAGATACACAGGGTTCTATTTTCTATTTTTGGATAATCATAATATGAGATTAGTTTTATCTTTTCATTCTTTATGCATCTATAATGATATTTTTTCATTTATCAAAGTATTTCTGATTTTTTTATTTATTTTTACAAGAACTTATGTGTTCTAAGTTTTTTCTCTGCTTTTCTGAAATTTGTGAACAGAATGAATACTTCAAGATAAATCAAATAGTTTCCTATATAAGATAAAAGGTTTGTTTAAATTCTGTCTTTATTATTTTTTTAAATGTGCCAGTGATGTCACATTCAGAAATGTTTTTTGCAATGCTTCAAAGAATGATGAATAATTCTTAATGTTGATATTCTGTTTTTAGAATAGCAACTTTAGTCTGCAATGTTTGATGTGATGAATGTAAGATAAAAATGAAAGGGACATCCAGCTGACGCAATCAGTTATTAATGTCTCTAGCAAAACCTCTGTGTGTGTGTGAGGGAGAGAGAGAGAGAGAGAGCGAGAATTATTCAAATTGATGAGACTTTAAAGTATGTTAACTTTTGTCATATATAACTTTCTCAGATGCATTTTATCTTCCACTTGTTTATTTCACATGAATGATAAACATAAAACCTATAAGGCGTTATATTTTCAGATAAAAAAAACCATTGTTCTTTATGGTAATGAAATATACTCATGTTAATACATTTTTAATATATTTTAATATATCTTTTAATCAACAAGGTCATTTAGGAGGGAATAATTGTCATTATTGTTTTTATTTCATCAAATTTCATCTTGACACATTTTATTTTCACGAGTATGCTTGAGCATTTTGTACATATGCATATGTGTAAAAAGCTTGTGTACGTATGCATGCTGGTTTCTCTTTCAATATGTTGATCATTGTATATCAGTGGTGATGACAAGAAAATCCTTTCAGGAATTATGTTCATTATATATGAATTGAATATGATTACTGAACTATATCAATTTTAAAGTGATATGCTAGTTTGTTGTCTTGTGTGAAAAAGTTGATTGCCTATTTATATAGACTGCATCATATTTCATAGGCACAATTTTCCAGATTATCATATTCTGTTTCATTCATTCAGTCAAAACCAAATTTAATAATACAATAAAGCTTTTATTGGTATTTATTTGTGATTTATAAAGAAATGAGCAACGTAGTATTGATTAACACACTGATTGAACACTCATCAAGTGTATTATTTTCTGCTTCCTAAGATTGATCTAGCAGGCAGGTTAAGTGAAAAACAAAGATAAGTTTAATCAAAAATTCAGCAAACCCAAACATTTTAACATATATCATGAGCTAATTAGAAAGTTTTATGAAAATGCTGCTAGATTAATCCGAAGTTACATCCCTTTGCTATTTTTTTCGTCTCCCAGTGACCTTGACCCTGGTGTATCAGCCAATCAGAATATGTCTAGCGGTGATGGGTGCTTTACCTCCTTGTTTGACTGCTTGTTGACCCGAATTCACAAGGAGCTGCAATCCCAGAGTGACCTTGACCCTGCAGACGCAGGCCTGAGTCCCTCGGCGATCCAGGTCCACCTGCTTGCAGGACTGATGGGGAGGAGCCAGGAAGAGATACCGGAAGATGAATCATTCTGTATGGACAACCAGGATGTCTCCTCCACTTCACGGGATGGTCTCCTTAGCAGTGACCATAAAGAGACCAATGCTACGTCTTGCCTGACATGTACAAAGGGGGACACACCCAAGACTCCTGAGTATCAAATAAGATACAAGAAAGGTCCAGCTGTCCACCAGAGACTGTACTGCCCACGGATTGTGCCAGAAACCCCTGAGGTTGAGAAGATAGTATATAGTAGGAGTAACATGGATGATTCTAATGTTCCATTGTTAGATGGGTCATACAGAGATGACCATGAAGAAGAGAATAATCCAGTTATTCTGTACCCTGATGGTTGTGCCTATAATTTAGACTTCTCCACTGATGATATAAATCAGCATACACCATCAGAAGAGAAAGATAGTAACAGTGAAGGTAACCCCAAGCTAGAAGACATTAACATCGGAGACATAGATGATTTTTGTATACTAAATGACAATAAAGGTATGTTACAACCAGATGAGGCATTGAATAAAGAAACCCTGTTAACTGCAATTGGGGGTAATGCCAGAACACCATTTGATAGTTTCTTTAAAAAGTTGGATGAGTATGACACAGCAGATGAAGATGTTTCAAATACTGAGTCTGTCAATACAACAAAAGATGCAGATGAATCGTTCAAGTCCAACAGTGGGAATAGTGTACTAAAGAACTTGCTAGACACCCCAATGAGGAACACTACTGGTGTTGAAGTTCCTGTCCATGAACAGTCCCCATTTGTGAAGAAGATCCCAACGGACCGGGTGACGAAGAGGAGGAGCAGGAGGAAGAGGAGACACAAGGCATTGGAGGATGAGGCAGAGAAGGAGAATGACTCTGGCAATAGTGCAGTGGACACTAAGTACAGAGCTGTAGAGGGGAACACTGTTGACCCTTGAATATGGACAGTGAAAGGTTGAATTTTGAGGTTCAGCATGAGTCAGGAATTGTCATGCCAACTGGAAAGTGCTGAACTGTAGATGAGAGATGTTTACTCTTAAAACTGAAAGAATCTGGATGTTGGTGCTGTGCTTACTTAGTGCTTATTAAAATTGCTTCAGTGTAAAGTTTTGTACTCTGTATGTATAATTATCATCTGTGTGCTTCTTTTGCATGTTGCTCTAAAAAGTCTTATGTAAAAATACAGCTGAACAATGCATCACATGAAAGATACTTTTACATGATCTTGCATTTTAATATACTTACATGTATTTAATGTACTGTTTCAAATTGATCAGTATTGTGTCATCTGAAATTGATTTTATGTTTAATATTTGAACATAGGGATGAATAATATTTTCCAACAAATCAAGGGTTTTCTGTCCCTTTTGAAAAACCAACAAAATGATACATTAATGATACTGTCTTTCAAGATGTGTAAGTAGTTCAGAGTTTAATATGTATGATTAACATGACTTGTACTACTAATGCTTCAGAGCAATGAGATTCAATGTAAAGAATTCTATTCAGTGTACAGTCCATATTTCATAAAATATTTTGAAAGACTAATATGAATTCCGAAATTGGTTCTATTTGGGTTTTTTTTGGGGTTTTTTCAAACTCATATTCATCTTTACAATGTAATGGTTTCTAGATAAAAATTCCAAATTGTTGCAGGATGTGTTATGATTAAGGTTACTTTTAATTTTTCAGGTTTCAGCCTATTTCCTGTCTACTTACCGTCTACTTCTTCTTTAGTTCCTCTCCTGTGTTTACTAATGTGTTGTGTGTTTGTGTATTTACAGTGACTATCTGGAGTACTAGTTGTGCATGTGTTTCTGGTACTAATCTACACCCCACCCACCTCGGGTCTCCACTAACCTGCATGCTGGCACGGCCCCTCGCCCATTGTCAGTGGGGTCTGTCCCACAGGGACAAGAAGTCTTCAAACTCTTCACAGTGGAGGAAAGGGAGGTCACTCTACTCTTCTGTATGAAACTGTGGTTTATAAATAAGCAACTTTAGAATAAAGCCATAGAAATGATTTCAGCTTAATGTTGCTTTCACACCAGGAACAACGGAGACTGACCAAGAACAGGGATATATATTATTTATTTTACCTTTGATATACAAAATGTACTGGGGTACTTTTCACTGGAAGATGGGTATCTAGTTTGTGTTGCTTTCATTGTGATGTAACAAGATAACCCGCATGGCTTTCACTTGTAAAATGGATCAGAGGATGATTAGTGTACAAATGTATGTATCATTTTTTAAAAATGAAAACTAAGGGAGATAATTTAACACAGCTTAATTAGTTTTCATTAACCCTTGAAGATGGTTTCTATATGTGTAATCCTTTAAATACATCCTTTTCTGTTTTTATGCAAGCTACTTGAGTTTAATTTCTGCATGTTTCTGTCTTAAAGCAGATGGTATATTGATTACATTTTTTGGAACTATCTTTGTCAGTCACCAAAACCAATAGTCATATCTTTCACTTCAAAACAATTACTATACACAGACCTAGTAATACCTACCAAATGTTGTATTAAACATGCTTGTTTCTTAGAAGGTGACAGACTAACATGAGATACAAGCAAAACACATGATGCATTTATCCATCTACAGCTTGCTTCAGGATTACTTATTGCATTGTACAGTTGCTTAGCAATATTTACGTCATTGTTGCTGCTTTTCCCACACTTTAACCCTCATTTTCATACAGATTTGATACTAAATTTTCTGCTTCTCATTTTTATGGCTTCTATAGTCTTCATTTATACACATCATCAAGCAAATGCACACAGGCAATGTGGATATAAGTATAAAGTACTAATTCAGTCCTGCTTGTATTATATTTTGTATCTTGTGATTTTTAGACATTTGTTGAGTACAGCAAATAAGCCTTTATGAAAAAAAAATTCTCTTCTTGCAATTTTAATGAAAAAAGTACTATTCTTGTTTAAAAGATCAACACAAATGATTTGTTCAACCATTGTAAAATCATACCAGCCAAAGAAATATTAATCATATCCAAACCAAGCATATATGTTATTCAGTAGTACATTTAAGGCTGTTGTGAGATGATATAATAATAAAACTTGCTTACATTAAATGAATACTTGCAAGTCTGGTCAAAGTATTGTCAAGGATGTTTCAGTTTTAGAATATATACTTGTAAATCAGTGAATGGCACACAGCTTTAGGTAACAATATTCTGTGTTTCATTTTTGTCAGTTTCTCAAACATTGAATACAGTATACATGTACATGCTTTTGTATTATTCACCTTGCTGTAAGTATAGTCTACATGCTGTAATTAAGCTTCTAGAGATTCCACAGGGGGCAGTATACATATGTATAGAGCACCAAAGAGAGACAACTCTTGTGAGATTATTTACAGTTGGGTTGATATTTTATGGACTGTGATATATGTGTGTTGTCAGTAGGGTAGAACACTGGTCAGTAGTAGCACATGGTTTTAGAAAAGCTAACCGTGAGGCTGGTATTTACTTAAAAGTTTATGTACATAGAAGTTTACTGTAGATAGGAAAACCAGCAGTTAGAAATAAGTCGGATGTTGGATATAAGATCTGTAAAGTCATTTATTTTTTTTTGTTGACATTACATTTTGTTTAATTAGGTATGTTGGTAAAACTATTTGTGGAGCACTCTTCAAGAAAATGTCTTCTGAATGAAAGTCTGTTGAATGAAATAATTTCATGGCATTAATATTCAGGAATAAAACCTTCCACAAAATCAACAAGATCCATGTGAAGTATTAATTAAAGCAAAAAGGGATGATACATTTGTTTGTTCAGTTCGTAACACATACTCATATATTACCTTTAACAGAACCTAATCATATTGTTTTTGTTTAGATGTTTGACAATTAATATTGCATAACAGAAATCAGGCATGTGATAAAATGAAATTGTTAATACTCAAAATGTCAGAAACTGGTTCAATAAGATGTGACAAGACAGTTTACCTTAACCAGTAAATATTATTTTTAAATATGTATTACATGGCTAAAATTGCTGTGTGTATTCTTGCATATTATTTCAACATGAATGAAAGTTAATTTCTTAGAAACATCTGATAACTTTAATCCATATCTATTGTATTGAAATATTTGTCCTAGATGTTTTGTCTTTTCTTTTCATATTTTTTCAATCATATTTTCCACTGAGGTCTGTTCATATGAATTTAGGATATAATTATGTTTTCAGAATATTTTATAAAAAGTTAAATCATGAGTTGATATTTATGATAAAAACCGGTAGTGTAAATGTGTTCATGTGATTATATAAAATGTATTCAAATATAATACTATTGTTACATGCCAAAAAAAGAAACTGATATAATTTCATTGTCATTATTTTATTTTACCTTTTATTCATTGCTTGTGAATTCTCCTCATTACATTTCCATGTTTGTATGTGTGTGTGTATTACAGTTTGATGTGATGTAATGCATCCAGAAGTTAAATCACAGAAAGGGAGAGCACTGATGTAGGATTAGTATTTTGTAATATAACAGTGGGTGTATTATTTGTATTTGTAAATGTATGGTTTTGGCAGATCATGGTGTGTATTATGACAAGTAATCAAAAGTTGTACTTTTGCTAACAGTGAATATTTTTATGCAAAAAATAAGAGATAAAAATTATGACATGTCCATTTAAAGACATAAAGAAATAAACATTTATATTTAATTTTGCTTTCCGAGGTTTGATTTTTATTTTTGCCTTCATGTAATTGAACAGACAAATTTTGTGTTTGATGTCAGAAAATGAAGTTTGATATTTGTAGTTTGCTTCTATGTATGGAATCAACAGACTTATAACAATTTTATATATGGATTTATACAGAATGTTCTAATAAAGTCATTGTTTGGCAGTGTCCACACAACATTAGCTGCTAATACTGCCATTGTATTAAGCTTAACAGGAGTGTGAAGAAAATAGTCCGTTCTCATCTCATTATCAGAACTTAGATATAAGATTTTATATAACAAAACTGGGAACCAGATTATTAATCAGAAGTAACTTATTGCTGGTACCTGGCTACCTGAGCTTTAAATATAAATTAATATTGCAAAAGAAAGCGGTTTATGAAGTAAAAGATAGGGTTTGCTAAAGATCACATTTTAATTTTGTGCCAATTTTTTTTTCTTATATTTTATATAATTGACATGGGATTCTTGATATGGAAAATATACTCATGTGTTTGTCTATTTTGTCTACATTTATTCCGAGTATGTCTGAATGGAATGATAAAACTACAGAATGGGTAAATACGATTACACATGTTCATGTATATGCTCATGATGTTTAAGTTTACAATGGTATAAGAAACTTGCATTTGGTTCTGTATGTATCCTGACATTTTGAATATAAGTATGATATGAAACCTAAATTCAAAATAATAAAGATATTTATTTATTACACATGCTTCCACTTCCTTTTATGTCCCAGTTATATCGGACGGACAATCCAAAAAGGGGAGAGAAACAAACCATTGATATCGAATTATGTCGATACTGGATAATGTTTGGTAGGATTGGTAACAGCAGTCGGAAATGATGGGGATGAAGGAGCTCTGGTCATCTTGAGACGGAATCACCTGGGGAATTCCGAGTGCGCCAAGGGAAGCTCTGACCACACATTGAACGCGACATTTGTATCCGTAGTCATTGAACACTACCACTGATCCATTATACAGTCTTCCATTTGCAATGTCAATTGTGTCTGAAGGTTTGGTGCACAAAGTGATTATTTGATAATTAATGGTTTATTGTTTATTATGTCATCCCCCGTATTTATATGGGGTAGACATATTGTTTTTGTTTGAGTTATCCGTCTGTCTGTCAAACTTTTTTGTCCGGAGCATAACTCAGAAAGTATTAAAGCTATTAACTTGAAACTTCACAGGTGGATAGATCTCATGGAGGAGAAGTGAGTGCAAAGAACCATAACTCTGCACATATTTTTGGAGTTATTGCCTATTGTTAAATTTCATACTGTTCATACTTTTGCCTGGAGCATAACTCACAATGGCTTAAAGCTATTAACTTGAAACTTCACAACAGGTGGATAGATCTCATTAAGGAAAAGTGTCATGCACAAGAACTGTAACTCTGCACATCAAATTTTTTAGTAATTGTCCTTTGTTAAATTTCATACTTAATTTTTGTCCAGAGCATAACTAAAAAAGTATCATAGCTTTCACAGGTGTATCTAGCTCTTATTGAGGAGAAGTGTCATGCATGACAACCGTAACTCTGGGCATCATATTTTTGGGGTTACTGCCCTTTTTTAAATTTCAGAATTATTTTTTGTCTGGAGTGTAACTCAAAAATGATAAAAGCTATTAACTTGAAACTTCACAGGTGGATAGGCCTCAAGATGGAAAAGTGTCATGCATCATATTTTTGAAGTTACTGATCTTTGTTAAATTTCATCCTATTTTTTGTCAAGAGCATTTCTCGCACACTATAAGACATATAACCTTGAATCTTCATAGATGGATAGATCACATGGAGAAGAGCAGTACACAAGAACCGTAACACTGCACATAATATTTTTGGAGTTACTGCATTTTGTTCAGTTTCATGCTTTTTTGGGGGGGCCGCCATGGCTGAGCGGTTACAGTCATGGACTACAAATCTCTCAGCCCCTCACCACTGTGGGTTCAAATCCCGGTAGGGACTTCGGATTTTTCATGTGAGGAAGCCTCCCAGCTGGCTTGCGGTAGGTCGGTGGTTCTACCCGGGTACCTCTGTGTTCACAGGGTCTTCCTCCACCTGTAATTAGCTGGACGTCGCTATATGATTGAAATACTATCGCAGCGACGGTAAACCCCAATACAACATACTTTTTTTTTTTTTTTTGAAAGCATTACTCATGCACTATGAGACATATAACCTTGAAACTTCATAGGTGAATAGACCTCACAAAAGAGAATTGCAGTGCTCTAGAACCTAAATTCTGCAAATCATGTTTTTGGAGATATTGCCTATTGTTTAATTTAATATTCAATGAAGTTTTGTCAGGAGCATAACTCCTGCACTATGAGATATATAACCTTGAAGCTTCAAAGGTGGGTAGACGTTATGGACAAGAATTGCAGTTCACTAGAACATAATCCATTCCCAATGTTTGTTTTTGGAGTTTTTCCGCATTTAAACAATTTTGTGTTCTGAAGACAACTCCAGTTTGACTCATGGTACTGAAACAAAATCCCAGTTATGGAAAGAAAATTATGAGAGGAAGTGTCACACACAAGGTCCATAACTCTGTATGAAGCTTTGATAATATAGTCAGCCCTTTAACTTTAACTATTTGCATATGTCACTGTGTGCCTTAGTGTGTATGTGTGTGTGAGGGGAAGGGGGTGGGGGTAAACATCAGTTTTCTTTGAAAACAAATCCCTAGTTTCATTTCTATTTTTTTTTGCGTGTGTGTATATCTATATATCTATATAAATATACATCAACTCTTGATGGTTCCCGGTCTGTACCAGAACTTTGCGCCTGGGAAGGTCTTGAATTATACTCGGCCCAAGTGGGACTCGAACTCTCGACATTTGGATCGACCCAGTGTTGGTGTCCATTGTGTCCGAAGGTTTGATGTTCGTTCCCCGCCAAGGTCAAGCCTCCCAAGACCTTTGCATGCACGCTGTGATTTTCCAACTCGGAACTGTCGAAAGTGTGAAGTTTAGATTAGGTGGGATGTCACTTGTGTTAAGCATGATTCTGATAATTGGAAACTTTTGCCTGGAGCAAGAAATTGATTGATTTAATGGCAGATATGTAAATCTGCCTGCTTACAATTATACTGATATTATTTGTAGGAAACACAATTTAGTCATACATTTAAGTCGAAACATCTTCTCTAACAGTTGACAAGATTAGTTAGAGAGTTTTGTTGTATGTTAGACAAGGCGAGAGCACTTTTAATAGAATAGACTTTTGTGAAAAGTTCCTTATCCGGGGGGGGGGGGGGGGGGGGGGTCTTGGGGATTGCTCCCATGCCGAGACCTAGCAAATTCGCTAAAGAAAAGTAATGGTATGTAAATAAATAAGAAAATATATGTCTCCCTCTCTTGACGTTCAGCAAATTAGGATGGAACCAGGGCTATCTGGCCAATCTTTAGGATACTATGCCTGGGTTTGGTATCATGCCGCTTGTCAACGGTATGATATCGATGATCTACCGGTATGTCTATGTCTAACAACGACTGAAATACTATAGTATTGTCGATGAGATGTTACATCCAAGCAAGCACAAATGCTCCAGGCTGAGTCACTTGCCAGGGCCTTCACACTTGCCACTTAGTTTGTAATTTCAGAGTAAAAATCTTACTTGACTTAATTATAAGGTGGACTACATTTCTTCGATTGAAGACACACGTGAGTTGAGTTGAAACATGTAATTGCATAAAAATATATCCCTTGCGTGCAACGCATGCGACAAATAAAAGGACAAGTGGCATGTATTCAGCATAAATTACATATTTAATTGAAAAGGGTATATACTGACTCGCAAATGTTTCTTTTGATATGTTGACGATAAATATGGTTATAGCTGAAACCAATTTATCAAGTATCCATAAAAAAGCGCTGTTCATTCATACAAAATGTTCTGAATGGTTTAAGTTAAGTTTACATGACTAGATAATATATTTTCCTGCTCTTTGGTCGAATTCGAAAATTATTCTAAACCAATGCCGCTTGGTCAATCTGCGTAAAAATTCAATGTTCATTAAGAGATATATGCAATGTTCATTGTTTTATTGTTTGTTGTTGTTTTTTTTCTACGAGAACGCTTAACAAAAAATAAAAATAAAAATATATTTGCGTGCACTAATGCTTCGCACTTTTTGGTTTTTGTTTCACTGAATTTCATAATCGATAAACCTACCCACAGAGTGCAGCGTATTTTTTAAGTCTGATTAAAAAGTATCAGATATCCTAACGTAAAGATATGTATGCTTAGAGTAAAGTGAGCTAAAGGAGTAAGCTACGTGCTAGCAGAAATGCATATTTGATACCCGATAATGGTGTCCAGGGGCTCTCCGATTACCGTGTATTAGATTGTCAGCAAACGGGGCTTTGGCGGACGATATGAAGTCACGCAAAACCAAATTGTCAAGCTATAATCAAATACACTCTTGAAACATTGTTTACTTTGTGTAATAGATAGCTTTGTTTTAAAACTAAATTATCACTTCAGCGTAGAAGCAATATCTCATTGTACTCGTCTGTGTTGCGCTGATGCGCAAAGCTTCTTACTACTACAGTCGGGGTTGGTGGTATGATATCACAGAGAGCCGCTTATAATCAAGACACTTTGCTAACCACTTCTTGGGCGATTACTATATGCATGCTGAGCTGTTGGGGATCGAACCCGCAAAGTTCCGCTCCATATCCAGAATCTGTAAATACTCAACATACTGAACATCTTGTATTGGGTACATAACAATAATTAAGAAAAAAAATCAATATATTTTGTTTGTAATGTCAACGTTTATTTTAACAGCAGATACAATCATTTTCTTGCCGAGATGTATGTTCATACAAAAACTATTTGCCCAAACTTGTGGTATAAAAATGATTCGCCCACACAAAAATTGCCGTCATAAACAGCCGCCATATTATGATTACTTACCTGTATGATGCATAATGATATATAATGATGTGTTGTTGTTTAAAGCTTACCGTCCCCGTGACAGTATTAGAATCATCATATAATGACGTCCAACTAATAACATCTTTGATCTACTAAAAAAACTGGAATAATTCCTCCATAAAACATCTAGAGACCAGCCCGGGTAGAACCATGGACCTACCTCAAGTAACTGGAAGAATTCATCCATAAAACATCTAGAGACCAGCCCGGGTAGAACCATGGACCTACCCCAAGTAACTGGAAGATTTCATCCATAAAACATCTAGAGACCAGCCCGGGTAAAACCATGGACCTACCCCAAGTAACTGGAAGAATTCAACCATTAAACATTTAGAGACCAGCCCGGGTAGAACCATGGACCTACCCCAAGTAACTGGAAGAATTCATCCATTAAACATCTAGAGACCAGCCTGGGTGGGTAGAACCATGAACCTACCCCAAGTAACTGGAAGAATTCATCCATTAAACATCTAGAGACCAGCCCGGGTAGAACCATGGACCTACCCCAAGGAACTCGAAGAATTCATCCATTAAACATTTAGAGACAAGCCCGGGTAGAACCATGAACCTACCCCAAGTAACTGGAAGAATTCATCCATTAAACATTTAGAGACAAGCCCGGGTAGAACCATGAACCTACCCCAAGTAATGGGAAGAATTCATCCATTAAACATTTAGAGACCAGCCCGGATAGAACCATGACCTACCCAGAGACAAGCCCGGGTAGAACCATGAACCTACCCCAAGTAATGGGAAGAATTCATCCATTAAACATTTAGAGACCAGCCCGGATAGAACCATGAACCTACCCCAAGTAACTGGAAGAATTCATCCATTAAACATTTAGAGACCAGCCCAGGTAGAACCATGAACCTACCCCAAGTAACTGGAAGAATTCATCCATTAAACATCTAGAGACCAGCCTGGGTAGAACCATGGACCTACCTCAAGTAACTGGAAGAATTCATCCATTAAACATTTAGAGACCAGCCCGGGTAGAACCATGGACCTACCTCAAGTAACTGGAAGAATTCATCCATGAAACATCTAGAGACCAGCCCGGGAAGAACCATGGACCTACCCCAAGTAACTGGAAGAATTCATCCATTAAACATTTAGAGACCAGCCCGGGTAGAACCATGAACCTACCCCAAGTAACTGGAAGAATTCATCCATTAAACATCTAGAGACCAGCCCGGGTGGGTAGAACCATGGACCTACCCCAAGTAACTGGAAGAATTCATCCATTAAACATTTAGAGACCAGCCCGGGTAGAACCATGGCCCCCCAAAACTGGAAGAATTCATAAACATCTAGAGACCAGCCCGGGTAGAACCATGGACCTACCCCAAGAACTGGAAGAATTCATCCATTAAACATAGAGACCGCCCGGTAAACATTTAGAGACCAGCCCAGGTAGAACCATGAACCTACCCCAAGTAACTGGAAGAATTCATCCATTAAACATCTAGAGACCAGCCCGGGTGGGTAGAACCATGGACCTACCCCAAGTAACTGGAAGAATTCATCCATTAAACATCTAGAGACCAGCCTTGGTAGAACCATGGACCTACCTCAAGTAACTGGAAGAATTCATCCATGAAACATCTAGAGACCAGCCCGGGTGGGTAGAACCATGGACCTACCCCAAGTAACTGGAAGAATTCATCCATTAAACATTTAGAGACCAGCCCGGGTGCCTACCCCAAGTAACTGGAAGAATTCATCCATTAAACATTTAGAGACCAGCCCGGGTGGGTAGAACCATGGACCTACCCCAAGTAACTGGAAGAATTCATCCATTAAACATCTAGAGACCAGCCTGGGTAGAACCATGGACCTACCCCAAGTAACTGGAAGAAATCATCCATTAAACATCTAGAGACCAGCCCGGGTAGAACCAAGAGTAGTGAGTGGTTAAGGGATTGATTTAAGAATATAATAAACAGACAATAACTTGATTGATTAATTTATTTCCTCTTTCCGCCATATATTCATTTCGATTCATCATCTTAGCTTCTATCATGAGGCTATGTATACAGAAAACAAGTCCAAAATGACTTTAATAACGTGGATTTTGATAGATGAGAAGCCGTAACATTGTCTGTATGTTGACGTGCATTTAAAACACGTGGGAGGGGTTGTTACGGTCGGCTAACTGTCCAAGTACAAAGTGGTGTTAAACAATACACGATAGAGATGTTGATAAAATTGTCAAGTCCATTAATAGCCATAATTATTTCTATCATACTTGTATTGTGTGTGCGCGCGAGTGTGTGTGTGTGTGGTTTGTTGCTACAACAACTTCCCAGAACTCTACTGCTATTTCTTCAACATCTACTAACACTACCACTACAACAATTACTCTCAAAAGGCCTGATATTTCTCCTTTTTATTCCATATTTATTTTCCAACCTTACTTCCTTTCTTTATTATCGATTTGACATTAGTTCCGTCTTCACGTCATATTGACCTTTCTAGCTTTATAATCTTATGGATTAACAACTGGCTATCCAATAGCTACACTTGGATGAATGGTTGACCTGGTTTACACAAATGTACACATACTTTTATTTGTGAAACTGTTTGTGAGTAAATGACCAAACCATGGATTGGAAAATTGAAGCTTAAATATTCATGGCTAAAAACTGTAGATCATTTAAGAGTGGACAAAAAGACAAGGAATCTCTTATCGAGGCAATCTGGAGGGTTGTACAATGGTCAAGATATCCGTTTTTACATTGTACAGGGAATACTTTGACCACTTAACAAATTAAGCACGCCAATTAGATATTCGAATCCTGAAATATGTCTTTTGTTCTATAGAAATGTACAATACAAAAACCTTGAGGATAATAGATGTTTAGTGGCTTGACTTTCGCCCAATGTGTGTACAATTAACTAACAATTCATGGCTAACATATTTCTAGTTATATACTACGGAATTCCATTAGGGCTATCGCCTATACATGAAATAATCTGAAACGCGAAAACACGAAATAACGAAAGTACGATGACGAAAACGCGAAATTATTTCGCGTTTTCGTCATCGTGATTTCATGTTTTCGTCATCGTACTTTCGCGTTTTCATCATCGTTGTTTCGCGTTTTCGTCATCGTACTTTCGTGATTTCGTGTTTTTGCGTTTCAGATTATTTCACTCACAGGCGAATATGAAATTGGCCCAAACGGAATTCCGTAATATACAGGTCAACTTCATAAAAATATGATGACGATATTTTTGTATATAACAATAATAATAAAAAAAAAACAATACATCATAAATGAATGCAATATTATAATAATATTACATTTTAGATTAGATCTGGATGCCGTCCAAAGCCCACACATGCAAACCATTTTCATTGCTTACAAATGTGAGGATTTAAATATGACATATAAAGTAATGAAGTGGGATGAGATATTAAACGTGGCAATCATTTATGAACCAGGGTTTTTCAGCACATCCTCTCAACATACTTAAGCCGTAAAAAATGGTCTGAGATGCAGTAAACCAACCCTTGGATGAAGACTCCACGTAGCTAAAGAACTGTTGGTTGGACAAAAAGCCAAGCAACCATGCATTCAAACAAGTCAATGTTTCGGTTTAATTAAATTTATTCGGTTAAACCCCTCCTTTCAATGATCATATCATATGTCCAACTTTTCTAGTGGTTGGCTCGTATGATAAGTTTAAGACAATAAATACGCCGTCTGGTCAAATAATGTGTGCATCGTACTTTGTACAAAACATAGCTTTCATGTACACTTAATTTCGACACGTTTCGGAAATGAAAATGCCGCTTTTAATGTTGGTGTTTAAGAAATGTTTCGTGAAATGAACGTAAGCTAATAATGGTTCCTATTTATGAGATAGAATAAATGTGCTGCACAAGGAACTAAAAGCGTGCAACAGTACTTTTGATTCTCGTACTTTATCAAGGACTGATTGCATCTGCTTCATTTTTTTTTTTTTTTTTTTTTTTTTTTTTTTTTTTTTTTTTTATACAAATCAGGTAAAAGGAAGAGAAGAGGAGAAGAGTTCCTTAAACTTTTTGCCTCAGTGACATCTTGTATTCAAATCATTCAGTACTCTCCATTAAAATACGAATTCAGCGCTTGTAGTTCTGGTTAATTAAGAGACTAAAGCGATGGCGTGGACTTTTTTACGTAAAAATGGTCATCATTGTATGTATCATGTTAACGTTATTTTGATAAGTGAAAATATTTATCCGTATATCAACTTTGCCGGGAGTTTGTACAGGTAAACTAGATCTCCTCTAAAGCAGCGTATGTAACCACTAATTAATTGTGGGTGCCCTAAAGAAAAGGTCCTTTCTTAAGAAAAAATTGTTGAGTAAACTTTCTTTCAATGAAATGTCTTCACCGCGGACGAGACAAACTCGACTAACACAGAGGATCTTGTGATTCAGTGTGTATCTGTCTACATGAAAACAAATTTAACCATGTAGATGTTGTCGGCTTGTGGAAACCTAACTTTATTTCAACCTATATCATTCACTGAATCAAGATACTCCGGCTTTTACACATCGTTCTTTGTCATTCTGTCAAACGGAGTATGTCGGAATGCAAATAACTTCACCGGTGCAAGTTTAAAATGTTTTTCTTGGTCAGGTGAATAGTAGAGACCCAAATGAGTGATATATGGCGACTTAATCAAGCGAAAACAATAGGATCGTCAAAAGTATGTATGTAAATGAAACGTGATACAGGACCTGTTGATTTGTTAATGATTGAACATGTCTCTGTTACCTGAGGTGGCGATCGATCCCCGACACGGACTTTGTTGTACATTCGAATGGATCTATTATTTGTTTGTTGTATGAACTGACAAAAACAGGTATTTATAAATTTGAAGAAAATATTTGATACCTTAAAAAGCTTCCTATCTCTCGTCAATATCTTATATTTTGATATGCGATTAAAAGTGTAAACGTACAACTATTCTATTGAAGGCCGGTCCCTTGTTTGAGTCAGAGGATTAGTGGATTAGAGAGAAAATCTTCAAGTGGACTGTGAAAGACCTGGTTATGTCAGAACATGTATTGAAATAACAATGGATAAAACAGTTAAAGAAAGCATTCAGAAGTTTGAGGAAAAGAATAAGTTCCGCGAGGTTAAGTTAAAGACAAGAGATTCGTTCAAGGAAGATCAGGCCGCTCTAAATCACCGGCTGTCAAAATATCAGACAATATCGACAGATCCAGGTGGTGATGATACGGACCTTAATGTCACTTCTAATAACGCAAGCAAAACTGTTCAAAATGGCGAGAAGTCAAATCTGGAAAACATTGTGATGGATTTAAATCAGGAAAAGAAAAGACTGAGAAGTCGGTCTACGGAGAGTGGACATTCCCAAAATGGACATACAAGTGCAGGCAGTGAAATTAGCAATAGTAATGATAGACAATACGAAAATTTAATCATAGATAGCAGAGAACGAACAGGATCGAAAAGTTCTGTATCAAACGGGAATGTCGCCCACTGGGTCCGTTTCAGGGTCCGAAGACGGTGGTCAGACTAAACCTCCTATAAACGGTCAGGTGAAGCCTCCCGTTAACGACCATGCCAAACCTCCAATTAACGGTGTTGCACATGGAAAACCACCTGTACCAAACGGTTCTGTGTTGAATGGGAAACCGCGAGTGAGTGTCAAGTCCTTGATGAATGGCGAAGTACGTGGCAGCATGACCCCAGAACCCAGGCTCAAATTCCCGGGTCGGATATATGAGAAGAACCCAAGACTGACCGCTGGATCCACTGACCACCTGGACAATATTTCGCTCCGTGGGTCCAGGCCGCATCCCCACCATGGGTATGTATTATCAGGTTTTCCCTTTTCTGTCATAAATACTTCTTTTACTAACCTTTTTTTATTCATGTCGACCTTACGTTTTATATTAATACTTCCTTAGATTAGGCCAGTACTTTGCTCAGAAGAAGGTCATAAAATATCTTCTCCTAAAACATAGGTCGAAACCCACGATCTCCGAATCCAAGGTCTTGTATGCTACCACTGGACCACAAGACAAACGGATAGACAGACGAATAGACAAACGGAAAGACAGACGGATAGACAGACGGATGGACAGACTGATAGACAGACGTCTGGACATACAACTCATTCATGCCTTTTGCGTATAACTAAAATAAAATAAATGTACAAAATACTTAAAATTGAATAATTAGATACAGTGTAAACAAACAAGATAAAGGAATTTGTAGACTAACGTATGCTCTTAAGATGGGTTTTTATTGTTTTATCTTTACTCGTCATGTGTGCGTGAGAGAAAATATTACAGTCTTGAAATATTTCCTGACTGTATTCACTGATCTGTTTTCATCGAAGAAGAGGATCAATCATCTAGATTTATAATTAATTCAATCTTGTCTCTTAAAAAATCTTCAGGTAGTCTCTTTCCTTTGGTTTGGGTTTCTCCTTAACGGTAGGAGGGGTAGAATGGGTTTTGAAGAGAGCCACAGTGGCCAATCATCGTAAGAGAAACTCGCTGGGACTATTTTGGTTGACACAACTGCACGAGATCATTCGGATTTATGTCAAAAGTGGCAATTATCCTACAGCTATTAGAAATTACTGTTAAAGCCGTATCTAAAATACATCTAAAAGTTTGTATATAGTCAGTTTAATGTACTTTCTTAGAGCTATCAAGTTAATGTTTTAATGCGTACATGTACGTCGCTTTGCATTATGCAAATACATATTGAGTGTTCTTATCCCAAAAATCAGCATCAGTGTATGGGGAAAATAAACAAAACAAACGAGTGACATTGATAATTCATGACTAATTTATTGTATGCGTCAAAATGTCAAATAATGTTAAAAAAGAAATTCTCAGATTTTCATGATTTTATGGAAAACAACTTCATTCGCGTGAAGCAAGCTTGAAAATTGCACTGCGTATGGATAATTTGATACCGATAAGCTGCATGAAATTTTAAACGCTGTTTCTAAATCTTAAATATTATCTACGGACACGGACCATTAACGTTACTGTCATTGATTTTACCTACTTTTAGAGTCGAACATTGCTGTGCTAGTTATCCTGACCTGTCAGGCCTTGTACACTAACGAACAGTCAGGTAATCAAGTCACAATCCCCCTAATATTCTGATTTGTTATTTGAGTTGAAATGGTAATGAAAACGGGCCCACTTCTCACATTTACATGTTCATAAATGTAGAACACATAAAGGCTTTCTTTTGTGACGACACTCCGGGTGGAAATAAATTCTATGGTGTATTTAATGATATTGGATATGAAACCTTGTTGTCGAAAGCTGACCCGACCATGGATGTCATTGAGCTCATACCTTGAGGCGGCTAGATATGTAAAAAGTAATGAAAGACACAGGTAGTGAGGAGTCGACCAAGTACCAATTCGCGATCAATTTCAGCAAACACAAACGAAGTCTTTTTTTTTGTCTTTTTTTTTTGCTTTTAACGACCCAAAGGTATAGTGGTAGCTCACATAACTGCGGATACGAATAAAAGGGGATAGGTAGCGTATAGAAAGTTCCCAGGCGCTTAGTACTGGTCCAACCCATGAAACGTCGAGAAGGATTGGTATCAGTTGTAAATTCTTATTTCAAATCCTTAAAAAGAAATTAGTATTTTTAGAGTGTAATGACAAAAAGTCTCAGATAGTACTGTAACCATCTCATGCCTTTCATTATGCCATCAGTATGTAGCAACATCATAAGAACTTTTAACAAAGTCATTTATTGCCATCAATCCTACTTAGTTGACGAAATTCCTCCCTAAAGGAAAAAAGTAAGCACATACATGTATGTGAAACGTGTTTCTTTTTCGACTACTTCCTTCGATTGTAATCACATATGTACTTTACTAATATTACTTTTTTACGAGCTGGTATGGCAGAAAAAAAAAAAGCAACAATATCTGATCCAGGCTTCTATCGGTTAGCTTTAGACATTTATTTAGTCTTCATTTTGACAGGAAACCATTCTAACCACATTACTACACCTCAGTTAAACAACCGGAAGTTGAAACATATTTACAAAATTACTAATATTTGCACGGAAAACCCGCTCCACCACAAAGCAGTAAAGGTATTTCATAAAGAATGTTTTTCTAATAAAATGTCGAGATCATCTTAAAAGTTTTGATAATATCGTTCTGTAGACGTATCTGTCAAGTCTTTCCATAATAATGTAACATACGAAATGCGTCAGGGTATATTTACCCAAAACATGCAAAATATGTCACAACCTATTGGTTCTAGATAACATAGAGAGAATATAATGACTGAATATATTGATCTGTCTATATATGGTATGAATAGCCCTATATTGTTAACGTCTAAGTATGAAATATATTATTTTAATGTGGGAAAATCAACAAGTTTAGGCCTATGTATCAAAAAGGTTTCTTTGCACAGGCGATCAATGTTGCTATTAATAATACCAATAGACATAAATGAAAAATCATTTAAATTATGATTTTCTAAATTAAAGTGTACAGCAACGGTAGAAGAAATGCAGGGTCCATAAAATGACGAATATCAATCTTATGACTGTTCATGCGTTTCGAGACATTTTGCTTGGTCTGACCAACATGTTGCATTTTGTAGATGTTATACGATAAATTATATTCTTAGTTTGACAGTCTGTATTCAACGCAAATCAAACTTTTCTCCTGTAACATGACATTTTTATATTATTTTAGTATCATTGTGACGACAGTTTCTTAAGTACCTTACCGATGATTTAAGGTTTCACGGACTGTTTAATCTACATTTTTGAGATCGGTATCAATGGCCACGCTACATAATGTGTTACCTTTCCTGGGGAGAGTTCAGATAAATACAAAGAAAGAGGGCCATCTAGCTGTCATATTCAGCCTCATTGATGACGTATTTCTCTGGTATCACAAAAGAAAGTGTTCCTCCCTCTGACACCAACTCCATCATTGCTATAGACTAATATCTTTCATGCATCCACAATAATGCAAGAATGCATTGTGCAAACACAGTGTGGTCAAGTGCAAAGTATGGGTTTGTGTGTTCGTTTTGGGGAGTTTAAGGTACCCCCGACAGTACTTCAGTCACATGACTGTGTATAGTGCCACAGTATTACGCCGGATACATGTGGCATGATACCACACCCAGTCCCAATATCCTCACACCGGGTCAACCTGTCGTTGAACTACCCTGCATACATGTTTAGCGTCAAAGCTGGGAGCTGCTAGTACTATTTTTTGTCGCTGCCGGGGATCAAATCCACGACCTATCTCCCCGAGACGTGCACTCTCATTCACAAGTCCAAAGGATAGCATTTATGTCAAAATAAATATATCACTAAACTGTTTATGATTTCCCCTCAATTCTACTAAATGGCAGTATACTATAATACTTTACTAGTAGACGTGTTATAATGACTATGGAAAAAATCTTCAGAATTTGCCTTTGATTGAATTACCCGAGCAAGTTATAACCTACTGTTCTGAGAGGTATTCTTATTCCAGTTGACACCTAAATCTTAATGATTTTGTTTAACTAGTCTCATATGGATTGCAAGCACAAAGTCACATTATACCATCAGTTTCAATTTCTAAGTTTCGTTTCATTGCATTGAAACTTGTGGGTAATTCCGAATGTATCAAGGGTCGAACACGAAACCTTTTGTCCCGTTTCCCAGTTTTTGGATTGTGCTATCGTTGCAACCCAACACCCCAAGCTGCGTTTGTCCTATATTTGAAACCAAGAAGATGTGAGAGATAGAGCAGCGACATTCCTGTCGTATATAGTTGTGTGTCGGGTATTGTCACGGTCCTCCGTGGCCTGGTTATCATCTGAAATATCAATATTGTTGCTTCTCATAGAAAATGCGAGACTCCACCCCCGATCCGGTTGCGGAAGAAATGTATATTTGTTCAGAAATTCTTGCTAACGGGGGTTAACTATGGTGTACAGTTTGGGTCCAAATTAGTAACAAAGTGTCTCTGCTTGATGTGATGTGGGTTGATTTGGAAACCTGGGACATATGTCGTCTTGTGACACTGCAGACCGAAGCTACAGACACGTGGCATGAGACCACACCCATTTACATTATCACGATACCTGGTCAACAAACATTTTCTGCTAAACGCCAAACAAAAGCTGTACTGTTTTATTACTTAACCGGGGACCAAACCGGCCTCTTCCCGCTTCCGATGCTCTAACTATACAGCCACCAAGGAAAATACTAACACCTATAAAAATATACAATTTCAGTTGAAACCGATAATTGTACAGTCTGACTCTGACATATATATGAAGATATGGGTTGTCTTTGCATATACACATGTACATTTATATAAATCGTTACATCACCATGGAGACACTTAATATACCTTTAATACATTCATGTTATACGAATTTCAATGTGATGCATAAGTATAAAACATGAGCTCCGGCACAAGGTGTCATTTTCATCCGGGCACTTATTATGCATAATGTAGACGGCTGTTTTGCTGTTTCTCTAATTAATTGTCATTTGTCATAGCTTCTTTCACATTAATAAAATTATGTGTATAAATATACAAAGCGAAATAAAATGTAAACTTTTTGCTAGACTAATTGCTAGAATTCTCGATAAATCAATGAAAATATCTGGTTTCAAGGAGTTCCGACGTTTATTTTTACTTCTATTGACACATTGTTTATGGCTCTTGTGAACCATGTGTGACCACCAAATAAAGAACAAATAATTATTGCAATAAATTATCTTTTAGGTTTCTGTCAATGTATAGTCGACCCGTACCTATGGTCGATGTTTACAGAATATAAGCTGAATTCCCTCTACTCAAACAAGAACTATATATTTGATGGGAAATATATCGACCTGATATTTTTTTTGTATAAAAGGCCTTTTAAAAAAAACGGCTTTTCATTTTTGCTCGTTGTTATAGGAAATAGAAATACTGTGATACCTCATGAGATATTATCCTTTTCTCCACATTTAATATGTTATCCTCAAAAGGATATTGTTATTATTATTATTATTATTTTAGCTTGGGAAGCTACAGTAAAGACAGCATATTATTTGTGCATTTGTGTTTTGTATTCTCCAACTGACATGCACCTCCATACACAAACCGTGCTTGGTTAGAAAACTCTTCCGTCTCAGGGAGCTTTCATTGCAAGGAGTTCCGAATGAGAAAAAAAACCTTAATGATTCTTTTTTTAAAGCAAGGAAGATTTGGGTAAAATATTGTTAATTTTAACTAGGATACCAATTTTATGTGAAGTAAAATGAGTAACAAAAGGGGAATAAATGTAAAATGAAATATAAAATATTGGTAGGTCAGATGTATTGTATATGTTAAGAAACTTTGGCTTACTTATAAGCAACGTTTCCTGTGTAGTATAGTAAACACCTGAATATAACAATAGAACAACAGTTCATAGGGTAATTGTTAAAGAACATGTTGTTTGAACATCTGAATCCATGCAATAATTATAACTTCTGTGAAGTTGGTCCGTACTTGTAACCCATCATCTCAAGATTATGTTTATATATTTTCTCTGAAAAAAAAAGAGAGATAAAATAAGACGTGAGGTATTCTTTATAATTTAGTTTGATAGACACGTGCACACAACCAACACCGATGTTGATGAAGGCCTGGTTAAACACAGGTAATAACTCGCTACAGGCATAGATTAAGTTGACAAGAACATCAGATAACTGCTGCGCAGTAGAGAATATGACAGTCCTATTTAAGTGTGAACGGTTTCTGAACACGTTATCAACACCCGGGTTAATCCTAAAGCAACACTTCTGTACCTTACATTGCTACATATGGTATATTTTAACACTTTATTATGATTTCCATGCATACTTTAACTCAAGATATGATATCTTGTCTCATTAAACATACTTTAGCATTCCTCCAGTTTATCTTCTGCTGTTTCTGTACAACACAGCCTCCTTGTATTGAAGAGTCACTGTTTTTTAAGCCCCATATTGATGGTGTTGTGTTCAGGTGTATCAGTTAATGCTGCTGGTGGATCGAGGTTCGAACCCCGCCTGCAGATAATGTGTATTTAACATTTGGGATGACCCTGTACAGACAATGCATTTGATTTTCTTGCAGACAATGGTATAAGTCGATGTTTGTGTACAATAATCACAAAATACTATTACACAAAGTTTATATAAAATAAGTAAAGCAAGACAAGTCAAGAAGAGGGGTGTTTCCTTGACACAACAAATATATCTTACAATCTAACACATATTTCCAAATTGCTGACTTTAAAATATTACGCTGTTGGTTGCTTGACCATGTATATATTTAATCCTTTCCCTCATAGAGGTCACCATGAAAAGATCCATGCAAAGAAACAGATCAGCTCGAATCTAATTTATCGTAATTGCCAACCAAATGCTTAGACAGACTGCATAGTATTCAACATGACATGAAGCATGGTAACCTTCCATACAGGACACATGAAAGCCATGCGAACAGCTAAACAGATCAGGTTTTATGCTGTTCGCTGCTTCTCAGTGGTCTGGAAATGAGGATTTTGTAATTAAATTTGGTAAGGTGCAACTGTGGTTTTCTGCAGATCAGGCTTAATGTGGTACCTATTGAGTGCGTCAAAATGAGTCTATATGAGGGAAAGGGTTAAGCATTCAGATATAATACCATGAAAATCACATGATATTCGTTCTTTTTTATTATGTAAATATGCTGGATATTGAATATTACCAGATAGCGTGTCCAGATAAAAAAAGAATCAATTACTTAATTAAATGTCACTATCATTACCTATCTTAACAATATATCTTCCTTGCATATTAAATTGCCAGACTAGAAAATAAGTTTAAAATCGTTTTTAAATGCATGCAATCTGCACAATCAAGAACCGTTTATGTGGGCCACCTAGACATTCGGTACATTTCTATTAATTTTCTCAATGTTCAATGTGCATGGGACAGATAAACACTAAGCAAATTATTAACTTTTATCATCGATAGGTATTTCTATCCCCGGGCTTTTCAAACATCAATACTCAGATAGCAATTCACAATTGCTGGTTATCTTGCCAGGGGTCTACAAATTACTATCATCAACAATAATCGTAAATGAACAGTCATTTCTTACCCCGAAGTCGTTCAACATTCCAACACATTTTGCGAGCAATTTAACTATTTTTGTTTCAAGGTTCTTGTTTGTGGATACGATTTTGTACCATATTTATTATTTTAAAGATAAATACTGTATTCTTTCGGTTTTATAATGGTTTCCTTTCATCAAAAATGAATTCAGTTTCTGATTATTTGGGTGGATATGATAAAATCTGTATTTTAAATGAATTGACAAATTCTCTCTATAATTGAAAAAGTAACTACTGTCTAAAAATGTAAATAAAGGGACTGAAGACAGATCTGATATCAGAAATAGTTACTTCTCAATACAACATTGTTAAATGTGTGCTTCATGTGTATAATTGTACATTACAGACACCGGATTGTAGAGCAGCCATCGCAGATATATGGTACGTTTTATTCTCTCAATAGATTTTATCATGCAGAATTATTCAATATTTATCTTAAGACATATCAGAAGGCATGCGATTACTGTTTGCATTTCGCTACATCTGAATTCGTGGGGTGAGAGCGAAATTAGGCTAAGTGCATATATTCATTATGCAACATTACTCGGCGCAAAGTACTTCTTAGACTTCTTTAATACTTAGGAACGTATTTCATCACACTTGTTTCATTTTTTTTTTTTTTTTTTTTTTACTTAATAGTCATTTTTAACAAGCAGTGTTAATCAGTTTTTCTATACAGTACAACGGACAAATTTATTAATCGAATAGCTTTTTAACATTCACACCTTGTCCAATGTTTTCTCCAGAGCGTGTCGTCCCTGGATCGGAAGTGACGTGTATTCCAGCAGACGGCAATTTGTGCGGCTTTGGCGTTGAACAAATGGTGACGGTTTTCCGTATGCTCAAAATAAACGAAGACGCCATCTATAGGTTAAATCGAGGAAGAGTGGACGGGAAGAGATTTGCATTGTTTAGTGATAAAGAACTGGAAGACATTGGCATTAAAAACCCGATCGTAAAATATTTTCGGGACAGGAGTTTCGCACCGCATGCAAGACCTAAGAAAAAGAATATTTTTATGCTTTAGTATGTTATATCTGCCTTGCAAATACTAATTCCACTGCTTATTCAGTATATTTTATACCCGTCTAAGTAATTTAAGGAAATACTCTGTACCGGAAATAGCTTTATAGTGTCCCGAGATTCAACCTTTTCCCGGATCAGCGTAGATGAATATGGCTATGCTGTTTTTCAACCTCACTTACTCCATATATATTTAATATAGTTTGTTAAATGTAAGAATCATATTCACTATAGAATATTTCTACATTTTTTAAATATCATAACTCATACATAACTTCTGGTCAGTATTTGTGATTTATCTTTGTTTAATCAACAATTGTAAAATATGTTTTGTAAAAATACTTTTAGATATATTTTATACTATAATAAATGATATATGTTTAATGTTCCTTATTACTACTTGACACCAGTATATAGAAAATCTCAGTTGTGATAAGGGAAGTAACTCTTGATTTTCGTTGCAATTTCTCACTACAGAGTAATGAAGGGCGTATGGTCTCTTATTTAAATCAGGGTTTGCAGGTACAAGATTTTTTTTTCTAAACGTGATATTGTGAGGAAAGCCTGAAAGAGCTGACAGAAACTACAAAGAGAGGAGAAGAGCTGGAGGAGAAGGAGAAAGTCCAAGAAAATGTTCAAATATCAAATTTCCAGAAGTTAAATGTAA
This sequence comes from Solen grandis, assembly GCA_021229015.1. Classification (NCBI taxonomy): domain Eukaryota; kingdom Metazoa; phylum Mollusca; class Bivalvia; order Adapedonta; family Solenidae; genus Solen; species Solen grandis. Next base: position 98,846,232 of record CM037777.1, read on the forward strand.
CATTATATTGTTTATGCGTATTACATATGGTTTATAAGATAAGTATTTTGATTCATAATTATAATTTTAACAGGCCGTACTTTTCTTAAACGAATCCTTATCAAGAATTAGATTCTGCCAAAATTTTGGCAATCAAGCCATTTCTACGACAAGTAAAATTTTATTTAGAGTTGTTCATTCTGTTTAAAGAATACGCCCAGTGTTTGTATTTGATGGATCATTCAAAATTTTGAAAGTTTCAATAATTTCATGGCTTGCACATTTATAAAAAAAAAAATATTTACACATATGAATAATAATGAAGCTTTGCATTTATTTATTTATTTATTTATTTATTTATTTATTTATTTATTTATTTATTTATTTATTTATTTATTTATAATAGAATTAAAGAAACAAAGCGTGACGTATTACCAAGTCCATTTAAACCTAGTCTTTGATACTTTTTACTTGCATGAGCTTAAATCTGAACTTTTTTCTTTGATTTTAAGTCATACTTTGTGTCTGATAATGATAAGCAGTGTAACAAGCAAATCCAAATTCACACATGAGACTATCCATAAAGAATCCGGCATATTTGATTTGGTCACAGATGATTTTTTTTTTTTTTTTTTTTCAGTTTCGATTTTTTTATTATATTTTTAATTCCAATATTTAATCTTGTTATCAACCTGGTGTAACTAAGTACTTCCGTATATAAATGGTCAACATCTATAGATTCAATTCAATTCAATTCAATTCAATTCAATTCAATTCAATTCAATTCAATTCAATTCAATTTCTTTATTGGCATAAAATAGCATTATGCATATTCATAGCCATAAACAATGGTAAATATAAATACGTACATGCGTGAAAAGCAATGGAAAACATTTTCAGAGAAGAGTTAAGAAAGAGAGGAAATATCATAGAGCATGTCAATATAATCATCGTCGATCGTGTACATTTGTTTAATAACATTAATTCAAAAGTAGAGAGAGAGAGGGGGAGAGAGAGAGGGGAAATATCATAGAGCATGTCAATTTTTTCTCAGCAAAGTATATGTATACCTTAGAAAAAAAAAATAAAACAACAATTTTGCATGGTATATAAATAATAACAGAATCCGTTTTAATTAAAATACATATGAATCTGCTATTAAATATTTTAAAGTAAGTTATACCCTATTTTTCTCAGCAAAGTATATGTACTTAGCAAGATTATTTAATGATCTATTCGAATTAGAGGTCATAATTCTATTGAATTTATACTTATTTGGCCAGTGAGTGTATTGTTTATTAAAGTATTTTTGTCTTAAATTAGAAAATTTTGGACATACTAATAAAAAATGATACTCATTTTCTATTTTATTCATTTTACAATTTTTACATAATCTTTGTTCCCTTGGTATATTATGATGTCTGCCCCTTTCTATTTCTAAGTTATGTGATGATACTCTGAATTTGGTAAGGGCTATTCTAAATCTAGCAATATTTATTTTATCAAGGTATTTTTCACAATTCAAATTTTCTTTAAATTTACAATAAGTTTCTAGTCTGTTTGAACTATTTATTGAAAATGCCATTCATGTGTATAAGTATAATGATTCTTTACAATAGATACTTAAATACAAATATTAAATTTGATTGATCGATCTATCGAGTGAGTGAGTGATTCTGATCATTTAAATCCTGAACATAAGTAAATTATTACAAATACTTTGGCCGTTTTTAAATAGTTACTTTAAATAGTTTAGCTGATAAAATTTTAATAATTAAATAAATAATGCAAATTACCTTTTTTTACTGTTGAAATAGTATCGAATCATGTCTTTCTTAGTTGATAAATAATGCAATTCAGTTTCTAAACAGTTAAATCGACTTTTCCCTTCTATACACATCAGTTGTAAAGCAGACGACACCTATGTTTGCTCAGTTCTGCTTCACTGGCGTTTATATATCGGAAGGTGTGTCTACTTGACGTGTAGGGAGAAACCAATGGCCAGGGTGCTCAGCTGTGAAGATTTTAACACAAATATGATTTTATGTGCCTAGATGACACTGCACCCCGCGCTCTCTCAGACGACATGCAAATCTCGTGGATTTAACCCCTTTTATTCATATGTGCGTGTGGAATTACATCTTTAGCGTAGGTAATATTTATTAACATCAGACGACAATATTTGAGTTACTATAGTGACAAAATTTAGATGTCAAGATGGGTGAGACAATTCAGCTCGTGAACATGAAGCAGTATACGTTAGAAAGATTGTCCCAGAACGGGGGAGGCCAACGGGCCATCCAAATCAATGGAGTCACGAGGGACAGCTCACACTTGACCGGCACTGTCAGAGAAAATGGACAGAACCACCAGAATGGCTTTTTATCCAATACAACGTATGCAGACTGGGATACGTAAGTGACTTTCTTGCTTCCATAGCAACTGTTCATCATTTTAGAATAAGCAACGTTAGTTGGTTAGTTTTCTAACGTTTCGTGACAGGAGCTTTTTATAGAATCATTCAATCCCCTTCACTGTTACATTGATTCAGTAATAAAAAATAATAAAAGTTGTTCTCAAAACAATGCAATAAATAAATAAATAAAACCTTATTCAAACTTATCATGAGGCCAACAGAATGATTTTCAAAATGTTTTGGAGTGTTGTTTTTCTTGAAATCAAACACCTATATATGTACTGCAATTTGAACATTACATACCTGTGTTCAACCAAAGTGGGTGTTTCTGTTAGACAAGCATGACGAGACCAGCTATATATATCTTTAGGCAAGTCATTCATGTCATTAAAGGCTGCCTCAGTTTTAAATCATATGCACGTTTTATGTTTAATATAGCTGCTGTGTATATTCTGATACAGACAATACGTACCACTGTTTATCGTATATTCATTTGTCACATAAATAAAACCATGCTTGATTCTCATACGTTAGAAATTCAAATAGTATGTATTCTTCATTCATAGTAGTTTTGAGATCCTAATCAAATAGATTTTGATGAACCAGAGATAACCGTCCTGTGTATATATATATATATATATATATATAACGTACAGTCTGTCCTTTAGTTGATATTGAGTTCCTTCGATAGACGGACTATTGTTGACAGAAGCAATAAATTACCCGCAAACACGTCTTAACATAAAGAAACCTAAAACTTGCATTCATAATTCATATTCACAAAACCCAATTCAGTGACATTCGATAGCTGTACAGGTCAATTATATAGAGCGTTTTCTGTCATGTGGAAGTTTCATTTGAATACAAAACCGCTTTCAGGCAATGGCAACGTATTGATGGGCACAATTTTTGCAAATCGATTTCAGAATAAACTGGGGAAAACCGATCGCATATCTGATACTTTAAACAAACGCGTTATTGACAGATCGATCACCAAAAGTCAGTACATTGTTGGATGGTAAATCTATTTATGGCCCCGGGTCCTCTTTTTAATCCACCGTTTTATATATACCCACGTAACCGTAGAAAGCTGTGTACGACTTTCCAACTACCTTCATAGTAATTCTTTTTCAATAGGATAAAGAAAAGATAAAACTCGAGAAGTCGGCGATGTGGAAAAATGCCTGGGAAGCAATCGAGAAGTAATCAGTTTGATACTTGAAAAACGCATCAATCACTTGATCGGAAATTTCCAGGCTTGTTTCCTGTGTCTCACATGATATCCTGGTACTTGCTTGATGGCTTGTCCTCTCCAATGCGGAGATAATCAAATGAATAATATCTCTGTCTAAAATACTTACAAGATGAAAATACTTACACGATGAAAAATAGTAAATTTCCCCTATGGATCATTGTAACAACGACGATCTGCGTGTCCATGTGCACGTGAATGTGTTTGAGAGAGGCAATGCTATATCATGGATACATATAACTTGACTATTTGACTTGACTATTTGAGTTTACCGTCGCGGAGACATCCGGGTAGAATCACCGACCTACCGCAAGCCAACTGGAAGGCTTCCTCACATGAAAATCCGAATGACCCTGCCGAGATTCGAACCCACGCGGTGAGGGGCCGAGTGAGTGCTAAAGTCAGCGACTTTACCCTCTCCCAGACCCCAGGGTACATATATTCGAGGGCTCACATTCATGATAGCTCATACAGTGTTGGGGTTAATATTCATGAATAAAAAACATCCTCGAAATCAACAAACATTAGTCCATTAATTCTATAGTGTTTACGTTTTGCTTGAGATGTTAAACAAATCGTTGTAGACATAAGTAAAGAAGGTAATGAAATTCCCAATGACAAAAAGACTCAAGGTCAGATCCTAAAATATTTAAATTGTGAAGGCTGTTGTACTCCTGAATTTTTTATTTTTTTTAGAAAACCTGAAATTTCAGTTGGATAGTCTGAACCGTAATCATTTTTTTTCTTGTAAAGGCTTTTGAAATTCAAAACAGAAATATGCTAATTTATTACCTCTTGGAGAATAAAAGGTAAAATATGTTAAAGTCGTTACATGCACGTGTTTGTATATTTCTATTGTACTCCAATGAACCTTTGCTGAGCTGTTAACAATATGGGACACGGAATTGATTTACAAGAAGTACATAATACACAGTTGTTATTTACATGTATCGTATATCAATGGGGTCGACACATTATATCTTGAAACCTGAGAAAGTATTGTCAAGAGTCGGGTAATGTGTCGGCTTCTTTGAACTTCAATATGTTTCAACTCTATGTTATTAGGATAAAGATGGATATATCAGTTGCTGTTACTTCATATCTTAGAACTTCAATCACATTTTTAACATATCTTAAAAGAGCATGATTTTTTTAGCCGCCATGACAAACTGCGAACCCAGACAGTTCCTA